>OY978527.1:32695046-33205339 GCA_963854835.1 Megamerina dolium | reverse complement strand
TAATAAATTAAAATTACACTAAAATCAATATTGCAGAATGGGTTTAACTAACGAAATTATCATCATCATCATGATCATCATCATCATCATCATCACATGTATCAGCATCGAAACAATCAACTAACGGAACACATGCACGTTATATAACACGATGCACGAATAGAGCATCGAATGGAATTGTTTATGTTCAGTTGCATATCAATTTCGGCTTAAATTTTCTACACAATAAACACTTCGCTTTTTAATTGAATATCTCAAACAACTCATACATATACATAGTATACATGCGCCGCAGTTGTAAAAAATTCCAATCATTTTATGTTTATTTAGGAATCATTTAATTTTTCTATTAAATTAGTGCAATCATACTTTACATTTAGCGGTTATGAATGCATGAAACATTGATAAACATTTTGATTTGTGTGGTTTTAAGCGATTCATTGTTGCAAAAGCCGTTTGCCCTCTGTACTTAAACAAATAAATGACCAAATAGGTCCAAGCCAATTTCAAATGAATGAATGAATGAACCTTATGAAAGTCATGATAGATTTCCAGATTGACTGTTGTAAGGAAGCATTCGAGGCATCTGTAGGCCTTCAAAAAACAATATTTTTGACATCGATGCGTCCAGTAACTAATAACATTCGCGCATTAACAAAATGAGAAAAGCAACTGAAGAAAATATTTCTAAAACACTTCAAAAAACCAACCTCAATCCCATAGAATACAAGAAAATTTTGTATCCGAGTTTCAATCATGTAGTTAAAGTACAGCGAACTATTTCTTTGCTGTCTGATCTGATCAAACCAATTTGTAATTGTTGAACAACAACCCAATTCCAGGGCGTTAAGCTACAATAACTTTTCACAAAATGTCTCTATAAATTTTTATAGTCTTTACAGAACTTCCATTTTCATTATAAAGTCGGACGAATTCTAGACGTTGTTGTGTATTATAGGATAACATTTTGTAAAATGGCAAACGTTCTTCTTTGCAAATGTCAATAGACTGAAAAAATGGTGCACAATATGGCGTCTAAACGAGCTGTCAAAAAGAAAACCCTAATGGAAAACCCATTATAAGGCAGAATGTTATCTAATGAATGAATGTACTTGTACATAGCGAAAGATGTTATTGATAGTGAAATGAGTATTCATTTAAAATTTTTTTCAAATTTTCTCTTTAAAAAAAATAAAAATTTGTTTAATGCAAAATGAATTTGTGGAAATTGTATGAGATTATTTAGTACTAAGTTAAAACTAAATTAAATGGCAACACTGATTATGTAATCTCTTAATTATCTCTTTATAAATTTCTCCATTCCTTCTGACTTGTGCTTTTTGTATTGTTTCGTTTTAGCTCCTAAGTTTTTTGATTAAAATAAATGAATTAATAAAATCGTAGAACATTCTCAACAGTATATGATTCTGTAACTTTGAATGATTGTAAATTGAAATTGTATCATTTAAGCTTATTCGTTGATTGTGATTGTAACATTTTCCAGCTATGATATATTGTAAATATTTACAACAGTCAAACACTCACTGTGTAGGAAATTAAATTTCATGATTCACTTGAACATCAACCAAAATGATAGACACAGTTAGATTGATGATTGATGAATAGTTGAATAGATGAACATTTGGTTGGTTGGATGGATGGATGGATGGATGAAGTGTAATCTTGTTAATAAATATTAGTAAATATTATAACTATGTAGATTCATTCAACAGGTTATCGCTTATTTGGGTAGGAAATTAAATTTGGTTTGATTTTTATAACGGCCAATAAAAAGTCATAAATGTTAAAACAAATATCAGCATTTTCGAATTTTACATTTGATTATGCATGAGTATATTATAAATAAGATGAAATGAAAGTAAAATATTAGCACAAATACTCATACTATATTTAATATATCCATGTATCCCTTTCGAATAGTAAAGTGAGAAAAATAAATAAAAATGTGGAGAAACATTATCCTCATTTATGTAAATTCAATTTTTATCTATGACCAAATAAAATATATCATTGGTATAACATTTCGTTCTACAGCTGAAAATAGAACACAGCAACACAATTTATGATCCCCTCGACGGTCATCCGTAAGTAGAAAGACGAACGAATGTAGGAAATTGCATTAGGAAATTTGCCGGAAATTAAAACTTGTACTAAATAAATCACCAAACTCGTCCACTCTCTTTCACTCTTTTTTTTTCTTCTTTTCTCCCCCCCCTTTACTTGATGATTTTTGTTGCTCCCACAAATGCATAAGTATAGAAAATATGCATATATGTAACTACATATTATGTGCATTCGTACGCATATCTATAATTGTATTGCTTTAGCTACTACTGTATGCAGAATGTGGTACAATTTTTTCGAAACATCGCACAGCATTGACTAAATGGTTCCCAAACAATATTCATACTTAGTAAACCAATATGAAGTAAACTGAAATATATGCTTACGTTCATATGTATGTAGGTGTATTTAGGGGATTCTTACGAAAGCTGTTTGAAAATCGCACGGAAATGGCCAGTGTCCATTCAAAGATGTTCATATATTACAAGTAACAGTGACGTAGTCAGGATTTTCTAAAGGGAGAAGAGATATAATGAAAAAAAAAAAATTGTTGTAATTTAATTTTATAAAGATTGAACGTCGTGGGTTTGCACACATTTCATATTTTGGTATTTATAAGTCCAGTGTTGCTCTACCAATTAATCTCTTCTTGATATAATATATGTAATTATTCAAAACAATATTAGAATCGTATGACTATACATGTATATTTTTTAAAATTAATTGCAGGTCAAAAGGAGATCTATCTCCTGATTCCTCTTGGCTATTCCGCTGGTATATACATATGTGTCCATAGACATTCTTTCAATTTTATATAAATTCCTTTAGTAGCCGGTTTTCCTTTTGCCTTACTCTTCATTTATTTGTTGTTGCCATAATAGTTGAAACATTTTTGTATTATTTTTGGAATAAGTTTACCAAACCAGCTGCTTTTTTTTGTTTTTATTAAAAAACAAAAATTTTTACTCATTTCAGCGCATTTTCGCTAATGGACTGACAGTTGAAAAGAATTATTAGATTTGTACATGCATTCAGAATTTAAATCGTTTGGATGTGCGTGTGTGTATGTGTGTGTGTGTGTATGTGTGTGTGTGCCTGTGTGCGAATGCAAAATACGAGTAAGTGGTAGCTTATGTGTAAGTAGACGACTCGAGTAAATACGTGATTATTGTGCATTCAAATGGATTTTTGTACTTTTGAAAATAAGTAGTTGAACTTTCAGTATGAATCACACAAAACGGGACAAGGATGTAAATAGTTTTGATTTAAATACAATATACATATATTTAATTCTATATATCTCTATATAGCACTTGCTATAACAATAATTTAACCTAACTCTTGGTATTATTTACATGAAGAACACTAACCACTTCTTCAAGTTAACCAATCGGAATTAGATTAATAACGCTAAAGAAGAAGTTGAAGAGTACAAAAAGCTGCGTTCTGAATTGCCATTATGAAATTTGAAAAATTGAAGGAAAAACGGAAAATGAAAAATTTTGAAAATTTAATTTTGTGGGTCTTTTTTTTGTAGCTTAGGAACGCCTTAAAGAAATACTTTCCTTTAAGCTTATACGAAAAATTTATCAACGTTCTAGCATTTAAATTCCATCTGTTAGTAGCAAGCCTTCTCAGTTGATCGGTACCCAACAGAGGGTTGTATCATGTCAAATTTTCAAGAAATTTATTTGCACAAAAAAATGGAAAAATTGTTATACTCTCTGCTATATAGTGCAAAAATAATACATTAACATTTTTCTAATGAAAACAATTACAGAACATAAATTTTTTAATTTATGCTTAAATATCCTTGAAGAAAAACAACAATTTTCGCAAAAAAAAAAAATAACAAGAAATGCATGTTAAAAGCTGTCATTTTTTCATTATAACGCAAAATTTTTAATTTTGTCCAAAACTAGAACAGTGTTGTCAATGGCCTTACTTTTAAAGGATGTCTTAGACAGTATGAATCATACAAAACAGAAAACAAAACGGCAGATGAACTCGCTTGAAAGGGAGCAGTAACCCTGTTTGTAGGCCCGGAACCATTCGGCGGATTGGGAAAGAGCAACTTCTCAAAAATCTTTAGGAAAGCAGAAGATATAAAAAGGAAGCAATATTGGGAAAATCTACTGGGGTTACTACAATCAAAGTAGCTCTTAGGAACATATAACCTATTGGATCTATAACTTAACTCGTGCGGTTTTTTTTTTTCAAATTTTTACGTTTATTTAAGAAAAACATGTACAATAGGATTATTGAAAGTATTGCCCATCTGAAACTATGGCTTTTTCCCATCTTTCTGGCAATTTGTGGATTCCATCCAAAAAGAACTGCGCCGGCTTGGTGGCCAAGAAGGAATCAAGCCAATTTTTAATACACTGTTCTGATGTGAACCTTATTCCAGTGAGGGCGTTCTGCATCGATCGGAATAAATGGTAGTCGGACGGGGCAAGGTCTGGGCTATAAGGCGGGTGAGCCAAAATTTCCCAGCCGCTGTTTTCCAAATAGTTTTTGACCGCTATTGCAACATGAGGCCGAGCGTTGTCATGATGGAAAATTATGGACTCATATCTGGTCGCATATTCCGGGCATTTTTCGGCTATTGCTCTCTTCAAACGGATTAATTGTGTTCGGTAGCGTTCTCCATTGATGGTTTCACCCGATTTTAGCAGCTCATAATACATAATACATAATAATACATAATACTCATTTTGCTGGTTGGCCGGGTTTCATATATGATTTTTTTGCGCTTGGGGTTGTCATAATGGATCCATTTTTCATCACCAGTAACAATCCGATGCATAAATAACTTTGTGGCGTTCAGCAGCATTTCGGACATGCAAAATCGCATTTCAACGTCTGTCTGCTTCAGTTCATGTGGCACCCAATTTCCTTGCTTTTGAATGTATCCGGCTGCTTTTAAACGTTTTGAAATGGCTGCTTGAGTGACTCCCAAAGATTCTGCAAGCTCTCCTTGTATTTGGCAACAATCATCATCGAGTAATGCTTCCAGTTCTTCATCTTCAAACTTTTTTGGCTGCCTAGGACAATTCATAGAGGACGTTGGGCTCAAAGAAATACTTTGAACCAAAATGAAGGGGGCACTATAGATCTTCTATGTCACGGTGCTACATCCCCATCAACAATAATAATAATAATAATAATAATAATAATCATACAAAACGGGACAAGGATGCAAATAGTGTAAATCCCTAAGGAAAAAAGTAATATGTCATGGCTTTATTAAAGCCCTTAAGCAACCTTATTGTTATTTCGGTCAGAAGCAAATTCAAGCACATTAAGGTCGCCATATTAAGTATAGTAAAAAAGCATTAATTTTCTGCGGAACATCCTTTAGAAAAGTAAAGTTATCAAAACTGTATGCTTTATGTTTCTATCGAAAAAGATTTCGACGTTCCGACTAGAGTCTCAAATTTCATTTAAAATAAATTTTATATTTAATTTTATCGAATTTTGAGTTTTAAAATATTTTAAAATCGTTATCTATCTCTGAATTCTGAATTAAAAACATAAAGATCTAACGCATTGACTGCAATATTGTTTGGAAAATAAACAAGAGTCGTAACTAATTTTTGTTTACATTATATGACCCTACTTTTAGAATAAATAAATAAATTTGACTGGTTGAATTGAAAAATGTTGAATATTTTTTCTAAATTTCGAGTAGTTTTTATGCTAAAGCCTATTTCATATCATTCATATATCTACGTGTAGTTTATTTTAGTAAATATTCTTCAAATCATCTCTCGATTTTGTCATTTTAAATAATTTTCTGTGTAATTTATTAATAACAGTTAATTTAATTAATCTAAAACAGCTTAATTTGGAATATTTTTGTGGAGGTAGATAATTTCAAAACAGATATTTGAATAACTGCATTTATTTTCGTTTTTTTAGTATTTATAACAAAAATTAATAAGAACATAATAATTAGAATTAGGATTCCAGAACTAGTTCTACAACCTTTGCAGGAAAAAGATTTGGTATTTTCGCTGCGAATTATCGATAATGTGTGCCATCACCGACGACACTCTTCAACCTACTTTCTGCTTATGATTGGAATATTCTTGCCCTAACAAATATTTGCAGCTTAAATCTTACTGGTGTAAGAAAACAAGTAAAAAAAAAAAAATAAATATGTGGCACTTAAAGCCCCAAAGGGCTCATTGGCCGAGCTTCTCTTCCATTACTGTTGTGCGTCTTAAATTTTGGACAGTATTAGAATGGACCTACTTATTTTAGCCGGTTCCGAACGGCAGAACACTTGTGACATCACTTTTCCTGAGCTTTGTCACAGAGTTCTTTTTAGAAGCTTTTTCATGGCAAGTTGTTACTGTCGGAAGAATTGCCAATACTTGCCGACAGGTGGGTACCGTTCGAAAGAAAAATCTATTCGATATTAAATTTGTTATGCATCAGCCGGGTATTGAACCACGACCTACAGATCAGAAGGCGAACACACTAACCACTGAGCTACGGCACCCAAGAAAACAAGTATTACGTGAAATTAATTGGTCTGTGTTCAACTCTAATTTAGATGGTGGGTTATAATATTTAATAATATCCATTATAATTGCTTTGACCTATGTACTCTTAAGAAAAGGACTCTCACAATTTAGATGCCCGTTTGGTTTACTAGTAGATATACGTGGAACATTCAGAAGATAGGTGATTAACTCTGTTACGATATGTGTAAAATATATTACTATTAGAGGCCACGACGGTGCTGTAACATATTTGGATCAACTGTCGTACCCGAAAATAATGTACTTTTCCGTTTTTAACATATTTTCCCCATCCGTAATCAGTGTCTACATGCGTTTTTATTTTATCCCTTTTTGAAATGTCCTTGTCAAATTGCCAATGAATACATAATTTCCACATAAACATATGAAGCCATAATATCAAGCAGTAGTGAAATAATAATAGTAACTAATAGAATAAATTTTCAATATTTTCATTTTTTTCCACTTAGCTATTATATACTTTTTTTCCCCCTTTCAACTTACAGAATCGAAAGCATTTACTTGAAATTTACTTGGCAAAAAAAGAAATCGAGATAGAAAAAAGAAATAGATGAAGAACGTTATTTTGCCGACAGACATACAAATTGCAATGACATTTATGATTTAGTCATTTAATATTGCACGTGTCGTCATAGTCGTTGTCGTTGTTAAGACTAACTTGCAGCACATAGAACTATTGAAATGAATGTACTACTACACTATCTTGCTTGGTATTAAGTGAAGTACTTTTTTATGGTCAAATGGTAGACAATAATTTTTTTTTCTTTTATCTCTCTCCATATTGTTTATATGTATTGTTCTACAAACATGGAGTTTCATTTTTTACAATTCCATTTTACGAATTGCCTTTTTTTTTATTGTTTTTCCTTCCTTTTTCCAAGAAGAGTCAAACAAATCGTCCATTTATCCTCAAACATATGTTACCAATTTTAGCATTGGCAACGTGAGCATAATCCTTGCATTATACATCCTCATGAGATTATAATCATGGAACAATGCATAGAATCATTATGATTAGATTGTCTGACCGTTTTGATAGATTTTCCTCAAATTCGTATGCATGCCAAGCTTTATAATGTGCAACTCTATTAAATATGGCAAAGAAAATTTAAAATTAAATTATTTATTTAAGTGCCATAATAACAGAACGTCATACTGTTATATGCTATGATATATTGTAGTATTGTAGGTGTACGTGAAGTCATAATGCAGTATTAACGTTATGATGATGAAACTATTGCCAAACTTGAAATTGAAATTGTGAAAAAATAAAACGACCACAAAACTAATTCAAATAAACAGACAAATAGCAACAAATCTCGTGTTTTAAGGCATATAGTACAAACAAAAGTCATTTGTAACTAGTTCAAAGTGGTTCAACCACAACTCTGGTTCCATTCATAGTATTACTGTTTTAGATACATAGTATGTATTATCAGAAGACAAAAGAATGCTCAGAGTTTTCGGCGGAAAAGTACTGCGCAAGGTCTTTGGAACTATTAGCATTGATGGCGAGTATCGAATAACGTAGAACCAAGAGCTGTATGAGCTGTATGACACCGATATAGTAAAGTGCATTAAAATTCAGCGGCTGTACTGACTAGGTCTTGTCGAGCGAATGGAAGAACGATATCCTTCTAGGAAGGTGCGCTGGTGGACGACGCATAAAGTACTCTGGTGGAAAGACTGAAGAACTTGTCAACGCTGGAATTTCTAACTGGCGCCAGCTAGCAAAAGATAGAATTGGCAGTCGAAGCATGATAGATTCGTCCTAAAATGATTTTCGGTTGTAATATACAATTGTTAGCAGAATTCTTTTGATGAGAAATATCAAGTTGAGAAATATTACAAGTGAAAGCTAGGAAACACCCAATACTGTTAAATAACAGGCCAGGGTCATAAGCTGGAATGCTATTTCCAAGATAGACAAAATTTTTTACTACAACGAAAGCATTGCTGCTAACAATGACGCGTAGTTCAAGAGGTGGTGCGTGTTTATTTGCTTTTCTTGGCGTAGTATGAAAATCTATTCTGTTGTAGATCTACCGAGTCTAAAAACATAATGATAAGGTCCATTTAGAGTATTGAGCATAGCCATTTACCTTTCGTATAGGACACACGATAAAATCTTCTATGCGACCTCTGGGTAGGACCTCTGTTCATATGTGTGGATGTGGTAGAACATCAACACCATTATCCGTGATTGGGCAATAACCTCCGCTGCCAGAATTCTTAACGTCGCCAGTGGAACCAGAGCATTCTGAACATTTTTAAGGAAATTAATTAAAGGGAATTGGCTAAAACCTCCGCTCTGACGCTTGAGCTTTTATTTAACGTACGTGTCACCACAAATCTCTATCTCGCTACACTCGCGCCTTTCTAGTTCTTTCTTCTTGCATTCGAATTCCGACCATATTTGATTGCAATTTTATTCATATTTGTCTATAGGTCCACTGGTTGGTTGCTTCGTATTAGAATGAATTTCAGCAACCAACTTTGCCAAATGCATCAATGGAATGATTGTTATTTCGTAATTTTTTGCCTTTCGTTATTTGTTGTTGTTTTTTCTGAATTCCTTTGCACATCACATCAAACAACGAACTGAACAACTGGCAATAGTTGGCATGAAAAACTACTCACAACCGCATATTAGCCTACAAAAAACAAATGGCGTAAAGCTAACGGGTATTGTATGTTCAAATAATCTCACTTTTTTTCTCTCACACTCCTCACTTCATCAGAGTACGGCAGGCAATCTATGTTTTCGATTCCTATTAGTTGGATTTAGGCGTTTGGCATTTTCTTTGTTTTTTTTTTTTTGTTTTTTGTATTTATTTTACTTACTTTTTTTTCAATTGCTAGCCAACGAGTGAAATAAAACTAAACGCATTGAGTATCTGTTCGTTACACAAAGTTCAATCACTGCCAATAAAGATTTTTCAATTGATTTTCATTTTGCGCACTTGTGGGTAGCAATGCATGTAAGCATGATTGTATGAATGTGTTTAGTTTAGCTTCTGTTGTTACTGCGATGCTATGAATAAATGGTGTCAGAGAATAGAGCTGTGATGAGTGCCAGGCTTAGCGCATTTGATAGTTAGCTTAAAGGAATCAATTCACAATGACGCACACACGCACACATTGTCGGGATATATACTGGAACATTAAAAAATCAGTTTACCCAAAATGAAAATGCCTTCATGGAATGATGAAAGTAAATGAAGAGAGAGGCAAATAGATAGATAGACTGAGAATAACATAAAACTCAATATGAGCACATTTCATTACAATATGTGTTTGTGTTGCATTGACATTTTTTCCAAATCATTGCAATCAATGCCTTCTTGAAGCCAACATTTATTTCAATATTCATTGCTACGACACTAATACATATACGTATGTAGTCCATATGTAGAATCGTGTAAAGGGAAAGCAGATAGTACAAATAGATATATTAAAAATAGAATGAAATAACTGACTTGATTGTGACTGCAGTGGACGCGTTGAACCATATTCAAATTGCCTTTCAATTGCCAGCAATCATTGCTGGTATTTCGATGATGTGTGTTTTTCGTATAATTCAAAATGACTTAAAAACTGAAAGCACCAACAGTCATATTGGCAGCACTGTTGTACCCACACGCCTGTATAATTTTAGCAGTGTAAGTTTTGCTTGAATAAATTAAGTATGTACTCCTCCAAGTATGTTGAACTTGAATTTTACTTGAAACGTTAAACTTAAGTAGCTATATAGAAATCAATATATGTATATATATATATATATATATATATACATATATATATATATATATATATATATATATATATATATATATATATATATATATATATATATATATATATATATATATATTTATTATTTTATATATGGCACCTAAAGCCCCAAAGGGCTCATTGGCCGAGCTTCTCTTCCATTACTGTTGTGCGTCTTAAATTTTGGACAATATTAGAAGGGACCTACTTATTTTAGCCGGTTCCGAACGGCAGAACACTTGTGACATCACTTTTTCTGAGCTTTGTCACAGAGTTCTTTAAGAAGCTTTTTCATGGCAAGTTGTTACTGTCGGAAGAATTGCCAATTGCTTGCCGACAGGTTCGAAAGAAAAATCTTATCGATATTAAATTTGTTATGCATCAGCCGGGGATTGAACCACGACCTACAGATCAGAAGGCGAACACACTAACCACTGAGCTACGGCACACACCATATATATATATATATATATATATATATATATATATATATATATATATATATATATATATATATATATATATTAGGGTGGGTCAAATTGTAGGGGGCCGAAAAAATGTTAAGGGGCTCATCGAGATTCTTGTTCTACGGGTCATTTGAAGATACTTTTCCACAGAAACCATAGCTCTGAAATGATTTTCGAGCCCCTGGATTTTTCAAAATAGGTTTTTTCCTCAAATACTCAAGAATAGATGTAAAAAAAAATGCTATTTTCTCTAGCCAAATGTGTATGTGGGGGTTTTTGGATCGAGGAATCCATTTTTAGATCTATTTTTATTTTTGAGCACCACCAGAGGGCGCTTTCGTTCATTTTTTAATTTTATCGTTTTTTTTTGGGTAAATTTACGAAATTTTTCGTGTAAATTGACGAATATTTGACTTTCTCATAAGACAACCCAAAACTTTAAATAGCCCAGAGTGTTTAGCGTTAAAAATGATGGGGGAAGGGGGAGGGGTTATTCATTCACGACCTATATCGAATTTAAGACAAAGAGTAAACAAAGCATATTTTACTTTATTATACCCTGCATAATGCAATATGCATGGTATATTCATTTCGGTCAGATGTTTGTGTCCACTTGAAGGAATCTCCGGAGATATAGACATGGATATATATTCGTGATCAGCGTCGATTAAATTTTCGATTTAATGATGTCCGTCCGTCCGTCCGTCCGTCCGTCCGTCCGTCTGTCTGTCACCTGGCTGGTTCGCACGATAACTTGAGTAAATATTGAGCTATTTCGATGAAATTTGGTATAAGTAATCTATGATCCAAGGGTACGGAGGGGATTGATATTGGGCATGATCGGTCAATAACCACGCCCACATCAAGCATTCAAAGCGACTAACCTCGAAATTTTCAAAATCTTTAACTTGCTATAACTCACACAATATACCACTTGGGACAACAATATTTTGCACATAGAATTATATTATACTACTATATAACCTCACCAAAAGTGGATGAGCCACGCCTACTTTCTAGCGTAGCTCCCATACAAAGTGTCTGTACTTCTTTTAAATTGAAACTGCTGTAACTTCTACAATCTTCTGTCTAGAATAACCATAATTGACACTTAGATTAACACGGTAGTCAGAAATAATATGGCAGAAAATCAGTGTGCCACGCCCACTCCTTCATGTGTCTCCCATACAAAGTCGAGTGAATTAAACTAAAATTTTAAGCTCCATAGCTTACCAACCATTTAGCCTAGGACAACGAGACTTAGGGTATGGATTAGTATTGTACGAGCAACTAGGCTCACAGAAAATGGTCGCACCACGCCCAGTGTTTATCGTAGCCCCCATACGAATTTTAAATTGAAACAGCTGTAACTTCGGCAATCTTCTGTCTACAATAACCATAATTGACACTTAAATTAATATCGTAGTCGGAAATAATCTGGCGAAAAATCAGCGTACCACGCCCACTTCTTATTGGGGCTCCCATACAAAGTTGAGGAAATTAAACAAAAATGTTAACCACCATAACTTAGAAACTATTCATCGTAGGACACCAAATTTAAGGTGTGGATTAACATTGAAAAATTAATTGGATTTACTAGAAAGTGGTAAGCCACGCCCACTTTTTATATAGCTCTCATACTAAGCCTCGGAATTATCTTAAAATCCTTTTACTTCGTCAAAGACAACCATATTTCGGGAGTAAATTAGTAGTATATGCAAAAATTGTTTCTCGAAAAGTGGAAATAAAAGAAAAGTTGGATATTCGAGTAAACTTTTTATATATAAATCTAGATATGCAGGGTATAGTTTGGTCGGCCCCAGCCGACTGTAAGGAGATTTTTTTTTCTTCTAAAATTCAACATAACAAATAATAAAAGCATTAAAATGTAATTAATAAAAAAAATTAATTGAATTCAGTAATTAAGAAACAAAACGAAGAGTCTCACATCTTTCTTACGATCCATAAAAGAATTATTTTACATTGGGAAATGTAAATGTGACTTGAAAGCTGCTCTATGCTCATGTGGAATGATTCCAGAAGAGTTGAAAGAGTTTATGATGGATCAACATAATGACAGAAGATCTACGATACCGGAATACCAGACAGAAATTGAAGAGCAAGCACCTACATCTACAATAATAGAAACAATTGAAGAGAGCCAGGGTCTAACATACGTGCCAGAAGAAGACCAGGAAAGTGATTATGAGCATAGTACACATTTAGTAGAAGCACAAAATGCATCTCAAACGAAACGAGGACCATATACACCCAGATACGATGCTTTCAAGTTTGCTATGATGTGTGACAGATTTGGTGTGTCAGATAGAATAGCATCAGCATTGGCAACATCTCTTATGGAAGACATTGGCGTCAAAGATGGTCATGGCAATCTTGTTATTATGGACAAGTCTAAAGTAAAGACTTAGCTCTAAAAAAAATTTTACACTACCGTAACCATGTTGATGTCCTCGAAAAATACAGAGCTGACATCACCGCTCTCCAGGAAATGCGATGGACAGGACAGGGCTGCTCCAAAAGAGCGTCCTGTGATATCTACTACAGTTGCCATGCTGAAAGGCACGAATTAGGATGTGGATTTTTGGTCAGCAAGAGACTACGACATCTTGTCTCACAGTTCACGCCTGTGAACGAACGGCTGGCCACAATCCGCATCAAGGCAAAATTTTTCAACATCAGCCTTATATGTGCCCACGCTCCGACGGATGAGAAGGACAATGTGACCAAGGAGAGCTTCTTTCAGCGCCTCGAAGAAGCTTATGACCGCTGCCCCCGCCACGATATCAAAATCGTGCTTGGCGGCACTCAAAAATAAAAATTAATGTCAAAAATGGATTCCGCGACCCAAAAAACCCCCACATACACATTTGGCTAAAGGAAATACCATTTTTTTGCCTCTATTCTCGAATATTTCTAGAAAAAATACCTATTTTGAAAAATCCGGGGGCTCGAAATTCATTTTAGAGCTATGGTTTCTTTGGCAAATTTGCTTAGAATAAGAATCACGATGAGCCTTTGAGTCGAAAAAATTTGACCCACCCTAATATATATATATATATATATGTATATATATATATATATATATATATATATATATATATATATATATATATATATATATATATATATATATGGAATTTCCTGATGAATAGAGCAATGTCCCTGACATCCATGAGTGCAAGCTCAGTGGTATCTGTAAAAAAGGCACTCCCCAATAGAGTGTGCCTTCTGCGTGCCAAGGCGAGACATCTACAGAGGAAGTGGTGAACACTTTCCTCCTCTTCCTCGTCCTGGCAGATGCGACAAAAATCGTTGGACAGTAAATCGAGCCTTGCAGCATGCCTACCCACAAGCCAGTGGCCCGTGAGTACGGAGACTATATTACTGATGGTTTTCCTATTCATTGACCACAGTGAGCGAGTTCGTCAAGAGTTGGCCAGACTTTCCTAGTAGTAGCACAAGAGCTCTCATCCAGCCATCTTCTTTTGGCTATGGTGAGGTGATGTTGTGTGATAAGGAGCTTGCATGTTGCAAGCGGAATACCAGCTTGATGCGATGGATAGATCTCTGGCAACCTAGTGCCCGATCTCGCCAATTCATCTGCCTCACAGTTCCCTGGAATGTCCCTATGCCCCCGTACCAATACCATGTGTACATTGTAGTGCTCCACTAGCTCGTTAAGAGTTGAGCGGCACTTAAGGGCAAGTGTCGATTTGTCGAACGTTCCTGTGAGAGATTTAATGGCGGCTTGACTGTCGGTGTAGATATAAACATCTTTGAAATATATTATATTACAGCGAAGCCACGTTGCCGTCTCCTTTATAGCCATAATCTCAGCTTGAAAAACACTGCAAAAGTCGGGTAATCGGAACTTGAGCTTAATACACAAGGAATCAGAAAAGACGCCACCTCCTACCCTACCCTCCAATTTGGAGCCATCTGTGCACAATTGTACCGATTGAACTCCAGTTTCGTTGACAATACCCCTATTCCATTCTTCCCTTGAGGGTTGAGAATCTATTGTCAAAGCATGGTATGGGGATGGTATAGTCGATGGCATTCGGAATTGTAGTCCACTCCCCCAGGATCCGTGAAAGCTCGTATCCTGGTTGAGCCCAGCGTAAAGCTATATTTAGCCTAATTGCTGATATTGCAATTGATTGCGCTCTCTGCTTGCCAAATAAATCTACGTGGAGTAAATGACATGGTAGTTCTTAGGGCACCTGTTGTCAACACCGCTGACGTCCTTTGAACCTTGTCTATTAGCCGTCTGTGTACCCCCTTATTTAAAGATTCCCACCAGACTATCACACCGTAAAAAAGAATTGGTCTGACGACCGCAGAGTATAGCCCTGATACGCAATAAATAAGAATCCTATGCATCTACTGCATCCCCTGTTGTTTAATTTAGTCCTCAGTCTAGCAATAAGGCAAATATGCGTGGTAAAAAGAGGTATCTCCTGGTCTCTGGGTGCGAAACATGGAATCTAACAGCATTCACTCTAGAACCGTTGCAATTTTTCCTTAACCTCTGTCTCCGCAAGATTATGCGGATATTCCGGCCCGACGTTATAAGCAACGCTGATCTTTGGACTGCGACCAAACAAACACCTGTTCATACAGAAATCAGTCGCCGTAAATGGAAGTAGATTGACACGTACTGTGTAAACCGCAAGATGACATCACAATAACAGCATTGGTTTGAAATCCTCGCAGGGAGTGGGTTGTCATCAACTACAGACTCGAACTACAAACCAGTGCACGAGCTATTTACCCATTGACAAACATTTATATTTGCGAAAATCAGTTGTTTTCCTGGTCACAGTATGGCAACACCAACAATATAAAACTATATATATTCTTGATCAGTGCCACCTAAATTGTCGATTTAACGATGTCCGTCCAGCCGTCAATCCGCCTGTCACTTATCAGCTGCTTCGAACAATAACTTGAACATAGATTGAGCTATTGAGGCGAAATTTGGCTTGAGTGGCCTATAATCCAACGGTACGAATAGAATTATGAGATAATGAAACTTACGATCTTTTGTGTAGCTTCAATTTAGAAATTATCAAGATAGGGAATAACAACTTTTATGGAAGTATTTCATGGAAAAAGCAAAGAATTAACAAATTTTAACAAATAACCATATTGTTCAACAACAATTCTGCTTCTATCATACATTTTGAATTTATGTTCAATATTTTGGCGTAAAGTTGTAACATTTGTTGTTGTTGTTGTTGTAACTTATACAAGTATTTCCTGCTGCAAATCGCTTTTAGACTAGCTCCGTACGTATGTATTTTTCTTCGAATGATTTATTAACTAATTTCAGTGAAATTTCACTCTGTTTCATTTCATTATTATCATCTTTTTTGAAATATGCATGCATGCATGTATGTATGTATGTATGTACGTGCATAATAATAGTCTCAACGATGAATGCCTTTTCAAAAATTATTCCACAGAGCAAATGCATCAATGCAGATTATGATGATGTACTCACTACTTACATACAACTCAACTTGTACATACATAAGTATGTGTACGTATATATATATATATATATATATATATATATATATATATATATATATATATATATATATATATATATATATATATATATATATATATATATATATATATATCAACTTGTTCGCATAGTTCTCAAGCAGCAGGAAGCAGCCGTTCAACAACAATGAACAACAACGAAACAAAACTTTGAACTTTTCAGCAAAATAACACCATAATGCAATAGCAGCAAAAATGCTCAACAACAACAACAAAAACAGGAATAATTTTCGCAAAGTTAACGTTTAAAGAAATTTACACCATCAGCAGACACACAGAATAAGAAGTAGAACAAGAAGAAGCTTATGAAGGAGCGCAAGACAATATCACAAAACAAAAAGAGCATTTGTAAGTTATTTGTATTCGTGCATACATACACAGGAAAGAAGGGTGTCACGTAAAAAATTCATAATAAATGTGCACAGCCAAAGTAGACGACTCTGTCTTGAATTTAGAGTTTATGATTATTGGATAATTAAAAAAAGGAACCGATTATCAAACTACTTACTACAACAATTACTTACATTATATCATATCCTGAAACCCGGACTTGTAAGGGTTAAAGGCTTTTTATTAAAGAAATTCGGTGTAAAATCCACGAACTGTTTCTACAAAGATCTCTACGAATTAGCTTTCTCTAAAGCATTTCATAAGACTCAAGAAAAATAAATAAATAAATTTGTGGCACCTATAAGCCCCGAAAAACTCTTTGGCCGAGCTTATCTCCCATTGCTGTAGTGCGTGTTACTTATTTTAGCCGGTTCCGAACGGCAGAACCCTTTCGACAACACTTTTTCTGAGCTTTGTCCCAGAGTTCTTTTAGAAGCTTTTCCATGGTGAATTATAACTGTCGGAAGAATTGCCAATTGCTTGCCGACAGGTGGGTACCGTTCGAAAGAAAAATCTTTTCTATATAACATTTATGCTTTAGTCGGGGATTGAACCCACAACCAGAACAATCAGAAGGCCAAGTAAGATTGTTTATTTAGACCTCGTCCGTCCGGATATGAGAAAAACTTTAACTTTGGATTGCTCTACCTCATTTTTATTTGTGTATCCAATAGCGTTAGGAAATGCTATTCCGCGATTTATTGGTCTACCATCGATTGCGGTGCTCCACTAGAAGAAGAAGAAGAAGAAGAAGAAGAAAATCTGCAAAGACAGTTGACAAAAACAAGCCTTAAGTGTGTCTGGTCGTGCATCGACCGCAACTTTCACTCCATGCAAAATTTGCCAACACAGACAGAACCTGATCCAATCAATCCAGGTCTGATGTAACATCTGGCAGTTAATGAGGTGTAGTAAATTTTGGTATATTTTGCTAAAGCGGTTTTTACCATTTGGCAATGTTTGCTTCAGTAAGCATTTGCCACGAAAAAGTTTCAAAAAGAGCTCTGTGGCAAAGCTCTGAAAGAGTACCACACGGGTTCATCCATTCAAAAGCAGCCAATATTACAAGATCCTTTACAATACTGTTCAACATTTAACACGCGTGACAAATTATTTTGTATACGCCGAATAAGTATTTATTGAATAACATTTTCCTTAAAATCTGTTATGCCTTGTCAAAACCTTGTTCGTTTTCGCCACAATACTGTAATAACCGGAAACCAATATACTCTAGAGAAAACACAAAAATTCATTCGAATTTTTAAATTGATCAGTTAATGAATCAGAAATGAATCGGTTAACCGCTCTCGCCCTCTCTCTCTCTCTCTCTCTCTTTTATTATACTCGGCAAAGTTAAGATTATTTTTGGCTTTGTGCAGTTATTACAAATTATACTTGTGCTTTTTGGTGTTTATTGTTTTTGTTGTTGTAGTTGTTTATTATTGTAATTCTGCCGCCATTAATACTCTGTTCACTTGCCTCACAACAAAATATCATCTAACAATCTGTTTCTCTGTCTCTACTCCTCCTGAATATCTCTGGATGAGAGAGAGTGTGTGTGTGTGTGTGTGTCTTAAGTTTTACTAAACAATAGAGTAAGCAAGTAAACGACTACAGCAACAACTCTAACAACAACAACAATGTATAGTATTGAATGTACATATTGTACAGTTGTTGTTGTTGTTATGCGTTCATGCCAAAAACACAGTACGGCAAAAATGAAAACTTCGGTTTCAATTGTAACTTCAACTGCATAGCTTGGCGTTGTATGTATCATATTTTGACAAGGATAGCCATAATTGATAGAAGATGGTGAGAATGAAGCGTATACAAGAATTCGGCATATGAAGTTCCGAAATGAAAAAAAAAAGTTTGTAGGATAGTGAAAAAGTTGCAGTAAATGATAAATATGATGGAGTTGGTTTTGATAATGCTCATAAATAATATGAAAATTCTTACATCATCTTACTACCTCGAAAATATTGAGTGAGTTGCATTACTAAATTCGGTCGAATACGAAACAGTACCAAATATCGAAATAGGCCAATAGTACCAACAATTAGAGAACCTGCAATTCGATTAATCGAATGCACGAATTAGTTATGTATATAGGAAAGTATCCGACTGGTATGATTCGATTACCGACTAGTCGATGAACCTTTATAATTTCGCCTATTAACTCTCCATTATAACTAATATGCCACATACTAATCGTGTACGTCGTTGCTGCAGTATTGGAAGTGATGGAGTTATGAACGAGTATGTAGGTAATGACAAATAAATATTGCAGATAATATTTTTTGGTTGCAACAACAACTTAATGAATTATTATCAAAGTTATTGAAGTGAAAAATGCTGCAAATATTGTGACGCCTACAAAATTATATGTACATAAGCACCCAGAATATACTTGGTCGCATATTGCGATCGCAAAGTAACTATCGCATGATGCAAACAATGAAGGCATTCAATAAATTACTAATAAATTACTACTTTATGTCTTTGTTTTGTTGTTGCACGAAGTGAGTCTAAGAAAGTAGTATATAAGATTACAACATATAGTATAACAGCAAGAGCAGAGGAGCATTTTTGAAACTTATTCTAATAGTTGGCAACAATTATTTTAATCAAATTCAAAAATTTGGAAAACTGTAGCTGACTGACGTTTGTATGCAATTTTTCATTTATTACCGGTGAAAAGAAAGTTTACACGTCTGTTTTTATTATTTTGCTTGTAGTAATGTTCTTATACCAATTATCAGTTTAAAAAATAGCACCAATCAACGTAAAGTTTTTTGACTTGATGACATCAATTAATTATTAATAACAGAATGTATGTAATGGTATTTTTTTAGATTCTCAATATTCTTCTATATGTTGTCTACTTGTAGAAATAAACATCAATGCGATATAAATAAATTTTCTATCTGAAAGAATGCATAGTGTAGAAATTAAATACAAATTCACACAAATTTTACTAACTGCTTTCAATCCTCTGCAAAAAATGCGACATGTCCGGGATGTGTCCGGGATTATTCGCAAATCGCACTTTTGATATCTTTATATGGAATGAACTGTTCCCTTTTGTACGAGGATGTCCTATGAAGAGACTAATTGTACCCTTTCATAGCCGAACGGGTATAAATGTAGATTAGTCGAACGGTTAGAAATTCCTATTTAATACATTGTAATGCTGAAGTACATTTTTATTTCAATTATTTGAAAATTTACCCATTTTTGCTCTTCCCCACTATTCGAATCAAAATAATTTATTTTCATTAATTGCATTATAATTCTCATGTCAAAAAAACATTTTTTTTTTATTTGTCGTGATTCGAAAAAACAATTTATTTTCATTCACTGCATTATAAATTCCGATTCATATATTTCAAATTTAAAAGTACAAATAAAATTTACGTATTTTTAGCTACTCTTCGGATTCGAACCTGGGTACCCAATATTGTGTGTCTTGCTATCGCATGTTCTATCACCGTCTATCAACTGCGCTAATCTGCAACATATTATTGTTGACATAAAAGCGAATCACTTAAAAGTGTAGAAAATCTTTAAAAATATTAATTAATTTAAAAATTGATCCCGAACGCATTTCTAAAGAGATCGATCGGAGACTAATCACTGATTGATACCTAAAAAGATTATTCCCGGACTACTCTCTTTAGAGGTTAGTCGCACAATTTTTTGCAGGATTATAACTAGGATTGTCTGCTTGAAGACAAGAACGAACAATACATTGGCTAAATGATAGAGGGCCTTACAGTCGGCCCGAGCATTCGAACGGTCTGTTATGTGGCTAGTTTGCGCGATGAATTCAATAAATGAGCTACCTATTACTTGAATAAATTTAGATTACCTTATATTTTTAATCAATATAATACAGCTTTTATCCATTAAAGAGCCTAACCAGCGAACTTTTAAAAATGTGAAACTGTTATAATTCATTTAATAGCCCAACTAATACAACAACATATGCATTCGTGATTGATATTATGTCACGTAATAATCCACAAGAAATGAGCCACACCCATTATATTTTAAAGCTTTAAAATAATACCCGAAAACTACTTTACTGCGTAAGATATGGATGCTGTAGTTCAGTGGTTAGTTGGCCATCTGATCTGTAGATCGTGGATTCAATCCCCGGCTGAAGTTCAACTTTAATATTGCAAAGATTTTTCTTTTGAACGGCATGCAGTTGGCAATTCTTCGGGCAGTATCAATTTTCCATGAATAGTTTCTAAAATAGCTTAATGACAAAGCAGAGCCGGCTAATATTTATAAGTAAAAGCATAGCGTTTCAAATTGGTTTCAGTTCGATTGGACCACCGAACCACCAACCATTGATATCGATTAAAATGGATGAGTACTGGTTTCGTCGTTTTAAAAGTGGTGATTTCGACATTGAAGACAAATTCCGTTCAGGCCAACCAATAAATTTGAAGTTGAAGAATTGGCGGCTTTATTAGGCGAAGATTAGCGTCGAACACTTCAAGAATTGCCAACATCATTAGTGGTTGAAGAATCAACCATTTCCAAGAGTATAAAAGAAATGGGTATGTTTCAAAAGCAAGGATATTGGGTCCAATACGAGAGATGTTACACGCCGATTTATCACATGCGAACAATTACTTCAACACCAAAAAAAGCAAGAGTTTTTTCATTGTATCGTTGCCAGTGATGAAAAATGGATCTATTACGATACCTCAAAGCCAAAAAATCATGGGTTTTCCCCGGCGAACAATTATCATAAACGGCAAAGCAAAATGTATATGGTGACAAGCCTAAGCTCTGTATTTGGTGGGAACAGCCCGGTAGTGTTTATTATGAGCTGCTAAAACCGAATGAAACCATCACCGGTGGCTTTTATCGAACACAATTGATGCGTTTGAGCTGAGCAATGAAGGAAAAATGGCCACAACGTCTCGAGAGACACGACAAAGTAATTTTGCATCATTACAATGCTCGTCCACATGTTGCTGAAATCGTTCAAACCTACATAGGAACGCTGAAATGGTTAGCCCTGCCTTGCGCACCGTATAGCCCAGATATTGCTCCTTTCTATTACACGTATTCCTATCGATGACACACGGCTTGAAAGAAGAGCTCTTCAATTCTTACAAAAAAGCTAAAAATTGAGTCGATTCATGGATTGCCTCAAAAAAAACATGTCGACTTCTTCCGATTTGGAATCTGTGTACTACCAGAAAGACCAGAAAGATAAAACTTTGAGTACTATATTTAAATTATAAATTTGGCAACATCGTATAAAATGAATCTGTCGAAAGTTATAGCATATCTATAGTTATTTAAGAACAAATTATCATCATATTGTGGGTGAAGAATTTATGAATTATATCCTTACACAATAATAAAACAATATGTAATATTACCTCTATACTAAGTACTAGTATTGCAACAATAAAATGCAAATAGCTTATATTTTAAAATGACTTCCTTTTCCATATCTATTTACACATATTGATGTTGCTGTTTCTGTTGTCATCGACATCAACGGATGTAATAAAAGTTGTATTGTTATTATTGCATTTGTTAATATTTTTCCAACCAAAATCAATGTTCATATGTGTCGATGTATATTTACATATATAAACAGCGGTGAAGTATGCAAATTCAACGAAATAATATCATTGCAACCGATTAAGTCTATATACATACACATGTGTATAGTTACATACGGATATATGAATATGTGTATATACTAGTGGTAAAACTACAGTCTTGTAGCAACCACCACATGTAAATATATGGCATACATATTGAAGTAAACAAACAAACAGGTAACCGAATAGACTGAAAGCTGTATGTAAATAAATACCCAACGTAAATGTAAGCAAATGTAATGGTGCCATGCCACTATATATATATATATTTACAATATGCTGCACACGTGCAGCAGAAACATATTGACAAGGAGCAACCATATTGAAATATGACATTTAACCAGCTTTTGGCAATTTCAATTCATTTATTCCATTATATACAATATATATATTCTTAACAAACGCAGTGGGAGTAATTGAAAGCGTGTTGCACCACAACACCTTTGTATTTTGTAGCAATCCTTTGAATCATATAGATTTTTGTTTCGAATAAGGTGAAAAAACAATCTACTAAAAGAGTACACCGGCGCGTATGAGTAACATTAATTACACAGTGAAAAAAGCAATAATCGTTTAAGTTGATTTTATGAATTTTAGAAGAGATCTCTTTTTAAGTTCCGATTCCAAAAAAAAACTTAAGAAAATATTTTCAATCGCAATCTTTACAAAGCACAATAGTCCTCATAATTACATTCGTCCCTAATTTCACTGAAGTTGTTTTTGTTTTTGATGATGATTTGTTCTATCAAGGAGATAATCAGGCGAATCATTGCAGCATCGACTTAGATAGAATAAAGTTTATGAATTATTTAATTTTCACTCAAACATTTTTAAATGATTTCCTATAAAATTCGAAAAATCGATTGTAGCTGTTATTCCTTGCTGCCACTGATATTACCCTTATATGTTACATTATCCTCTTCATTTAATAAATAATATTTTCATATTCAATCGCTGATATTGATTGTACTGTGTGCTGTATGTTTTAATTGAAAACGATTAAATCAACAGAAGCATAATTGAAATTATTATATGATTAATCATACATCATACATATACATATATATTATGTAGACTCGTATTACTTAATTGCCCATTGAATCGATCGATCTGTTGCAAGAAGAATATGTTTTTATTCACTACACACTCGTTCAAGAGTATAATCATTTTGGTCAGATATTTTTGTAACCATTTACTGGAAGCTTCGGAGATATAGAAAAGAGTTTAAGGCATTTCGCTCGTTCGTATGTGTATGTGACTGTCTGTCACCTAGATGGTTCTCGTGATAGCTGCAACAAATATTGAAGATATTTTGGCGAAATTTTGGCTACCTAAACGCATGGTCCTGCTGACTTAGTTTTCCTTTTCATGAACCTTCCACACATACTCTATGGATGCAGAGTATATGTAGGTCGACTCAGGCCGACTGCAGGACCACTTTATAAACTCGCCGTTATTCACAAATATTGTGGTTGTTTTAGATGCGCATTATACAGCTATTTATTTAATTCTGTTTTTAAAAGCATCACATTATTTGCTCGCATTAAACTGTACAAATTAAACAAAAATACGATACGATGATTGTATAAAAAAAACTAAGTACATATATATAAAAAGCAATATGAAAATTAATCATCTGTATTCAGTAAGTACTATATTATGAATTAAAAAAAAAAAAAAATATTCAAAAATAATTGCAGCAATAAGTAAACGTGGATAATACAGAGATTTATAAGATTTATGCAGGAAATGTACATATAAATGAATACAATGTGAAATGTCAATCTCAATGTAGGAACACGATGTGAATACATTGAATCACGAACTATATTGAATTAAATTTCGAAAATGAAAAAATATTTACTCACATGCTTATCTCATCATTATGAATGATTTTGACAGTCTCTGAGGCATTGGTCCACCCTTTACACTTATGTTTTCCTCTTCATAGATTTTTTCCAAACGCAACACCATCGTGGCTAGAGCATGTTCTTCCATTCTGTCGTCATGACCAACAGCCGCAGCCGCTGGATTTTGATTATTGACATAATCACTTTATATCTCATACAGTTCATAGTTGCCCAGCAATACTGGTAGGCATAGTTTTGCACGAATGGCAGCTCCAGAGTTTGCTATCGGAGTTCAGATTCTCCACACTTATATCTCTCTAGAAAGGATGTATCTGGGAGGCAGCAGTTAAGTCTGCAATGAAACATATACAATAAAAAATTGATGATGTTAAGTCGGAATTTGAGAAAATTGGTAACAACACCTAAGGTCGATATTTTTGAAACGTCCTCAAAACGAATAACTAGATGGTAATTTCTACAAAACTGGAAACAACAATGTTTGAGGTAACGGTGTGTTGTGTATATTAGCCAGCTACCACAAAGACCTAAATGGTGAGAAGTTCAAAAAAAACCTGAAGGTCGATGTTATTGGGTGCGTGAATTAGTAACCGGCCTTTTACGTTACATGGCGCCACGAGTAAGCGCGATGTCGTACATCACGATCCGAATTGTTATTTTAAATGTCTATTCACTTGCTGTCAAAATCAGTCAACATCTTTCAATTTGGTTGTACGCATCATACTTTTTTCACGATGGAAAATTTGAAATATTGGCGATAAAAGAGTATTTGTGGGAAAATTTGTAAAGTTTCTTTTTTTCAAAAAAAAGTGCGGCTGAACGTCACCATTTGCTTATGGAATTGTATGGCACAATTCTCTATCCAATACACATATAAAAGACAAAGAACGCTCTGGACAGCCGAAAAAGTTTGAGGACGATGATTTGGAGACATTACTCGACCAAGACCTAGTCGAACCATTATGGGAGAGCTGTACTGACAACAATTGATGCGGTTGAAGAGAGCAATGATCGAGAAACGGCCGAAATATGCGACCAGATACGAGTCGGTAATTTTTCACCATGACAACGCACGACCACACATTGCTATTCCGGTCAAAAACTATCTTGCTAATAGCGGATGGGAAGTTTTACACCACTCGCCTTATAACCAAGACCTGGCGCCTTCAGATTACCACTAGTTCCAGTCCACGTAGAACGCTCTTAATGGAATACTTTTCACTTCAGTGACCGGAATCTAAAATGGGCTCGATTCGTTTTTGGCCGCCAAGCCGGCGAATTTCTTTTGGGATGGAATCCATAAATTGGCAGAAAGATGGGGAAATGTCATAGTTTCTCATGGACAATATTTTAAATGACATGTTTTTTAAAGTATTCTTAAAAATAAACGATTTTTGGGCACTAAAAAGGGCCTACTTCACTCACTCACTCTAATTTTGATAAAAGACAGACGCTGCTTGTCGCCAAATTGGTCGCCTCTTGGGAAAGTGGACGAGCTTAAGATTTTGTAAAAATACTTAGAGCCTGCGTCCCATCGTTTGTCGGATTCATAACGGCTAAAACGAAATAAATTGCATTTCCATTGCCCCATTGACTTGCCAATCCAGGTATTATCTACTCACATTATATACTTACTCCGGCTGCTCACAACGGTATAATTTACTTCGCGTCAGAACTGTTTTGACGTGATACTTTCAGTTACAATATTTTCGGCACTGAATCTCCTTCCTATGGTGATAAAAGTGCTAAATCTTCCAATCACATCGATTATCTTGAACAATATGGAGGCGAAACGAACCTGTGTTATCCACCGGTCCTTAAGAGACAGAGTACGATAATATTTAACTTCCCCTTGATACCAATTCAATCCTAACTTCAACCTGGTCATCAATTTGTGTGTCCACCGACCTTTCTTAAACATGTCTCATTCTATCTGCCCCTTGTAACAGAAAGGTCTATATTTTTTCAAGTGTTCACCCTAAGCATTTTATCTCCGCACATGCCTATTGATTTCATTCGTACAATAAACACTTCGAGCTTCTTCAACACTTCAGATTTTTACTTACTACATATGCCCATATCGGTGAGGCATACAAAATTGTCGAGCATTCTGAGGGGGGTATGTGTTTGTCTGTTCGTTAGATGGAAAAAACACCAACAACAGATGAAATGTTTTTATTTCGTAAAGTTAAAAAAAAATCACGAAATTATTATCATATACCATTAATACCAAAACGATAACTCCACCACAGTGCTTTTACTTACTCGATAGAGAAGTGAATATGTATGAAACAAAGAGAATTGCTCAAAAACGCGTATGATTAATATTTGAAGACCTTAAGTACTTCTAAATCAATTGGTAAATAAAAGAGAATACTGCTACTTATCCTCTATGCCACAAGTCAAATCGTCTCTATTATGATTAACATATTTAACTAGTTCGTATATTAAATTAAATCTATTCGTGTTTGTACTGTCGTGCTGCCTGTTGTTACAACAAGCTCTAATACATATTTTATAACATTTAAATATGAAGCCCATACCAAAAAAACAAAACAAAAAATTGAGTTCAAAAGAAAAAATAAATCCTTATTGAAATATATCTCCTACTTTCCTTTTTGATACTTCCGTTTAACCACACACTGTATATACACGTACCTAGGTACATATAGTACATATGTACACGAGGATAATCGCAACCATCAAAGACATATTTCATAAGAAGGACGACAATATCAATTTAAAAGTCTTTGCGCTTACTTGTGTTGCGTAAAAGAAAGCAAATCTTCCAAACAATTTGTAGATGTTAAAGAATTTTTAATATTTTAATGTATATATATTGCAAATATTTCGTTAAACCATTTCTATCAGATTGGATGACACAGAAGATGAAGAAGAGAAATAAAAAGTAACTTTAACAGGAATTATTTTGCAATAAATATTGTAACATATTTTTCTGTATCTGTCTGCCTGCGTGAGTGAGTGTGTTCAAAGTAGGAATGATAATATGAGCAACAGTAACAACAACAACAACAACAACAACAACACGGATGATGACGAATTTTTCAATATACTCGCATGTTGCATGTAGGTGTACATGTGACATGGCGAAGTCAAGGAATATCATTTCACATCGCCATTTTCTTGACGACACCTGTACAACTTTTGATTGTTAGCTACTAATGTTCTTGATGCCACTGAAATCGCAGTCATCCTCCTACTACATAAATATATACCTAACTATATATTGGATTATCTAGTCAACCCAATAGAAGGAAACATTTGCTAGTCGATTTGGCTTAATGTCACAGAAAGATTAAGATTGCTAAGAAAACAGAAGTTAGAATGCCACGTTAAAAGTAAATTCCAAATACTGTATGTACATAAATAAATATTTTGATTTATTTATTATTGAAAAAGTTATTACGCCTACAAAGATGACACCTATTGTTAGTACTAGCTATTATGGGTAAAGAACTATTTTCCCTTTACAAACACGTACAAGTGCAAGCAAAACTTGTACGTATATAGTCGTATTATAAATAATTTTATTTGCAAATCCATCAGCTTCATTCACATAGTCTTATTAATTTTTAATCTGCCCATCTCTTTTCATATCCTTCTACAATATATTGATAGAGAACAAATTGTCTTAATCAAAAGAGAGAGAGAGAGAGACAGAGAGTGAAATGTAGGCAGAGAAACAGTATGTGTCTAACTTTTCACATCGAACATCGTTGCGAGTCAATCAACAGTTGAATGAATGAATATAATATTCATGTATGTGTATGAAAATCCGTCCACATTCATTGAACATTTTACACACTTTGCGCTTAAATAATGTGAAAATTAATTAAAAAAGTTTCATTTGCCTTATATGCCTACACTATATATTGTACATATATTAGCCCGGTTTATGTAAGAAATAATTCCGAAAATTTTCAACATTTGGGAAATTACTTGTAGTAAATTCGAACAAAAAACTGTTTGTAGGAAAAGAAGAAATCAATACTCTGAGATAATAAATCTAATCGAAATCTACGAAATAAACAGTTATTGTCTTTCATTATTTTTCTAGAAAAATTCTACTTTCTATAAAAATTCAGTAGTTTTATACAAGGACGAAGTGCATACTTTTAAATTTTAATAATGTCATATATCAAATACCAAAAATGATGCTGCAATGATAAATAAAGAAACGTGACCTTACAGTCCGACTGGGTCGACCATTTTATTCCATGCATACGTCATGTTTATCTTTTGCGCAGTAAACAAATTTTAGGCTATTAATTAATTCTGTGGGTACAAATATTAAGATTAAATATGTACGTAAAAACATGGTCGTTAATTTTGGGGTATAAATCCACATTAAATAGTGGGTGTGGGTCTCTACAATTTTAATCCGCCTAATAATTATCATCGATCTTTGTAAGGAAATATTTTTTTCGAACCCGACTAATTCATGTTTTAGTACATTAATGCAAGCATACATTTTATTTTTATTTTTTTGGCATCACAAATTATTTCAAAGAAATATTTGACAGTTTTTGTTCAAAGTGATATGATAGAAAGGAGAATGAGGAGGCTAATGGAAAATGATTCCATTTCTACAAATTAATAGCACTAGCACATTGTAAACTTTACACTTTATAAATTTATAAGATACATTATGGTACCTCTTACCAACACCAACTCTTCATAATTTCTTCACCACCACTACTATGCGTTCGAGTGTCCCTACAATAAATAGGCCTACTCCAAAAACCGATACCATAAGTTTTGAAACTTGCAGCATTGATATATTTTATTGAAGCTAAAAATAAGAAAACAAGAATTACTTTCCGATTCTCAATTCAAAACCAAACAATAATTATTTTCCGATCCTTGATTCATTTTCGTTTCATGATCTTTATTGGTGTAGGAATTAAATATAATAAATTTAATATAACAAATTCAGAAAAATCTTCTCTTTACTTAACCATTGTACACGCTAGACTATTCCACAGTAATTCAGAATTGTGCTGAAACCATATAACTTTGAAGAAATACCTAATCTTGCATAAATATGTATACACGTAAAAATGTGGTATTTTCAGCAAATAATCTAAACTCAGCCCAATGCTTTCATGGCAGTTTTGACCAATTGATAACTGTTCTATAAACGAACCAAACCATCTTAATATAGCTTCAGCCACGATTACGATGGAATAGTCGGACAAGATCTTTGGATCTATTGGAGTTGGTGAGGAGTATCAAATAGCGCTGGCTAGGGCATTTCGAACGTTTGGAGAACACGCTTTGGCTATATTAGGAACCCGCTGGTGGACAATGCAGAAGAGACAGACCCCACCTCCGGTGGGAAGCCCAAGTACTGGAGAACCAGTCAGCGCTGGACTCCTCTAACTGGCGCCAGTGAGCGAAGGAAAATATGGGAGGGCGAATCATGCTAGATTCTGCCTAAATCGATTTTCGGTTGTAATGGCCACATAAGTAAGTAAATAAGTAAAGCAAAACTGAAAGTAACTCCAATGCCTTAAATCATTCCATTGAACTCTTTGTATTCCTTAGTCGATTCACTGTATGAGAGATCTGAGCACTACACTGGTTCATATCAGCAAAGAACTTACCATTTTTTCGCGCACTTAGCATGTGTTCTTGCGTAAACGAGTATACGTGGACTTGAGTGGATGTTCTTCTTTGTGTCATATAGATTAATACTCTTTTTTGTGTTAGTCAACCAATGACGTAAAAAAGAGAATAATTCCAGTTCTCTGCTACAAACTCTGTTAACATTGTTTCTAGTTTGCAACTAGTATCCTTCTTCCTCCATGGAAACTAGTGGCAATAATCCAGCAAACTTCGTACTTGTAGTAACATTGTTCCTAGATAAAGAGTAGTTACAATTGTACAACTGCCTCATAATTATTTGTAGGGAGATCACACAACATATGCTCCTACATGAGAGTACAGCATGAATAAAGTTTACTTACTCGTTTTTTCAAGTACAAGGAATAACAAATGAGTGTGATCAATAGAAATGAATGCACGGTGCGCTCAACAATTGCTAACTCACTTGCATCATTGCAGAATCTCATTTGCTTGGTACATATAAGAACACATGTATGTAAGAATTCTTAAACGAGTATGTAGAAGCCGACAAAGAAGGTCGAATATACAATATATATTTAGGCACGTGCACTATACCACTCTCCGCTTTCGATGAGAACCTTCTTTCCATTTTGGCCCTTTGCTTCAGCGTTGTCTTCGTACAGCAACAACAAGAACTACAACAAACTTTTAATTTATGTCAAAAGCTTTTGACAAGAATTTTTAATATGCGCACTTTTCTTTTTCATATTTCAATTTTTTGAATTTTTCATTTGTTTGTTCTTTCCCTTTTGTCACTTATGTGTGTTATGTGTGTACTTAGATACTTTTCATAAAGTTCATCAGAATGAAGAAGCAAAATGTAGAAACTTATAATAATAATATATTCTTAGGAATACCATACATATGTGTGCGATGGTGTGTGGGCTTCAATAAAGCATTGAATTTGTTCGACTAAGCAAATAAACAAACTGAGTGAAGCTGCAATGATAAATTCCTTTCTATACAAATTACAAACGAACAAGCCAAAAATCAAAATTATAATATGTATGCACTTACCTATTTTAAAGGTTCAAATAGCAAATGCTTAGTACAGGGTTATTTTTTAGCAACTTTCTTTTTGGCAACACTGTTTTTGGCAACTCAGCTGCCTTCGTGTAACATGTTACTGTCAAACATGTTCAGTTTGATCTATAAATTAACCATGAATCGACTTACAAACGAACAACGCTTGCAGATTACTGAATTTTATTATCAAAATTCATGCTCATGCTCACATTCATTCACTCATTTTATTGTCAGTTTGGGCGACCTTCTGAGGCGGCTATTCGGAATCTTGTGACTAAATTTCGCACCAAATTTACATTATTGGACATTAAACCTTCAACACGCATACGTAAAATGCGGACAGAGGAAATTATCGCAGCTGTATCCGTCAGTGTTTTCGATGACTGCGAATTATCGATTCTGCGCCGTTCGCAGCAATTGGGCCTCTGTTACTCCACTACGTGGAAACTTTTGTGAAAGGATTGGGGTGTAGAACCTTTTCAAATACAGCTGGTGCAAGAATTGAAGCCACCGGACCTATCACAACAGCTAACTTTTGGTGAATGGGCGTTGGCAAAGTTGGATGAAGATCCATTTTTTTATCGGAAAATTGTGTTCAGCGACGTAGCTCATTTCTGGTTGAATGGATACGTGCACAATCAAAATTGCCATATTTCAATGTCAACTGTCAATGCATCCCGAAAAATGCACTATTTGGTGTGGATTATGGGCCGGTGGCGTCATTGAACTGTACTTTTTCAAAGACGACGAAGGCAGGAACGGTACTGTGAATGACGAGCGCTACCGTGCGATGATTACAAACTTTGTTTGCCCAAAATGGAAGAGCTGGACTTGGCTGACATGTGGTTTCGACAAGATGGTCCCACATGCCACACAGCAAGCGAACAATGGCCCAATTGAGAGGCGAGTTCGGTGAACAATTTATTTCACGTTTGGGGCCGGTCTATTGGCCACCTAGATTGTGCGATTTAACGCACATAAATATTGGCCGCCCAGCCGCGGCCAATATTTATGTGAAATCATCTTTAAACATAAAATTATATAGATCGTTCTATCTACTGAAATAAAGATTTCATACATGTCTATAAATTTGATGTGTTTTTTTTAAATCAAATCCGAAGGCTCCTAAAAATCACCCTGTATATATTGTGGCAAGTAATCTGTAGTTTGGAATCAGATAGTATAACAAATGGGAACTTAACTTAATGTGATATGGGCTACAATATTGAAAAATAAAATATATGCTGTCATAACATAATCTAATTACCACTTTGTACATGAAATCTGCCATAGAGGCCTCACGGAATTATAAGATATTATAAAAGGTGTTTTTCCACCAATATTTTTGCTTCAATTTCACCAAAGCACCACAATTTATTATCCAATGATTGCTTTGTCTCAATTGACACGTTTTTGCTTCTGTATATAACTTTAGAAAACCCACTCAGCCTAATTGCTTGATTTTAAAATTTACAAATACTTATTTTTGACAAGTGACATTTACAAAGTAGATATATTGTATGTTACTATAATGTATGTTATATATTATATTATTGTAAGTAATTAAAATTCTATTATAGTATAAGTAATACTTGTAATTCATATTTGTATCTAATGGTATTGTGTTATATTTACTTTATTTACTTTTACTAATGGCGCTCACACGATACAACATGACACTTTCAACATTGCCACCCTCAATATCTTTAGGTTCTTCAGCCATTTCCTGGTCCTCTTTTTCTCCCCTGCCCATCCAACCAAGCAATAAATTACCAAATCAAACCAAATAGATTTGGTCATTACCTATTGCTTCATAAATTTAGTATTTTTATGACGAAGCATTCGGCATATTCCATGTTCATCGTAGCTGAATTGAGTAAAGAACAATTTTCACTGACGAATGGGCTAGATCGGATAAAAATCAAACTTACGATTCACACAAATATACGCTGCCGTTTGTTTGTTTTCACATTTTTTTAAGTCGAAGCTCGGTACATATAATTACATTTACTAACGAGTTCCAAGAAGTTCGGAATGGGCGGAATCGCTCGATTGTACATTAGGCATATGACTTTTTTTTAGGAAATTTTCTACCGTAATAGGTTGAGTTGGATGTTGAGGAATGGTGAACAAACAACAAAAATAATGTTCTTGTGTTAATTTGCCAATTTTGACTATTTGTAAACTATGGGAAAAGATATACATGATGCTCCACTTCAAGTTTTATTCGAAATTTCACTTATAATAATGGCTCTGGTCGACGATAGTATAATTAATTTTTCAAAAAAAGGACTGAAAAGTCATTATACGCCTGTTGTACATACGATGCAAAGGAACATGTAAAGCAGTAAGACTATAGAGCGGGACATATAATTATTTTTATAAATTTCCATTTATATTTGAAAATAAGCGCTGTCGGCGAAAACCACGCCTACCTCCAGGCGAGTATGTTGAATGTATGTCTGCCTAACTGCCATACCAACGCTTCAATATTACCGAAGTTAAATTTAACAAATTTTGTTTGCATAAATTTTTCTTTCAATTGTATTGGAGTCATTTCGATATTAATGTTGTGCCTTAGCCGGGGATTGAACCCACTACCTACAGATCAGAAGGACAACGCATTAACCACTGAGCTATGGCCCCAACAACTGAATCTTAGTTGTGACAATAAAAGACACAATCTTTACACATTTTAACGATACAATAATGTAAACACCCTATACGATTGCTATATAGAAATAATTGAAAACCAAACTAAAATTGGTGAAATTAGATGTATGCAAATAAAGAAAAATCCAACTTGCTTAAACACCAGCCACAATAGCCACAATAGCCATAACACAATACAAACCCAACAGAAATAATGGATAAAATCAAAGCTAACATAAGAAACTTAAAATCAAATCAATTTCTTAACTGCCTCAACAAACGTGTCATGCATATTTAAACAATGTAAATAAACCCATTTATATGTTATTATAGGTTTATGTTCGCACATAAGAGTATGCCCAATACAAAAGTGTGTGGCAATTGCTCAACAATACATATTCCATATAACCCTTTCGGAACAGCTCTTACACCTGTGTTGTTGCTAACAATACAAATTGTTGTCTACTATCTTTGATTAGACCTACATTAGGCACTAGTCTAAGTTTTGTGTGCATCTGTGTAGAGTGTACGATATAAATCGGCAGAATCAGGCCAATCATTTTATGTCCCTAAGATTAATAGGCTTTTATAATAAATTCAATGAGAATTTCTACTATCTCGTTAATTTAATCAACTATTGTCAATATCTACGATAAATGTTTGAAGTGATTTGTTTTCATCACCACTTTAGTTAATACTAGTACAGGTACTGGGAAAATAATAGGATGGATTATCATATTAAAATAACAGGATATTCCAAATAATATTCTAAATTTTTAATATAATTATAATACTATTTGTTTTGGTTCAATTTGACCAAACAGACCACTAAAGTTACTACTGTAAAGGTACATTAATGATACAATCCTCTCTATAGCAACGCTGGGTCTTTTAAATTATACTCTGTGCAGGTAGACAACATACGAGTACATGCCAGTAAATGTTTTAGTTGTATTGTCATGCGACAAAAACGATACCAACAACACAATATATAGTATTTGCTGTTGTACTAAAGCCAGTGGGACTTTTATTCTTTTGTTATTTTTCTCTAAATATTTGTCTCATGAAAACAAAAAAAAAGAAGAAAACAGACGAACCAACCTGCTCCCATGTATAACAATAGTAGTACTTGTACTACTGAATGTTTATATTTACATTTTTTTATGTATGTATGCATGTGCAAATCTAGATATGTCGTTTTGCTTGACAAACTTTATTTCTTTTCGTCAACAAACGACAACACAACAAGTTGTTGGCAAATCTAAAGTAAATATATGCTACTACATTTACTTGAAGGTGTTGCGATCAAAAACATTACAAGTGTCACTTTTTCAAAATGCATTCTCTTAAATAATTTTTTCAAATCTTATTACGGTATACTACAAAAAATACTTTTACTGGCGCTTATAACGTTTTGACTACAGATCCCTCATACATATTTAATAGTTGATGAGTTCATGCATTCCATTCTTGATGCTCGATATGTTGTGCGTAGTTAAGTGTGAAAATTGTTAAAATTGTTGATTAGCATACATTGTGTGTTGCCATTGTTATAGTTTTATTGTCGTATTAAAGTGCAGTATTAAATTGAATTATTACCAAATTTTTTTAAACGTATTAAGCTATGTAATATTTATACATTTTATAAAAATATGGAGTAGAGATATTAAGAATTCTAAAGTGCATGGAGCACACGAGTATTCATAGTTTTTGCTTCTTTGTTGATGTTCACAAATTTCCAACTGAAGTTTTTAGTAGCCACTTAAGTTGTGGATATATTTTAATGATTAGGCAGCGTTCACGCTTTACTTTCGTTAAATTGGCTTCATTTTAAAACACCCACCGCTTCGATTTAGATTTAACTTCACGATCTAATATTTTCTAGTCCTACTACTACCGAAAATTAAAACCATATCAACTGAGACTCCTCGCATGAATCGTTTTACAGTTTTCTTTCATCATCTCATTGGCTGTTCCTTTTTAGGTTGATTTTAAATTATTAAGTGTCCAACGAACAACATGTCTATGGCTGAAATCCCAACGCAAATACGAGTATAATTAAATTTGACTTGACTTAAAAGAGCTTATGTATGTTACAGCAGTAATATTTTCTTCAGTATAAGCATTTTATAGATGTCCTTCACAGGACTTGCCTTCTAGCGTCACTATTAAAACAATAATCATAATGAAATGTTCATAGTTTATGCATAAATGCACGTTCGAAATATCATATTAAAATATTATTACTCTGAATTTGGTTCATGTTAAATGCTATTCTTTCGAAAGCACAGAAATGTCCAAATGTGTTTATGTCTTTTCGCTTCTTTGTAAGAGTGGAAGCGCTGTCCTTCCAGGCAGTGTGTCATCGATCGAAACAAGTGGTAATCAGCGGATGGGGTAAGACTTCCTATTAAGCGTTTCTAAGTACGTTTTAACGGGCGCCGCAACATGTGGTCAAGCATTATCATGTTTCAAAATAACTTTATCGTGTCTTTCGGCGTGTTGCAGGCGTTTTTCTTGTAATACTCGGCTCAAATGCGTCAATTGTCGTCTGTACAGGTCACCTGTGATCGTCTGATGCGATTTCAACAGCTCATAATACACCACACCCAGTTGGTCCCACCAAATACACAGCATGATATTCTCGCCATGAATATTCGGCTTGGCCGTCGATGATGAGGCATGGCCGGGGTATCCATACGTTGCCCGACGTTTTGAATTACCGTTATGGACCGACAATTCATCGCCAGTCACAATGCTATGCAAAAACACTTTTCTTTTTTGCCGTTGGAGCAGTTGGTCACACGTGAAAAAATGGCATTAGACGTCTCAGTTCATTATCCACCCAATTTCCTATCATCCGGATCATGCCCATTGCGTTTAAACGATGGCCAATGGTCGACTGAATGCCTCCAAGGGTTTTCCCCTGTTTATCTTACGTTTGTGACGGATCTTCATCGAGCTTCGCCTCCACTTCTTCATCCTCAATCTTTGGTGGCGCTCCGGACCAAATCGAAATTGCTACTTTTAAATCGGGCAAACCACTTCTGACACGTTCGTTCAGCTAAGATATGATCACAATAAACTTTCACTACAAATCCTATGAATTTCAGCACATTCGATACAAAAGTTGACATTTTCGGAGCATACAGAAGCTATGCTGTTACACTTCAGCGAAATGACAGATACTGAAAAAAAAACTTGAAAATGACAGTGTTGCCAGATGAAACAATGGAATAATAAACTAATAGCGACATCCGTTATCAAATCCGCACGAACTTATTTATACTCCCAATATATATTGAATAATAGTAAAAATTCTTCATAAAATATTCTATTCCACATATATAGAATTCATTCATAAAAGTATTTACTAATTCATATATAAATTTGTACTTATTACGTGGGCTTATTTCAATTTTATTTGCTATATTGACTCACAGCTTTTGCTCACTGCAACTCTGTTAAGCGACCCTGATATTGTAATCAGCAAAAAGCTCAAAAATCCAAAATAGAACTTCTCTACTATTTATAAATTCTCTGGTAAATCACGATTTACTAATACAAAAATAAATAAAAAATACAAAAGCTTGATTTGATTGGTGTCCCAAATATATTATTAAAGCGATGAAAAGTTTCTGCACAATACTCCAATCGCTTTTGGCTTTCGGAAATATTTTGGAAAAGCAATATTTTTCCATGGAACTTTTTTGTGCTTATTGTAGCAACCACTCTTAAAGCAGTATTGTAAAGGTTTTCAGACAACAACCCTTGTTACGATGATAGCGTGTATTAGTCTATATAGCTTTTACTAAATTTACAATAACCTTAAGCTTTATACTGCTTTACTCATATTACATACATAATTACAAACAGACCATTGACCAAACAACTGTTGCCTACGCACCATGAAAAAAATTCCAGCACAATAATGTATCAACATTTTGTCAATTATAAAAATTATAAACTTTTCAAATATTTTCTACACACGTTTTCTTCGAACAACAACGGATAGCAAAGTGAAATGTGTGCTAAAATGTCCAGAACATCAATGCGTTTCAAGAGTAACAGCGATTACTGGAAGCATGTAATACACGAAATAGAGTTGGCGGCATTTCTAAAGAGCCGGAAGGAACATGTGAAAAATTGTGATTTATCTGTGACGTTACCGGAGAATTTGCGACGCCGTGTTGCTAAAATAATGCCCTACGAATTCGATGATTACGATCGTCACGTTTACATTGATGAATCAAGTGTAGAGACACCAAAATCATTTGGCATAGCAGATGATACCGATGAAGACGAATCGGAGAAAAAGGAAAAGAAAAAGGTAAGCAAAATTGCTGTCATTCAATACGTACGTATTTATTTATTTATTTATTTACTATGCCGTTCAGGGTGTCTTCAATGAGAGCACATGTTCGGAAATTGAACGTTTGGAAAACGAATTCCCACATTTTGAGCTTAAATTAGATACACCAATGGAACATTTGCGTAAGGCTAAAAAGAGCATAAATTGGTGCTCCACATTCATATGCAAACCGCGAAAAGAACGCGTTAAATGGGATTCAAAAATCTATCAAATGGAACGTAACATTTGGGAAAAGACTTTGGATGAACAAGCTGAGCAGCTAATGGATGCGGTGAGCTTTGAAAATATACACACAACCAACATGGCTTACCTTTCATAATTCCATTAGTCTGCAGAACGCTTCACAAAATGGATAAATGCATTGGGTAGCAATCATGAAGCGGATATGTCAGTAGCACAACTCAAATCGTTATTCTCAATTGAGGGTGACAGAAAGCTTTTAGCATCGATACAAACCGAACCCAAAGAAGTGAAAGCGATTGCACAAACCGTTGCAAATAAATGGAATTTACCTGAAGTAAATTATCTACATATATTCTACGTTATATATGCGTCGCATGCGCTTTATATAAAATACATCATTTTTATCCAACAGATGGCCATCGAATTGAAATATGAGAAATATATTGAGGCCCGTTTGCACAATGTTCCTAAGAAATTGCACACTGTAGCCTTTGGACACACTATACCGTATAAGGATCGTCCTTGGATGCCAACTGCAAGTGATGAACGTATAACTACTGTATTCCCCGATGAGCTGCTCTCCGGGCAGAAACTTTTCAAGGGTATTGGTCATTTGAGGTCAACCAAAGCGCTAATAGAATTCTACCGGACACATCCGAATGTAGAGAAACCAAAATTCTTAGTAGAAAAAGGTTTCTTCAAGCAAAAGGCCAAAACCACAACCAAACAAGAGATACCTTTATATGAGCTATTAAAATTGAAATATTAAATATGTGAATAGATTACATCTAAATTCTAAAATACAGTATACAGAGAAAATTAAATGCCACCCAAACCTTAATAGATTGTCATGTTAATTTTGTTTGTAGGCGAAGGAAAAAATATAAGACATAAACGAAGGATTTGTTATTGATTTTGTATATACAGTTTATGCACTTATATGTAGGCATTTTTAATATATTCCAAATGAAATGTTACTACATTACACTATTCTGAATAGATAAATTTGACTTATTATTAGTCAGAGGTAATAAGATTAATATAATATATAAGAAATTAATAAATCGCACACACACATGCATATTCTATTCGAATAAGTAAGTACATATGTGCCTCTACCTATGCACGTACTATTGAAACTTTTTAAAAAATTGATTACTTAGTATGAATATTATTTGATATTAGTAACCGATATCCGAATACTTATAAGTAGTATGTGTATCAAGTATCAAGAACACCTCGCGCACTGTTATTGTGATTAGGAGCGTGTGGGCGATCTGGCATCACCAATTATGCCAGTTCTCCACTCCTACCACTCCCACTCTCTCATTTTTTTCCCTATCCCAAGTCCTTTTTATACCCTGCATAATGCAATATGCAAGGTATATTCATTTCGGTCAGATGTTTGTGATCACTTGAAGGAATCTCCGGAGATATAGATATAGAAATATATTCGTGATCAGCGTCGCTTAAATTTTCGATTTAACGATGTCCGTCCGTCCGTCCGTCCATCTGTCTGTCACCTGGCTGGTTCGCACGATAACTTGAGTAAATATTGAGCTATTTCGACGAAATTTCGCACAAGTAACCTATGATACAAGGGTACGGAGGGGATTGATATTGGGCATGATCGGTCAATAACCACGCCCACACCAAGCATTCAAAGCGACTAACCTCGGATTTTCAAAATCTTTAACTTCCTATAACTCACATAATATACCACTTGGGACAACAATATTTGGCACATAGAGCTATATTATACTACTCTTCTGTCCAGAATAACCATAATTGACACTTAAATTAATATCATAGTCGGAAATAATCTGGCAGAAAATCAGTGTACCACGCCCACTTCTTATTGGGGCTCCCATACAAAGTTGAGGAAATGTAAAAAAATTTTATCCGCTATAAATTACGAACTATTCAACGTAGGACAAACAAATTTAAGGTGTGGATTAATATTGAAATATTAATTGGATTTACAAGAAAGAGGTAAGCCACGCCAACTTTTTATATAGCTCCCATACTAAGTCTCGGAATTATCTTAAAAACCTCCTTTAAATTATCGCTTTTAGAACTCTCATAACATACAAAGTACTTCGTCAAAGTCAACCATATTTCGGGTGTAAATTAGTAGTATATGCAAAAATTGTTTTTAAAAAAGTGGAAATAAAAGAAAAAGATGAATATTCGAGTAAACTTTTTATATATAAATCTACATATGCAGGGTATAATTTGGTCGACCCCAGCCGACTGTAAGGAGATTTTTTTATTTATACTTCTTTATATTTTATTCTATTATCGATCTCTCTCCCAAATTGAACAGTGCGTGAGTTGTTTTATCTCTTGCTTTCTTTACGATAAATTAAGTTAAATAAAATTAATTTATATTAATTATAATCCGCGTAAATTTAATAAATATTGTATTTTGGACAAATTCGAAAAAGTGTGTGTTAGTTATCTTTATCGTGTACACATATGGTATACCCAAACCAATCGACGGCCACGTAACACCACGGCAGGCACAACAACAACAAACCTCATCCACCACAACGTAGCAGCTCACCGGCAATCCCGCCCCGTCTCATCATTTTTTGGTTGAGAGGAGGAAGATAAAAAAAAAAACACATTTTTTTTAAATTCATTTAATATGGTCCTGGATTTTCTGTGGTTCTGGCAACTCAGCCAGCCACAGAATTGGCAATTCTGCCAGCCTAGGGAGCGGCTCACGGCCTTGTACCGAATCGACTCACGGTCGATTTCGGTGCTCCCAGGCATCCAAATGGCCATCCACCGGACCCTCAAATATCCACCACGTAGATGATCCCTCCCCAAAGGTTTTTTTTTCTTTCTCTTTTTTTAATGAACACCGCTGATATTTTGCCTCCGATTGCTTCTTCTTTTTCTTTTTTTTTTGGTTATACATATATGATTTTAAACATGTGGGTGCCGTAGCTCAGTGGTTAGTGTGTTCGCCTTCTGATCTGTAGGTCGTGGTTCAATCCCTGGCTGATGCATAACAAATTTAATATCGATAAGATTTTTCTTTCGAATGGTACCCACCTGTCGACAAGCAATTGGCAATTCCTCCGACAGTAACAACTTGCCATGCAAAATCTTCTTAAAGAACTCTGTGACAAAGCTCAGAAAAAGTGATGTCACAAGTGTTCTGCCGTTCGGAACCGGCTAAAATAAGTAGGTCCCTTCTAATACTGTCCAAATTTAAGACGCACAACAGTAATGGAAGAGAAGCTCGGCCAATGAGCCCTTTGGGGCTTTAAGTGCCACATATTTATTTTTTATTTTTTTATGATTTTAAAATTTTTTATATCTATAATTCTATAATTAATTAATCAACTTGTAATTTCTTTTTTTTTTCTCAATTGATTATATTAATTTAATTCAATTAGTTCTACATTAATTTTAATTTTGTTTAATTAACAAAATTAATTTTGTATTTCTCTATTTCTCTCCCTCTATCTCCCTTCATCTCTCTCCCTCCCTCTACGTCTCTGGTGTAGGCTTTGCGTCTCCATTGCAGTAATCCTGCAAGGGGGGCGGAATGTCTACGCCAGAAAATTATGTCACGCGCATTGTCTGGTGCCACCTTTATAGAAAGCGAATGCAACTCTGACTTGATCAGTCAGCAGTCGTTCGTATATTCTTGTTCTTTTTTTTCCTCTACTTGTATTTTTTCTCGACACGAACAGTGCGCGCATTTTTATCTTTACATTTTTTATTTTATATATATACATCTCGAGTGTTTTTGTACTCTACAATACACATCGATTTCCATTATGGAACATGTTTAATTAGTGCAATAATAAATTAGTGCCGTTTATATATATCACGAGGTTTCTTGTAATAAACAATATAAATACATAAACGTATAAAAGTATATCTCGTGTTTTTTTTTTTCTTTGTACAAAGTGATGTACATAAGAAACAATCAGTTTGCAATTTACGTGCATTTCTCTTTCATTTCAATACGGAATTTCTTCCGATAACGAAAATAATTAAATAAATCAAAACTTGATTTAAACATATTCCTTGAGGAATGGTATTGGCCACCAACGAAAGGCTTAACCATTCAGAATGTGAGAAAAGGTGTGCTGATGCAAATACAACAGCAACAGCAAGTAGCAGCAGCACTATCATCACATCAACCGTAACAATAACAACAACAATTAATCATCAGAACAAATGGAAGAAAATCTCCGACAACAACAGCAAGATTTGTCGTCAAGTGACGATAGCAATAGTTTGAGAGTGGACAAGATGAAGGCGAAAAATGACGCTACCAGCGAAACATCAACAACAGCGAAAACATCGCATACAAGTAGTTTTTTAATTATTATTATTTATTATGCTATTATTTAAAAATGATTTAACTTAAATAACTTTAATTTTGTTAGGAAGCAAGAAGCAGTCGGTAATTCAAGTCGCAGAAAAATCACATCGGTACAACTCAACCAAGGTATGAGCCCACCGGCATCTCTCTCACATACACAATATCAAAGAAACAACCACTCGACCGTTAACCGTTAACCGTGTCCTCGAGTTTATAAAATACACCATGTCAGAAAATTGACACTGAATTCTGAATTCTGATGATTAATTGTTGTTGTTATTGTTACGGTTGATGTGATGATAGCGCTGCTGCTACTTGCTGTTGCTGTTGTATTTGCATCAGCACACCTTTTCTCACATTCTGAATGGTTAAGCCTTTCGTTGGTGGCCAATACCATTCCTCAAGGAATATGTTTAAATCAAGTTTTGATTTATTTAATTATTTTCGTTATCGGAAGAAATTCCGTATTGAAATGAAAGAGAAATGCACGTAAATTGCAAACTGATTGTTTCTTATGTACATCACTTTGTACAAAGAAAAAAAAAAACACGAGATATACTTTTATACGTTTATGTATTTATATTGTTTATTACAAGAAACCTCGTGATATATATAAACGGCACTAATTTATTATTGCACTAATTAAACATGTTCCATAATGGAAATCGATTTGTATTGTAGAGTACAAAAACACTCGAGATGTATATATATAAAATAAAAAATTGCGATTTAAAAAAAGAAGACACAAATGAAGCAAATAATTGCAGATGTATTTCCTCCTAAATTTTATAGCCAAACTGGATGCCGGAGTAATTAATGAACGATTAATCTCTTGAGTGGAGAATCAATGCCAGGCTCGCTTTAGGAAAGGCTATGCTATGATGGACAATGATTCTGCCTCACAACCCAGTACGTGTTCTTTTGTGGATTTTAGAGCAGCATTCGACTACAGTGAGAGAAACTTAGAAATATCGGAATTTAGTACAAAATACTAGAGATAATGATTGATCTATATAACAACAATTAGACTGTGGTATGGGATGGTAATTCCACATCAACTGAATTTAATTCGTAGAGGAATCTTCAACAACGGAACAAAATTCAAGACTTAAAACAGCTATTTACTGTACGTGGAAATTGTTTTTTGAGACAAAATGGAGTGCCATCAAGTACCAAATATAAACTCTCACACATAAATGGAATGTCACTTGAACGAAAATAAATTGCCAAATGACGAGTAGACATTTACGAATAAGACGATTGGATCCCTGTTTTAAATATAATGCCCATTTGTACGTATAGAGACCTCTTTCGGCAATGACCAAGGGTTAAAATTTTAAAAATTAATTTTCCTTGTTGGAAAAACATAAAAAATAATATACTTGCGGTTTTTTTTTATTGAGATGACGTAAAAATCTTGGGATGAGATAAGTATTTATTTACGAATATGAAAAAATAGCTCTGTTTGTACAATTTCTTTGGAAAACCATTTGCTTCTTCTGGAATTTTACCTTCAGGAAATTCGTTCTGAAGCGAACGGCGACCACGCTTGAATTCGTTAAACCAGTTATAAATTGTCTGGAGGGTTGGTGCTTCATTGCCAAATACCGCATGAAGACGATCGAAGCACTGTTGTTGAGATAATTCACTTCGAAAATCGTAAAAAAGCATAGCTCGCAAATGTTCACGAGTTAAATGAGATGAATGTTTCAAGTCACTGTAAATATCACAAATAGTGCTTGTATATCAAAACTTTCTGAATAGTTTTATATTAAAAAATGTCAAACTTTTCAATGGAAATGTCAGATTTTACAAAAACGTACTAGATTATACTTTTTAAAATATAAAAGGCAACCCTCGTACATACATTTAGGCACTGTGCACCAGCACATCCAAACGTTTAGTGACGAAGCTTTAGTCAGCATTAAAATTATGCGTAACAAAATGAACAATTTAGAAAATTATTTTAAACAATACAAATAATAACACCCCTTTCAGGATTCAAAAACCCCTTAAAATTGTTGAAATCTACCAAATACCGTTGAGGTGATATTTTTTTGATGTTTCTACAGCCGGTTCTTCATAAAAAACGTATATTAAGCCAGTATAGATGAATTTTGATTGCATTTCTTGCCATAGAAATTGCAAAGGTACATACCTTGAAAAATTGGACAATTGACAAAAAAGACATACGTGACATACCACAACCACTCGCTATATTCGAATTACAATCTAATTATATTCTAATTATAAATTTTGAGTATTTAAGCAACACTAATCAAATTTTAATAACCGGTTAGATAGCCGAAACAGAAATGATAAACTTAAGTAAATGGGTCGGTTGTTCCTTTGTGTTTAAATTAATAATTAACAACCAATTTATTATAGCCCCAATTACATAATGTAATACTGATAAGCCATCAGCAAGAACGACACACACACATACTTATCTTAACTGCAAATTATGTTATTTTGAAGGATGCATGCTTACGAGTGAGCTAGTGTAGTTTTATCAACATACTGCAAGTGTTAGTTGTCATGTTAACAATGTAACGCATTTAACGCCTTCTCATGATAATTGCATAACATTTGTTAAATGCGAACAATCACAGCAACAGTTGCAAATGTAAACGAAAAGCAAATGAAATGATTGACATTGTTGGAATCATTCTACTCGCAACGACTTGCATCTGCAATGCTACATATTTAAAGGATTCACACTCAATTAAGGACATGTGCTCATTAGACATCTTATGACAGACGTAGCTGATGGCTTTGATGGGCCAGTTGTTCGTATTTGGAAGGACTTCAGATGTATGCTGTTACAAAGTGCATACACATATACACACACAAATGCATACGCGCGTAGGTGCGTCGAATTTGCTAAGGCATCCGCCGTTTTTACGTCTGATTTTTAAGCTGAAGCGAATTGACAAGTTTGGATAATATTTTCCAAATTTTGAAGAATAAAGGAAAGAGAAGGTCATTAGTTTTTGTGTTTGATATCAATATAAGTGCAGTACTCAAGCATAATACGTTTATTGTACTGCGTTTGTGATCCATTTTAATTTGTTTTAAATCTGCATGGTTTACGAAGAAATCGGAAGTGGTGCCAAGGAGCCAAGAGTATTGCCCCTTAGCACATCTATGCCAAAACCTAAAAAACTGAAATGCACAAGAAGTGTTATGACCTGCCCATAGGCTGGAGAGAGTGTATAATTTGTTAATCCTACTCTTTCCATATGACCAGCCCATAAGAAATGGCCCATTACCAGGCCGACTACCAATCTGCAGTTATCTCTGCTCAAAGGCAGAAGAAAATATGACCATGTGGCGAACAAAGTCCAAAAAACAGCTGGGCTTTACACGCCTCCACAAAGACCCCAACATCAAATACTGGGCCAGACATTTTAGTAAAAATCTTAGCACAACATAAAGCAGTGTAGATATATAAGAGTCAAGCGATTTACAAAAGAGTATTATTCCCAGATGCTTAACCACGTCCAATAACTGAACGTGTCTCCTACGAGTATGGGAAGAATGAAACCATCAGTTTTCTCCTACTGATAAAGAAAACCAAACCAATTTTAGAGGGATTGGCCGATAGTACATTCGCCCCGCATCAAGTTTTTATCATACTGACTATATGCTGCACTTTTCTGCAGACGCTCATAAGCGAAAGGGCTGCAGCAATTTGACGTTGTCTTCCGCTTAGGCTTACGCGTAGTTATTCGAGCTCAGAAGATCAATCACCTTGCAGAAGAGTAAAGCAGACAGCACGCCACTCTGGAGATATCCGTTGTTTACTTCAGATGTTACAAGTAGACCATCCTGCATGCATCGTTCGAATCCGCTCGGCTACAATTAAACGAAATCTATTTACTAGCAATCTAACTACACCATGCTTCCCGGCACAATCACATATACTCTCGAAAATAGCATTGTCGAACGCACTCTTAATATTCAGAGAAATGCACAATACGTAATTTTTCCTGACAAAAGCTGTTCTACACTTGTTGATTATGCAAAGCCAATTCACTGGAGTTTCCGCTTTGATAGGCATGCAGAGTTTTCCTACGAGCAGAATTTTAAAATCTTCGCCTCTTAGGGACCTTTCCAGTTTCGTGCGGCAACTTCTGTCGACCTCTTTCTTACGGTACCTCACCAATTAGATTTGTAATCCAATAAAAATTCACCTTCTACTTATCAAACATCTCACCAGTTTGAGCTCTTTTCGAGATGCCCGGCTCATCCTGTGTGCGATACGAGAGGATCTTGGGACACGGTGTCGCTATGTATCGAAGCTTATCCGTTCATCGAGCTCCGCCCCTTAGAAGAAACCGGTACTGGTCCTTGCAGCAGGAACCCCTGAGATTTTTAAACAGGAGAGTTCTGTTAATAGGTCTTTGCTTAGCCAAAGATCACGGCTCATTTGACCGAAATCCTGGAAACAGTTAACGTGATAAAGGTCCTGCTTCCACTAGAGGTATATGCACTCGATGCTTAATTGCGCGGAATGGCTGCAGTGCTATAGATCATAGTCGAGCTCCGTTTGACCAGAGACATATTTTTGAATCGTTTCGGTTCCGAAAAACAATAGTTAGGAAGCCGACGAATACAAAGCGGAGTAGCACCTCCTACCATAATAAGGTCAACATTACACTATGAGGTGACGCCCTATCAGAATGGCTCCATTGGAATGTGGTCCTAGGTAACCCCTTGTCGCAAAACTCATCCAATGGGCACGGAAAAACGCTTTACATTCTGGATTAGAGCAGAGTGTGTATCAACTTTCAAATCTAAATTCGTAGTACTAAATTAATAGCACCTCGAGTAGCATATGACTCTTCACCATGCAGTAACGGTTTTGAACGAACACGGAGGCACACATATGAGGGCGCAAATCCTACATCTGTACGACTTGCAAGCTTTAGAAAACGAAACAATTTCATCAGTCCTGTGTTAAGAACTGACTTTTTCTGGAAGATTCCTATCGGTAATTTGTAGCTTTGTTATTGCAAGATAATGAAAACGTCACTTCACATCACCAGTAATAATTTGTATGCAGCTTGATCACCTACAGTTAGCGCTCCTGAACTGTTTGTGAACTTTTATGGAATATATTGAGCATAGATCTTCCGATAGCCAAATTCTTTCATCAGGTACGTCCAAGTAATTCATGATGAATGGTGGACTTTTCCAACAGTCTCTTCATCTTCTTCTTTATTTGTATATTCTGTTACAGAATGTTTGCGATCACAATTCGAATATTTTACAGTTCTATAATATTAATATTGTTTATACACATTACTCAGAGACATTAAACATTTAACATAGGAAAACATAAATTATTGTTACATATATGATACTTAGTTACATTGCACATATTTGTATTTCATTTTTGATCTAGTTTAGGCTTAGTACTATACTTTGATATTCTTGTCTGTTTCGCGCGGCTTCTATCAGTTGTCCAATTGTTGTTAATCCTGTCCATTCTCTAATATTTCTTAACCATGATTTTTGCTTTCGTCCTATTCCTCTTTTGCCTTCTATTTTTCCTTCCACTGTCAGTTGTAATAGTTCACACTTTGGTCCTCGCATTATGTGTCCAAAGTATGCCGTTTTTCTACGTTTTATCGTTTGTAGCAATTCTCTTTCTTTTTTGAGTGTTCGTAATACTTCATTGTTGCTGATTTTATCTGTCCATGAAATTTTTAGCATACGACGATAGCACCACATTTCAAAAGCTTCCAGTTTGTTCATCAATGTAAGTTTTAAGGTCCACGCTTCAACACCATATAACAACACAGACAAAACATAACACTTTAGGTATCGCATTCGTAGTTTTATGCTCAAACTTCGGTTGCATAGAACTTTTCTGTATTTGTAGAATGCTGTTCTAGTTGCTTCTATACGACAACGGATTTCTTTGTCATTTTGCCAATTGTCGGTTAGCCAACAACCCAAGTATTTGAAGCTTGATACTCTTTCGATTGTCTGGTCATCTATACATAATTCTATGTTATTAGTCTGAGTTTTAGATATAATCATGAATTTAGTTTTTTGTTTGTTGATGCTTAGTCCATATTGCCGACTTTTTTCACTTACAGATTTTACAAGTTGTTGAAGATCGTCTATATTGTCAGCTATTATTGTAGTGTCGTCGGCAAATCTTATGTTATTTATCATCTGACCGTTTACTTTGATGCCCTTGTTGCAAGATGCTATAGCTTCTTCAAGTATATACTCTGAGTATATGTTGAAGAGCATTGGAGACAAAATACATCCTTGCCGAACACCTTTTTTGATTTTTATATCCTTTGTCACATTTTCCTCTAATTTTAAGTGCGCGGTTTGATTCCAATATAGATTGGTAATACATCTTATCTCTTTTTCATCTATGTCAATATTTTTGAGAATCTTGATCAGCTTTTCATGAAGAACTTTATCGAAGGCTTTTTTGTAATCACTGAAGCATACAGCATACACATCTTTTTGCACATCTTTGCAGTTTTGAATGAGGACTTGTAGGCTGAACAGGGCTTCGCGTGTTCCCATAGCTTGTTTGAACCCAAATTGCGTACGGCCCATTACTTCTTCGCATTGTAGGAATAAGCGGGCCTTAAGTATTTTTAGAAATATTTTTAAGCCGTGGCTCATCAGACTAATTAGCCGGTAATCATCGCATTTACGTACCTTAGCTTTTTTTTGGTAATGGTATAAAACTTGATTGCAACCATTCCTTTGGTATATGTGCCTGTATCATAAATTTTATTAAATAAATTTGTCAGTATATCTATGTTTTCGTAATCTATGAGTTTAAAAAATTCCGCTAGAATACCATCTGGTCCTACAGATTTTTTACTTTTTGCATTAGTAATTGCTTTTAACACTTCATCTCTGGTTATACTTTGACCACTCAGTTGGTCCCCTGTCATGTTCCGATTTAAATCTTCTCTGTTTTCATTATCAAATAGTTGGTGTATATACTTTTCCAAGTATTTTTTATGGCGTCATGTCCTGATATAATTTTGTTTCTGTCATCTGTTAGTATTCCATACGTACGTTTCTGGTATACACTGGCAGTTTCTTTAATTTTTTTATGTAGGGCATGGTCGTTATGTAGCAGTTGCAAGGTTTCAATTTCTAGGCACTGGTTGTCTAACCACTTGTGTTTCGCTTCCTTAATTTCTTTTCTTATTTGGTTGTGGATTTGTTTATATTTCGCTTCATCTTTTCCTCTGTATTTTCGTCTTTCTTCCATCAATTTCATGATGTTGTCATTCATCCATTCCTGCCTCTTATTATCTTTTCTACGATTTAAACATTTATTAGGAATTCCGCTAAAAATTTGTTTTGTTTGTTCCCAGTAGCTTTCTACACTTTCCGTTTGAGTTTTAATATTTTTGATTTTATTGATATTATTGTTTATTTCTTTCTTTACAGCTCCGCAAATATCCTCATCCTGAAGAAGATCCAGACAAATTTTTTTATGTTTCTGCGACTTTTTCGGCTTTGATAAACGTAATTTAATTATAGCTATCAACAAGTTGTGGTCAGATGACACATCAGCGCCCCGATATGTTGAAACCTTGGACGATTGAAATCTTTTGTTCACTAGAATGTAATCTATCTGATTTCTAACAATGGTTTCCTTTGTGTCTTTGGGAGATTTTCAGGTGTATAGGCGTCTCTTTGGTAGGCAGTACCATGTATTAGTGATTTTGAAATTTTGCTCTAGGCAAAATTGTATGAGTCGTTCCCCTCTTTCATTCCTTGTACCTAAACCAAAGGCTCCTACTATTCCGTCTACATTCTCATTGCCAACTTTGGCATTAAAATCACCTATTATTAGTGTAATTTCATGTGGCTTCGTTAATTTCAGTAGTGTGTTTATTTCCTCGTAAAATTGTTCTATCTCCGCATCTGGCTTATCCAGTGTTGGAGCATATGCTTGTATTATATTGAGATTAATCGGTTTGGAGTTGAATTTTAGTAGCATAACTCTATCTGAAAGCGGAATGAATTAAGTTATCGAGTCGGCTAGATGTAACGATACAATTATGCCTACTCCATTTCTATGTCTGCTTGTTGTGTTTCCAGAATATTGTTTGGCCACCACGTTTCACATACTCCCAAGATGTCTACCTCTAATCTTTTCATTTCTTGTATGACATTGGCCAGTTTTCCTGCTTCATATAAACTTCTCACATTCCATGTATCAATATTTAATTTTTTAGTTGTTTTACCTCCGGGGATTCTTAGCACCCTCCTATTACCGGAGACTGAGGGCCGTTTTTTATCATACTTTTCCATAATTGGTGAACTGTGACTGTTCTAGGGATTTATTTTAAAGTAGTGGTTTCCCTCCTTGCCTTCTACTTCGCTGTTCAAATGCCGTACCATGAGTTCCTCAAGCGCCATTTGATTTGTGATGCTACCATTTCCTTTGTATATCTACATTCACGCCAGTATCACTAATGAACAACCAGCTGCCGTTGTTCATACACAATTCACGAGTCGCTCCTAACATGGAGAACTGTCACTCGTGAGCTGTGCCCCCTTTCCTATTAGTGTACGACCAAATTTCCCACCAGGGTTGGGTACCTGATCTTCTTTTTGGTTGCTCGTACTCCAGCCGACACCACGTGGAGGAAGGAATAGGAGTTACCGAGCAGAGCCTAAGGACCACTAATGGGGTCTAATAGGCAGTACTCGGCCTTCATCGGCCTTCATACAATATTTATTCTTCCTATCTTAAACTCTTAAAAATTCATATTCTTTCTTTTCAACAGTACTATATTTAGTAAATAAAATACATTAGCACATGCAATATTAAATTAATTTTCTCCAATGTATTACAATAAACACATAAATTACATAGGTTAATTACATTTTATCAAACAATATTATCAACATGAAAGAGTAGTGTGTATGTGTGCGTCAAATGCAAAACAGCATTGTCATGAATCAACGGAAGTCATCAATTTTATGTTGGTCTTAGTGCTTTTAAAAGCATATAATGTTGTTAAACATTGATGCACTTTGACAAATTGATGATGATGCCGATGATGATGATGACGATGATGAAAATGCATTATAAGAAAAGTGGCCAAGAACATTACTCACATGCATTTGCAGATACGCAAGTGCCACACTCATATATGCGTTATGTGTAGATAATGAAATCAGAGACTACTTTTATGCATTTTAATTGCGATTGTTTAGGTATTTCCTGTAATATGCCTAACCAGCAATTATAATATAAGGTTTAGTAAACAGAATTATTTTTGCATTAAATTGAAGGCTTTATTTAGCACAGATAGAATGATCCGATTTAGGTCAAATATGCACCGTTTTGTACGATAACTTGTCGCCATTTTGAAGGGAATTTCATAATGCCACTCTCATAGAAACCCTTGTCTCTATTGGCAAAAAACTAGGACAGTAGATTTTCACAAGCTTCTCATGAGGCAAATTTTTCACCAGCAAAATCATTCGCCATAGACAGGAACATGTAGTAATCGCTTGATGCCAGGTCCGGACTGTAAGATAGATGCATAAGAACGTCCCAACCAAGCTCCCGGAGCTTCTGGCGAGTCACTATCAATGTGTGTGGCCTAGCGTTGTCCTGATGGAACACAATTCCTCTCCTATTGGCCAACGCTGGCCGCTTCCGGGCGATTGCTTCCTTCAAACGGCCCGATTGTTGACAGTACAGGTCCGAATTAAGAGTTTGACCTTAGGCGAGCAGCTCATAGTAGATGATTCCCTGCCAATCCCACCAAACACATAGCAAAACCTTCCTGACCGTCAATCCTGGCTTGGCCACCGTTTGCGCCAGCTCACCGCGATTCGACCACAACCGTTTTCACTTGACGTTGTCGTAAGTGACCCACTTTTCATCACCACTAACCATCCACTTCAGAAATGAATCGATTTTGTTGTGAATCAGCAGCGATTCACAATTAGAAATTCGGTCCATGAGGTTTTTTTGCGTTAACTCGTGTGGCACCCATACATCAAGCTTCTTTTTGTATACAGCCTTATTTAAATGGTTCCAAATGGTTTTTGTGCAATGTTTAGCTGCTGGGCAATGGAAACAGTGCTTACATGATGGTCAGTCTCGACGATTTCCATTAGTTTATCGATATTTTCGACAATTGGCCTTCCAGAGCGTGGTACATCTTTGACATCAAAATTACCGGAACGGAATAGACGAAACCAAAATTGCTTGAGACTGGCTGTTAAAGTATCAGGACCATAAACACTATTCACATTTCACAGCCGTCTGGCTTCCATTTTCGTCCTTATCGAAGAAAAACTGTAAAATATGGCGTATTTTCTCTTTACTGATGTTCATCATAAAACTGCCTGAAAAGTTTATTTAGTACGAAATCCTGTCTTTCTAACACAATTTAGCGTAATCCGACCGCACTTATACAACGCGAGATACAGATTACTAAAGCCATCTATAGGAAAAATAATAGATTTATTTTTTACTACACCTGATATACGGTTGAGGAAAAAGATCTGAATTATTGTATCGCTGTAAAGTGTGTAAAGTATTGGTCGAACAAACTCAGATTTATGTCAGTTGGAAAAATGGCATTCTGTATAGGCCAACATAGGTGAATTCGGCCTAAATAGATTTTCGGTTGTAATGGCCACATAAGTGAGTAACAGTCTGTCTCTAACAAAAAGCCATACGAACGATTCGTGGCCAAATGATTAAGAATTATCGACCACCCTTTCGTTCTTATGTTATTCGCTCGAAAAGACTTGTGGAAATTCTTTTGTTTACTTTGTGTAAAAGTTAAAAAAAGGAAGAATTTAAACATAATTGAATTTAACAAATTAAAATTCGAACAAAGTTAAATTTAACCAATTTAAATTTGAACAAAATGTATCAAGCAATAGAGTTTTTAGCCAGTGAACGTTCCGGTGCAGAGGATTTGCGGGTTGAAAGGTGGAGGCTGCAAGATTGTACAAATGTCTTGCAGTTACCAGACGCAGAGTAAGTAGACGTGCATTTATAGGCATTCCAGATAGTTGTAGTATTATATGGAAATGAAATGGGATAGAAGTAAAGTGGTTTACTCTGGCTTACACCCACATACCGCACATATTTTACATTTGTATGTGTATATTAATCAATAATATCATTTTGTTTAAGATTTGTTAAAAACTTTCTAGTTGGCTAACTCATTCTACTGCAGGTCAACCATGTTCTTATTCGCACCAAATATTGGGGCTCCTCTTTCTAAGTCTGGATTTTTCTGCAACACTCTTTCTAGCATATCAAACTAAGCACTGGTAGTTTGTTTCACCACTAAAAGGTATTAAACAAGTAATTTTAATAATTTAAATATTTTTTCCATGATTTTTTGCTTGATTTTTATCTTTTTTGCTTGAATTATCAATTTTAGTGACAATAACAACAGCTTTTTCGTTTGATTTTCACAGTTCTCTACTTCATTTTAAGTCGTGTTCATGTTAGAGAATATACATTTGTTACGTTTTCGATAAATAACAATCAGCTGTTATCGAATAGTTATCACTAAGGAGCCGAATTCGAATTAGGGGAATACAAATACACGAACAAAAGGCTGTTTGGACAAGACGAACGCTCAGTTCGAGTATGAGAATCAGGATGTAAGTAAGCAGAGTCCAAATGAGTTCGCAGCACATTCACTGTGTGCAAGAATCGCGGAATCCTCAGGCGTCAGAAGCAATGCATTTGGGAACGCATCTCGATGGACGAAGCACATAAGAGCCAAAGCAAACCATTTGTGATTGTGATTTGTGATTTGTATCGTATAACTTTTTCGTATTAGCTCGAATTCGCTGTAGTAAAAATACGATGAACCATTTGTTTAGACAGTTCATCGCAATATCTATCGGTTAACCATTTTATATTGTATGTGATACAACAATATATACATAAGTGGTTCATCTGATGAGTTTTTCATTTCATGGCAAATAATATGAATTTCAATATTGCAATGTAACACTTGTCTGTTATCACAGATAAACAAATTTAAAAGCTCTTAATTAGCTCTTAACAAAATGATAAATTTTATGGCAATATATTAAGGTGCAAATCTGTAGCTCTCGCTTAAACTCTAACTTCTTCACTTAAACTCTAACTTCTTCACTTAAACCCTAAAAAGAATTTATTCGAAATTGTTGTATCTGTTATTTGTTAGAGGTTAGGGGAAAATACTATTCTGATTCACTAAACTGCGGGGTAGGGGCGGGTATATATTCGGGGCCTCTTCAAGCGTCCAAATCATTACGTCTTCATGCAGAAATGCTGGCCACGAAGGAGGCATGTATATTCCTTTCAAGTGACATAGTCTCATGGTCGAAGATAGCTATATTTACAGACACTCAAGCTGCTATCAAAGCCCTAGATCCTAAGACAATATCTTCAAAACTAGTAATACAATGCAATGCGGAAACAGTCGCAAATCCGTTCAGTAAAATAAAAAGTGTCATAGCTTCTAATTACTGTTCCATTGCGGAACAGAGGTGGAAGCGGTTGACAAATTGCACCGTGTCAAGACAGACATGACATTGTTCTCGTCCAAACATCACACGCATTACTGCGGTTCTGACGGGCCATTGGAAGGTAGGAAAACATGCAGAAAGAATCTTCCCTTCAATGCATTCTGTCGCACCTGCCAGGATGAAAATGAATCAGAAAGCCTCTCACTACACTACATTTCTGAAATCTCAGAAATAGAGATTAAAAGAATATTGTTATTCCTGGATCTCACAAAATGGGTGTAGCACTTTAACAGATGGGAACCTAGAAACTTTGTCTAGTTTCAACTGCCCCAATATAGTAAAATACAACACTTAACAAGCACTCAACGAGTATACGTGGTAATAAAACGGTGCTAGTCACAAATTATGTCTTCCAGAAGAAAGCAGCCATTTCAACAACAGCAACACTAAACTCTTCGCATGATTTTTATGCCCAGCATATGGATATGCAGGGTATAATTATTTCTTTTAGATGTTTGTAATCACTTGAAGGAATCTTCGGAGGTATAGAAAAGTATATATAATCCTAAATTTTTCGATTTAACGATGTTTGTCCGTCCGTCTGTCTGCCACATGACTGATACGTACGATAACTTGAGCAAATATTGAACTGTTTTGACGAAATTTGGCATGTGTAACCTATGCCCGAGGCTTATCAAAAATTGATGAGCCACACCTACTTTTTAATGTAGCTCCCATACAAAGTAGTGGAAATAAAATAAGAAGGTGGATATGCGAGTCAACTTTTTTTATATATTGTATTGTATCTACAGGTATAATTCGGATGGCCGCGGTCGACTGTATAGTAATTTTTAGTTGTTTTATCCGCCACTGTGGCAGTTTTTATAGTGAGAAATGTCAAATAGTTTCTATATTTGTGCATTTGAGTATTGTGAAATTAAAGTTTAAATAAATATATTTGAGATCGATTTTGTATATTTGGTTCGAAAAATAGAAAATAATAATAATAACAGTTTATCTAAAGTAAGAAACTGTTTGCCAAAATAATAAATTAAACGAATAAACGAAGCAATAAAGCTGCTGATCACTATTGAAATTTGTCATGTTAAATATCAAATTTGATGATCCCAGAGAATCGATTATACTAGCAAAAAAATTAAATTTAAAGGGTAAAATGCTAACCCTCAGTCACTGCACAAACCATAAAACAATGTTAATGGTACCAAGATGCTCTCAAGGTAAGATATCAATTAAGAGGTGGGCATTTGGAATTTTTTCATTGATCCACTCTAGTCAACATGTGAATATGTTATAACCTGTAGTAGATCACCTGTTTGAAATTCATTTTATGCAATTTTTATCATTCTCTTTAATATGAGATAATGTTTGTGAAATTATCGCTGTCTTTACCAACAAATTGTCAACTTGCTGTGTCGTTTTACAAAATAATCACAATAACTGTCTACAATGTCATTGTCTGCACATCACCATTAGATGATGCCTGTAACAATTTCACATTACAAGTAATCCACACACACACACTTGTAGATGGCAGAAGGAATTGCAACCAAATTGCGTGTAATAGCTTCACCAATGTATTCAAATACTCAAACACACATGCACATGTATGGGAATCGATAGTAGAGTGTATGCATTAGTGATGAAATCTCATATGACCACTATAGACACACTCACTCACACACACACACATGCAGCCACTCATCTTTCAAAGTAGGTTGTTGGTGACTAAGTGTATTTTTCACCTTTTCCATGCGAACACTATGAGATTTTGTACGCACGAACAACCAAAGCATCGTCAATACTCGATTACCAACAATGTCATCAATACAAGTAAATAGGAATAAAGGAAAATGTTGAAGAGCAGTGGTGAGCTGGTTAGATAAGCCATACTCATATTATACTATGTGCTGAATGTGGCTGTGGCATAAAGTGCAAACAAATTTGTTAAGGTTGAATTGCAAGCAGGCGTAGAGTTGACTTGCACTACACACACACACACACACACACAATCTCATATGAGTGAGACGTAGAATCGAAAATGTAAAAATGTAAAGATGTCATTTGGTCATTGTCATTGCGACAAAGTACAACTAGTAAGTATTAGAAAGAACTCTGCCTCTCACACTCGATCACTTTCTATTCTACATATACTCGTAGTTGCTATCTTTTAATCCAATAGTAACAACCATTGCACACATAAATATGCATGCACCATACCGTCGCAGGATCCGCCATCATCCAACTTGCACCTTACACAACACTTGCTCACTTATTGCCAACGACATTGGATCCGTTTCGACAGGGCACAACAGCTTTCCGATTACCGCACAATACACACACACACACACACCCACACACATATTGCTGTCTCTTCCTTGGACAGACGAACCATTCCGTATACATACAAGTACACATAGTAATGTGAGAGAAAAACAAAAATGAATTTATGGCATCATAAATCAAAAGCAATATTGTCACATCCTACAACAATTTCCCCGGTCACCTTTTTTGAGGAACACCACATTCCCACTTTTCATGTGTGCATATGTGTTGAACTCTAGTGGCACGCTGCTACCAGTATGCTGTACAGTTGTGGAGGAGTCGCCATCACTGCAATTAAAGAGTCTTCGAAAATGGGCGAATGATGACCACGAGGCGTTCATGTACCATCTAGCATCTGGGGGCTAGGTATCAATGATGGTACGATGGCGCAACGATTTGTCGCAATTGTTGAGGACATTTTTCTCATGTTTGCACGAAATGACAATTGCCATGCATTTTCCTTAACCATCATCATCATCATCATCATAGTCAAGCTGTGGCTTTCCAACTCCATCGTTTTGCATGGCACTTGGTAAAATTGTAACGAACTGATGCTAAGACGTGTTTGTATTCAGCTCAAAAGTCGATGCGTATGCCAAAGATTCTGTGGAAGAGAGTGAGAGAGAGGCGGAATATGTGTGCGGACGTACATGAAAGTATGTGAAAATATTGGAGGACAACAATTCGATTCATATAGATTTCCATCCATATACCTATAGTTTCGAATACCATACATATATACGTGCCAAAGCGTAAGACAAAGTATCGCAAATATTATTTCAAACACTAATTCAACGCAAAATGTATGGCACTGGAGTTTGTACATGTTAGAGCCCTGCACGAGTAAGTAAAAATATAATCAGGTACACATCGTCGCACGATTCGGATGAATACAAATACACAACAGTGAATTTTTCCTAGTAAAGACAAGTTGTAATCGTTTGGCATTAATTGTTTGTACTCTTTGACAATCTCGAATCTATGTCGAAGAGAAGAAAAACGAATACAGAGTCTGTCATATTCGTTGACTTCGTTTAGCCCTCTCTTATCCATGAACAAAAGCTATCCTGTGAAAATTATAAATACGAGTGAGTCGAAGTGACAATATTTAAGTTCATTGAAGGCGAAATGATATTGTATCACTCTTGTTGCTCAGTGGTTAGTATGTTGGCACTCTGAGCAGTAGGTCAGAGGTTCAATTCCCGGCCAAAGAAAAATTAGAACGTAATCAGAGCTCATTCTCATAAACTAATAGCATGGCAATTATTGAGGTTTTTTAGACTCTTCGCCAATTTCGAGACGTGGGGTAATCTGATTAAATTTCGGTCATCACACCGCCGAGTGGTTCTTTTGAAGCAGATCCAGCTACGGTGCGCTTCATCAAGAGTTCTTGCTCCACAGTAATCCTGAAACAGGTACTGCGGGTAATCATCTGCGAACCTTCCCCTTTAATCCTAAAAAGGTCTTCTTGACTCCTTTGCCTCCAGAAGGAACCAGCTAATTTTTGTTTTCTAAAACAGAATTTAAAATTTTTATCTTTAATAAAATTATTAAACTATGCAAAAATCTTTTTGATATCAAAAGATTTTTGGCAATTTGTGTGAAAAGGTGTATTGGCAACACTAATGCAAATTAGTGACTATGATGAAATGAATAGTAATCACGATTTAGTGGTAATTGTTTATAAATGAGTATATAAATAGGGTGCCGTAGCTCAGTGGTTAGTGTGTTCCCTTCTGATCTGTAGGTCGTGGTTCAATACCCGGCTGATGCATAACAAATTTAATATCGAAAAGATTTTTCTTTCGAACGGTACCCACCTGTCGGCAAGCAATTGGCAATTCTTCCGCCATTAACAACTTGCCATGAAAAAGCTGCTAATAAGAACTCTGTGACAAAGCTCAGGAAAAGTGATGTCACAAGTGTTCTGCCGTTCGGAACCGGCTAAAATAAGTAGGTCCATTCTAATACTGTCCAAAATTTAAGACGCACAACAGTAATGGAAGAGAAGCTCGGCCAATGAGCCCTTTGGGGCTTTAAGTGCCACATATTTATTTTTTTTTTATATAAATAGTGATAATAGTGATAATAGATAAAGTGGGTGCCGTGGCTCAGTGGTTAGTGTGTTGGCCTTCTGATCTGTAGGTCGTGGGTTCAATCATAATATAACATAAGCATAACAAATATGATATCGAAAAGATTTTTCTTTCGAACAGTACTCACCTGTCGGCAAACAATTGGCAATTCTTCCGACAGTAACCATTTACCATGGACAAGCTTCTAAAAGAACTCTGCAACAAAGCTCAGAAAAAGTGATGTCGCAAAAATTCTGCCGTTTGGAACCGGCTAAAATAAGTAGATCCTTTCTAATACTGTCCAAAATAAGTGCCACATATTTATTTATTTTTTTTTAGATAAAAAATAAATACCTTAAGCTACCACTGTATCGTAAAAATGAATATATGTACCGTGATCACTCGTGCAGGGTTACAGTACATACCTTCGTGTACGGTTTGGAATTGGTAACTTATTAGTCTCACAATGACATCACTTCGTGGGTGTGTATATAGTACCTTTAAGAGGACTTATTAATGAGAAGTAGGATTTCTGTTACGACATAGTTTTGAATTTTGTGTATGAAATTCTGTTATTGAACAAATAAAAATATCTAAATCAGAATTAAAAGAACACTTATTTAAGAAACCTTTTGCTAAAGAAAATGTGAGGAGGAACTTTACAAAACAATACAAATCGATTTTTAAACGTTTTAGTTTCATCAAGAATTGCAGGTACATTGTTGGAAGGCAGTCGAGCAGCTCGTTGGGAACTCAAGTTGCCTTTGAATATGAAAATCAACGAAACTCCAATGTTTAACCTTTCGAAGAACTGTGCGATGATCAAGGGTCAGCATTTTATATGTTTAGTAAGTGTAGTGAAGTTGAAGAAGATTATATTCAATACAAAAATTTATTTTGTTTAAAAATTCACATTCTTTCATTTTTGCTTTCAATAACTTTTTAATCAACCTGTATTTAGTATTGGTACATAAACTCAGTTCTTTTTTTTACGACACTGCTCAATAACTTACCCTAAAATATTCCAGGTGAAACTTCTTATATATCCACTATAACTGCTTTCAAATTGATATTTTCCTCATTCAAAGATTTAGGGAGCAAAGTCAATAAGTGTTGTTTTTTTTTTCACCACAGAAAATAAGTTTTTTCTTCAATGTATCAAGAACCGAAGGCTTCCAGAAAATTATCCTTACCATGGATACCATTCTTTTTTGACACCAAATATAGTTTCAAACTGAAATTATAAGTCTTCTCGTATTCTCGCCTTTCGTCATCATACAGCGCCACACCTTTATGGAACCACCGCCAAACTTCATTATTGGTTTAACTTCGTTTTAATTTCACCAAAACCTATTCTCAATAGACTTCAGAGGACTGGGCCAAGGTGATATGGTCAGATGAATCCCGTCTGGGCTCCGACGGCTGAGAATGGGTTTGGAAAACACCAGGAAAAGCGCTACAGCCTCATAACGTTAAACCAACATTGAAGTTTGGCGGTGGTTCCATCATGGTGTGGGGCTGTATGATGACGAAAGGCATTGGAAATATTTACAGAATTGTCGGAAGTATGACGGCGTCGTCGTACATTGATATTTTGATATCCGAGCTGGTTGGTTCCATGGAGAAGTTGGAGGTAATTGCTTCGGACATTGTCTTCCAATGATCCGAAGCACACCGCGAGGGTGACTAAGCCTTGTCTGTCAGGGAATAATTTTGTTGTCTTGGATTGGCCCCCGCAATCCCCTGATCTAAACCCTTTAGAACATATCTCAGGCATCCTAAAAAGATCGATCGCAGGGGATAGCTGGAACGTAGAACAGCTTTGGGGGAAAGTGCGTATCGTTTGGCAGAATATTTCACCCGAAATGTGTCAAAATTAAGTAGACAGCATGTCTACGTGTATACAGGCGGTTTGGAAAGCAAAAGTTGGATACACCAAATATTAAACTATTCATCAGTTCCACTTGCCCGAGTTTGTAGGGAAACTTACAAGAGTGATCGCTTCATTTAAAGTCAAAGAAAAAATTTAATAAAAGGGACTAAAGGCAACAACTACAAAACCGTTTTACCCTCCGTTACTTAAGGTTATAAGCATTAAAACAACAAATCAAGCTTCTCAATTTTGCTGCGCTTTCTTCTATACAACGAGCTTAAATTGGCTTGCTCTTATATCGTGATCGGTTTTGTGAGTCACAGTACATATGTGCATACACTACATATCTACGTTTTGTTTACATTTCGTTTTGTCACCAAATGCCGCAACACATTGCTTACGAATCACTTAAGAAATAATGAATTATTGATATGATATGTGAGTGGCGCCAAACTAAATGCAATACACCAAACACGGTGATTTGTATCATATGTACGTATGATCAAATGATTTAAATGAAATCTAATGAGCATCACATGTTGTTGTTGTTGTTGTAGCAGCAAGAATACGGAAATGCTTTGTTTTGTTCCCGTACAAAGCATTTCCGTATTCTGCTGTGTTTAATGGACCTTGGTCGACCACGTGGTCGAGTGCTTCCGGGACGTAGACCCGTCCATTCTTGGGAAGCAATGAGCATCACATCGAACCATGTGCTGATTGATCTGGATCAAAGATTGGAATATTGAAAATATTGGAAGCGTATAAATAGTGACACAAAATTTAATACAAGCGAAATTGAAACTTCTCGCTGAAAATTATTAAGTTATTTGATGTCAAACTTAGACAATTGAGTCGAGTTGCCTTACTCTAGCTGACTTACATTTATTAGGTACTGTCGTGCAGACTTCACAATACTCTTCTTCTTCTTTTTCTTCTTTATTATAGGATTAATTCTTGTTTTTAAAAAACGTTTATTCAAAAGATACAATTTGTTCGGGTTATATGTAAAAAAATATTAATTATCGGTAGAGCTGGTTGTTCAACACTCATTCCAGCGTTTGGGAGGGCGTCCAGGTGGTCTCGTACTCATTGGTTTTCCCGTCATTACATATTTAGCCAACCTATTGTAGGGCATACGTAGCACGTGATTTCTCCCCTCCCTTCTTCGCCTTCAGCTCCATCCCCCACAGTGTGGTGCACTTGGACCAAAAATTGGCGCATTGTGTTACCGTGCATCATTGAGGCTTTCTATCCTGCTCCCTCTGTTAAACGGAACCATTGGGATTACCTAATGAATAGAGCAATGTCCCTAACATCCATGGGTGCTAGCTCAGTGGTATCTGTAAAAAGGCACTCTCCAATAAGATGTACCTTCTGCGTGCCAAGGCGGGGCATCTACAGAGGAAGTGGTAAACAGTTTCCTTCTCTTTCTCGTCCTGACAGCTACGACAAAAATCTTTGTTCGATAAACCAAGCCTGGTAGCATTCCTACCCACAAGCCATTGGCCCGTGAGTACGGCAACTACGTAATTTATAGGTTTCCTACTCATTGACAACAGTGATCGTTCACTGTTCTTCTATTTTCAAGAGTTGCCCAGACTTTCCTAGTAGTAACACAAGAGCTCTCATCCCGCCCGCTTCATCTAACAATGTGTTGCATATCTCTCTAATATCTTCGTTTCGCATTGTGATTGATCGCAATGTTGCCATCTCAACCTTGTTCATTGCTTGTTGTGTTGTAGTTGTATCTGCTCGGATTTCCACGGCAAAAGTGAGTACTGGTCGAACGCATGTTTTATAAATTCGTATTTTGCCTTTTAAGCTTAGATGTTTATTTCGCCATATTACATCGCGTAATCATCCAGAGATTCGAGCTGCTTTATTTTTTTTTTATTCATCGTACCCAAGTAGCAGAATTCCATAGCCTGCTCAATACTCTTTCCATATACCGCGAGCTTGCACCTGAGCGGCTGTTTAGATAATGCCATGCTCTTCGTCTTGGCTACCGATATCTGGATATTAAGTGCAGATCACAATACATCACAATACTAAACAGAGATTCTTCCATTTACTTAGCGATCCAATCTAGATTTGGCAAGGTTTCGGAAATATTATTTTATTGGCGGTACCTGGCCTTCTCACAGCCTCCCTAGGATTTTCATACTCTTTGCGCTTGTAACAGTTTGCAGTCCTCTATGTTGGCTTATTGCAGAAATGCATAACACTTGAAATATACCATGACTGGTCCCCCTTATACATTGGATTCTCGTACTATTCCCTCTTGATGGAATGCTATTGCCTTGTGATTTTCTATTGTAAGTACATGAAGTGCAAGATAGATTAAACTCATGTCCATATTTCTTTTCACTGAATATAGTGCATTTTTATATTCTGGTGAATTGTCAATACGTTATGTATTTCAATCTAGTAAACGTCATAAGCGTCATACCGCAACCAATTCCTTCCCAAGTAAGTCCAAAAAATGATAATTCTTTCCTAGATACTTTCTATTTAAAAATAATAAAAAATATCATGTACTACATGATAAATAATCATATATTGAATTCAATAAAAATGCCTTCTTTACTCTATTCATTCAATGGCAGTTTATAAGGAAAAATCAATTTCAAAAGGTAATATGAAATAATGGTCAGATGAGCACATGAACAAACTATCAAATATTTGACACTTATTGTAATCAAACGCCTTTTTATTAATTCAAAAAACCTATATACATATTTTATCATCTACATGAATAGCAGTGGTTCCTAAGCCATTTAATAACAAGCCAAAAAACACAAATGATTCCGATGAAATCTTCTAAGTCATGTAAGGCTTATGGACTGTATACAAATAATCGGACTCATGTGTGTACCTCCTTAAACAGTATAAAGCTATTTCCACAGTGACTTTATATTTCTAATGCATGCTTGTTTAATTTTCCAAACCAAACCAAAATTCAAAATTAATAAATATTTTAATTAATTTCTGTGACGTTGTCACTCAAATTTGCAACTAAAGAAAATGCGAACTACTTCTGTTTTGTTTAGAAATGTATGTGGTACGTATATAAATCAGTTTTATTCCTCTTCAAATATATTGTATAACTTAACATTTGTGATAATTTCAAAATCATTCAAGTATCAACTTCAGAGTTGAGTTTGGATCGTAATTCAAAGAGTTTGGCAACCTCTGTTTTTTATATTTATGTATACTGAACATGTATCCGCTAATCAACCCTTGTCATTTAAATAGTCTACAACAACCTGTTTTGTTTGTCTCGCCATAAGTAAGCAAATTATTGTTAACATACCCATAAAGTATATTGCAATGAGCTGAAAATGCGCAAACATACACATACATACATGTATATATATAAATTTCCTTTGATTTAATTTTAGCAAGTTAAAATCACATACGAGTATATTTTCTCACATATACCGTATACATATTAATCCACTGTTCGGAATGGAAAAAGAATAATAATGTTAAGCGAAAAACAACAACAACAACAACAACTAAGTGACAAACCGCTTGTTTCACATTCAAGATGAAAGTGTTCAATTGCTGGGAAACTTTTACATTTCCGCCTCATTGATGTCCACTGATCAAGCTCACAGACCAACCGACTAGCCACACAGTGGTTGGATATTGTGCAACAACGTAAGCAAATTAAAAGAAATGCTTTGGTTAAAAAAAACACTATTTTCAATAGATTACATGAAAGCAGTCTTCGATTTCGGTTTCACCACAATTCAAGCTTAAAATTTACCTTAAGTTGAACTGGGCGAGGCAACTATATTTCAGATTTAGATTTGCACTATAGGAAGACATAAGCTTACGAAAAAAAGTAGAACCACTTCATAAAGCTCTCATATAAAATCGTGAAATATTTCACACTCCGAAGTGCCACAACTTACGCAGTCTGTGACCACCAAATTTGAAATGTACATTACTTTTATACAGAGAACTAATTTCGCAAGATATAGATGAGCCACGCCCACTATTTAAATTAGCTCCCACATACAAATGAACTCGCCAAGACACTTGGAGTCACTCAGCCCACTATTTGCCATCGTTTAAACGCAATGGGAATGATCCGAAAAGTAGGAAATTGGATGCCGTATTAACTGAAGCCAAGAGACGTCGAGCGTCGTTTTTTCACGTGTGAACACTCCAACGGCAAAAAAGAAATGCGGTTTTGCATCGAATTGTGACTAGTGATGAAATGTGTGTCCATTACGACAATCCAAAACGTCGGGCAACGTATGGAAACTCTGGCCATGACTCATCTTTGACGGCCAATACGAATATTCATGGCGAGAATATCATGCTGTGTAATTGGTGGGACCTGCTCGGTGTGGTGTATTATGAGCTGTTTAGATAGGGTTATACGATCACAGGGGACCTGTACTGACAACAATTGATGCATTTGAGCCGAGCATTGCGAGAAAAACGGCCGCAATTCGCCGATATATAGGACAAAGTTGTTTTGCAACATGATAACGCTCGCCATATGTTGCGGCGTCAGTTAAAACGTGCTTAGAAACCCTCAAATGGGAAGTCTTTCTCATTCTGAATACCATTTGCTCCGATCGATGCCACACTGTCTGGAAGAACAGCCCTTCCATTCTTACGAAGAAGCCAAAAATTGGGTCGATTCATGGCTTGCCTCAAAACATGTCGACTTCTTCTGACGCGGAATCCATATGCTGGAAGAAAGAAGGGAAAAAGTACAGGCTCGCGGCGGACTATACTTTGAACATTGAATGTATAACCAATTTTTCACAATAAAATTACAATTTTCGAAAATAAACCGCATGAACTTATTTATACTCTTGTGTGGGTGCCGTAGCTCAGTGGTTAATGAGTTGACCTTCTGATCTGTAGGTCGTGGGTTCAATCCCGCTGAAGCATGGTGCCCACCTACCGGCAAGAATTGGCAATTTTTCCGGCTTCTTAAAAGAGCTCTGTGACAAAGCTAAGTTGAAGTGATGTCACAAGATTTCTACCGTTCGGAGCCGGCTATTATAAGTACGTCCCTTCTAATGCTGTCCAAATTTAACATGCACAACAATATTGGAAGAGAAGCTTGATGGTATCACAATGGGCCTTTCTGGACTAAGTGTGTCCTCTCAAAGAGAGGGCAGCCACATAACCTAATCTAGCCTATTTATACTCCCATTATATTACTATATTATAATTAATTTGGAAATTAAAGTAAGAGATAAAATAAAATTAGAAGTTTTATCTTTGTTATTTATTTCTATATAGTTTCATTTAGTTTCATTTAAATTTTCGTTTTCTTCTTGTTGTTGTTGAACTTCTTTTTTATTTATATTAAATTCAATATCCAAAAGAATTTGTGTATGCTGAGCATTTCTAAGTTACTAGAACGTTACTGTACTGATTATAGCAGTACATACACATAATTTTACTTATAGTGAAGGACTGAATTTTGAGCACTCAATCTTGTGAATCGGCCCAAGGTTAGATCCTGTCGACTAGCTCTCTAAATGAAATGGGTTGAAGTGAATACTGACTGCACTGACACAGAACACTTTCACGGACAACTGAAGTGTATGAGTGGCAATCTCAGTTATGTACAATATATATTTTATATCAAAGAGAATGGCACTTCAACTTCATCGTCATATACTTCAGCTACTCTTAAAAAGCACGAGCATGAGTAAGTATGGCGCCCTTCCTTTCACCAACAGTACGTACCACAAAACATGTCCAACATGTGGCATATGTTCATTTCCGCTTTTCTGAGCATTTTGTGTGATTATGATTTTGGTTTTTCTATTTTACGTATGCACAAGTATGGATGGTACACATCATACCATTCATACTAAATACCAATAACTATCCAACCGACTAATCATTAGAGCATACACATCCAGTTTGTTTCCATTCAAATTGACAGATTTCACTTTGATTGGCCATGTGAAATTTCAATAAGAATACATGTAGATGTATGCGAACGTGTGTGTGTGTGTGTGCTCCAAAAAAGGGTTCTTAAATTTGTTTTATGCTCGTAGTGGTTATTTTGGTTATTATTATTATTATTATTATTGTTGTTGTCGTTCTTTTGTTGTTATTATATACAATCACTGAGGGCTTTTGTGTGTGTGTGTATATGCTATATATAGATTTTGTGGTTTACCTATACTTATGTGATTAAATAATTTGATAAATAACATTGGTTTAACACTTTAGGTATACGATAATATGAATACTTGAGAAATGGTATTCGATGTTCATAGGTGCACTTTCGTGTCAATGAGTTCTAAGCAAACAATTGTTCAACATTTTTATTAAAGAATTACAAATTATATTATCTATAATTATGACATTATATGCATAATAAGCACTTACCAAAAGTAGAGTTGGCATTAACAGACACGCACACGCATATATTAACCCTTTGAATGACGCGGCCAAAATAGCCATGGAAATATATTTTTTTAATTTATTTATATATTGCACTAAATAGCAAAGTGCTTCGTATACGGAGTCTCCTCTTCTGATTTTTATATGCTCGATATCACTGCTTTCAGAAGATACTGCGACACATAGTGTAGCCATCTGTACATTCACACATCTGTAGCCATGTTCCGCCATGCGAGAAGAACAATGCGGCTATATAGCGCCTCGATGACGTTGTGATATCCAGACCAGTGAACGCGAAACTAAACTGAACACGAAGAGTCTGACGAAAGCCATATTTTCGAATTGCAGCACGGATCACTACATGCTTGCCACACACTTATATGCAGCAAACAATAAACGGAGTTCTGTACCTAGAAAGTTTTACGTCAGTCAGCTGCAATCACCATCGGTATGAGTTTATTATTCGAACTTCCCATCTGTTCAAGTATAACATCTTCCAACTCAACTAGATAATAAAAAAGCTCGATTGGCACATTTATCAAAGCACATGACTACTGTTGACGAGAAGGTAATAGATTATTATGAACCTTCGAATGATTAGCAATAGGTTTCGCAGAGAAGAGTAGTTTCGCGACGTTACCTCACGAAAAATACAGCCTATTGATAAACCTTGTGAACAAGCGCAACATGAGTTATTGAGCATCGGTACAAGGGAAAAAGAAGAAGAAGAAAAAGATCTAAAATGATGCAAATATTAGGAGATAGAGATACTATATGTGGCGAAGATACGAACAATTCCCCAAGCGCCGGAATCATGGATGATGATATCGATGGTCAACCACTCGACCAGGTAGGGGTGAAAAGACATGATTAGATTAAAGAGTAACAAATTACTTATGCCATTTATTATATTCCGTTTCTTTAGGTCTTTTTTCAATATACATACAAAACCGAATAAAATATACTCATAATATTATCTACCGGTTAAGCTCGGTAGTGCAAGGATTCAGTTCAAATTTCGTTTATTTATGTTATTATTCTATTCAGTTATTTCTTATATTATATATTTCACTTATATATTATATTATTTCATACATCGATTATTTATATATATATATATTAAACAAAATTTAGGAAGGCTTTGATTGCCCCAGGTTTTGCGCTGCACGACTACTCGTACCCCGAACAGCTAGACCCTCATTGCCAAATCCTTCATGGCTTTCACATCACCTTGGATCGTGCATTTTATTGAAGATGATAGTGTTAGTGGTTAGTTGGTATTAGTTGTTAATGCCTGGGTCCTACGGAGTTTACCGCCAGCGCCGATTGGTACCGAATCGACACTCTGCGATTCAGTCATGTGTGCTAAGTTGGTATTTTTCTGTTCCAATATGGAGATGTGTCCCCACACTACGACAAGCAGAGGCCAACTGTCGATTTAATTCTTCTTGGGTCGCTTAGTAGCGATCGTTGTGTGTGGAACATTTTTAGGTGTAACATTTGACATTTCTGCCTTGTGTTGTTGACTTAAAATGTCATCTTCTTCCAACAAAGCTCGCCATTCTGTGTCTTCAAACTCTTTCGGTGTTTTGAAAGAACATGGCCACCATAAGCTTCGATAAGCATTCGATGCACATCAGCAGCATTTTATTTAAAAAAAATAATACAATAAACTTTCCGCAAATTATGATTTTTAGATACAAAATGTTCGTTCATAATAATCTTTAGCTAAATCTGTGTTACCGATAATTTCATATTTTCTTTCTGCACCTGGTATATACGAAGTATCCATAATTACTTCGTTACATATTTTAAATGAATAAAATAAATTTTGTTATATGATCGATGCCATTGCACCCCATATTTTTCATATTAACTATAAAAAGGCGATTCATCATTTTTAAAATCATCGCGGACATCTTGTAAAAATCTGTAAACGTAAAAGTCTCCCGTGATCTTCACGCCGCAGCTCTGCAGTACCAAAATAATTAGTCGATACTCAGTAGGTAACCCGGCGAAAAGTAAAGTCCCAATATATTCTTCAGTTATCTTGAAATTTATTGCATTTAATTTATTTGCGGTGGAAATGATGCCATATATTTTATATATTGGGTGTGCGAATTAGTATACGTGCTTTTTTAGTGTTCAAAAAACATTTATTTTCATGAATTCTGTAAAAAACACGTCATTCAAAGTATTGTCCATCAGAAACAGTGAGCCATCAATCCGGCAATTTATGGATTCCATCCCAAACAAAAGAACTTTGAATCGAACCAATTTTCGATTCCGACTCCCCATCCGCTATTTGCAAGATAGTTTTTGACCGAAAAAGCAATTTGTGGCTGTTCATTGTCAGCATGAAAAATTACCGACTCACGTCTGGTCGCATATTCCTGCTGTTTTTCGATCATTGATCTATTCAACCGCATCAATTGTTGTCCGTACAGGTCTCCCGTAATGGTTCGACCAGATCTTGGTAATGTCGCCAAAATCTCATCTTCAAACTTCTTCGACTGTCCAGAGCGTTCTTTGTCTTTGATATAGAAATCACCGTTGTTGAAGCGCACTAACCACTCCTTATACTGTGTAATGGATAGAGAGCTGTAGCCAAAAAGTAACTTAACAAAACTTCCCGCAAATGCTGTTTTTTGGCAATTCAATGCGCACAACCAAATTGAAATCTTCTGACTGATTTTGACAGCAAGTGAATAGACATTTAAAATAACATTTCGGACAATTTCGGTTACTAATTCACACAACACAGTGGGTGCCGTAGCTCAGTGGTTAGTGTGTTCGCCTTCTGATCTGCAGGTCATGGTTCAATCCCCGGCTGATGCATAACAAATTTAATATCGATAAGATTTTTCTTTCGAATGGTACCCACCTGTCGGCAAGCAATTGGCAATTCTTCCGACAGTAACAACTTCCCATGAAAAAGCTTCTAAAAGAATTCTGTGACAAAGCTCAGAAAAAGTGATGTCACAAGTGTTCTGCCGTTCGGAACCGGATAAAATAAGTAGGTCCCTTCTAATACTGTCCAAATTTAAGAAGCACAACAGTAATGGAAGAGAAGCTCGGCCAATGAGCCCTTTGGGGCTTTAAGTGCCACATATTTATTTTTTTTTTTTAAATCACACAACCAATATTCTGCACCACTGCAGTAATTTTGTAGTTTATTTCTGGGTACTTGAGATGACTTCAAACATAGACATCGACAATTATTGTGGATCTCTATTATGATACCACCGATCTTCTCTTTCAGTACTATGTTGACTTTTTCTAAGCTTCGTCACAGAACTCTTTAGAAACTTTTCCATGGTAAATTGTTACTATCGCAATAATTGCCAATTGCTTGCTGACAGATGGGCGTCGTGCGATATCAAAGTTATGTTTCGGCTAGGAAGCAAACCCACAATCTACGACTTACGCACTAAACCTTGAGTTGCGGCACAAACATGCAACAATTAAAAAGCAGAGAAGCACTAAAGCCTACATAAATATCGATTTGAGAGTAGTAGCCTAAAATGCATAAGATTGTAGCAGCAGGGTGCACTTTATCAATACTTACACAGTCAGACAAAATTGTGCCGAACTTTGAGTTTCCAAGAACCGGACATGTAAATGATGACATTTATACCTAAATTGCACGGCAATTGCAATTGCAATGGGCCAATATTTTGGTTAAGTATGCTTCAATTGGAGATGAATGGCAAACATTTTTCGAATCGAATACATCCGTTTTCGAAATATCGCGCTCTGCAGTTTGAAGGAATTTTTCACACTTTCTCCTCATATGAAGGTTAATATCTGAAAAAATAAGTGATAAATAAGTCAAGCGGTGTCAAATCGCATGATCAGAAAATTTCTCTTGCAATAAAGCCATATTCGCTCGAGTTGTGTGGCATGTGGCACCGTCTTGTTGAAACCACATATTCTCTAAGTCGTATTCTTCAATAGCAGGCAAAAAAAAGTCGGTTATCGTATGACCATAACGCTCCGAATTGACGGTGACAGTCGTTCCATCGTCGTTTTCGAAGAAGTAAGGTCCAATCACACCTCCGGACCAAAGAGCGCACCAAGCAGTGACTTTTTGTGGATGTAGTGGCCTCTCTTCAATTACTTGAGGATTCTCAGAACCCCAAATATGACAATTTTGTTTGTTAACATACCCACCGAGTGAGAAATGTGCTTCGTCGCTGAAGAAAATTTTGTTCGAAAAATCGCCGTCCACCGCCTGTTGTTCAAGCACCCATTCGACGTATCTACGACGTTGTGAATGGTCAGCTGGCTTCAGTTGTTGTGTGAGCTGGATTTTATATGGATGTAGGTGTAGATCCAAATGCAAAATACGCCATAATGTGCCGTAAGACAGTCCTAATTCCTGAGAACGACGAGGAATCGACACATTCGGTCTTCGGCAACACTTTCACTTACAGCAGCGATATTTTCGGTGGTACGAGCGAAACGATGATGCACAGGCCTTACAATATCTGTAACCGATCCAGTCTCTTCATATTTCTTCACAATTTTGCCAATTGCTTGCGTAGTTGGACGATTATGTAAACCATAATCTCCTCTTAAAGCACGATATGTGGCTGTGGCAGAATCACCATTTTTGTAATAGGTTTTTACAATTTAATGCGTTGTGCGATAGTTAAGCGATCCATTTTCGCAAATGTCAGAATTTGAACTGAAAAAGAAAGAAATTGTTTTAACAACTCAGTTTGACAGATGTCGAATGTCGATGTCGGGTTATCCATTTCGCGGTTTCAAAAGTATAGATGCCCTATACTTTTGAAACCGCGAAATGGATAACCCTTTACAATAATAAGTATTAAGAAGATTTTGTACTGATTCCCTAATAACAGTGTGGTATCCTGGTGAGAGTGTACACCACTATAGTGCATTTACCGCTTACTTGGAAATCTATAACGCCTTAAGTAATCTATTTTTAGGGACAAAATGCCACTTCTAGTACCTCGCTTGAGGTGCGTTGTTAAAATCTGCTATAAAGATTAATCTAAGGCCTACACTGAAAACAACAATTCAGTTTACAATAAAGGGCATTGTCCAAAAAAACTTTCTGATATATTAACCTATATGTAAGAACAATATCGATGATGAATCATTGTAAAAAGATTCACACACAAATTTAATTGTTGACATAAAGACCCCTTCAACTGCTATAAATGAATTCATAATTTCGTATGATTATTGTAGAAGCCAAGAGGAGCTTCAGAATATGCATACAGGTGCTACTAACAATAGACAACTTGTATACACTCGCACACACACACACACACGCTCATACAACTGTCAGTTAACAACATTAATTGCTTTTTAAATCGATATGTTAAATTTACGAACTAAATGATAGTTTACAAAATAAGTTGAATAAAACAACAGCAACTAACACAAAAAGACACAAGTAGATAGAGAGAGAGAGATATAGAGAGAAACCAAAAGCAATTCCATTTATTTATTCATTCATATTCCATCCATTCACACCATCCAGCAGTAACGGCATTGATGATGATGATGAATAATGAATAAAAATTGTATGGGTCAAAAATTAAATCTCTTGTCTCACTATGAATTTCAATTAAAGCAATCAAATTGAAAAGTCAAACTGCTATGAAAATATTGTCAACTATAGTCTTGAGAATTATCCTGACACACAGTTTCATAGCTTAGAGTGAAAAACATTTTTAAAAAATAGTTTGTGGAACACACAAAGAACACAAAAAGAGCAGTTCAATTAATTAATTTATTTTTCACATTTATACCATAGTTCCATTTTGTGATAAACTTCGCCATAAAATTATTGCTTGCTTATGAAATTTTAAAAAGTCAGTTTAACATAGCCACAGCAATTTGCATTTGCCATTTATACAATAATAGCGCATACAAATATAGCTTTATTTTTAGTATATTCAGTGCAGCATTTTAACACCTTTAACAACAACACCAGCACAAATAACAATAGTAAAAAAAACACCAAAAATGTCATATTTCTTTCATTTTTCGATTTTAAACCAAATTTCAAGGGAGATACAAGTACACACAATATTGCATTGATTGTACAAACTTCGATGGCATGTTGTCCTGTTTGTATAACCGTCAGCCAAATGCAAGGGTATATAGTTATTGGTAACTACTTGCAAGAAGCTTCGGTGAAAACACATCAGCCATCTTTATCATTATAGGTTCGATCATAGACCACTGCTTCATAGGCCCTCATAGAATAAATCCAGGCCACAATCACACATCTGGTATGCACCCGAAAGGCACGTTACATCAAAAGAAAAAAATGCCTTGGTTATTATTACGCGAATAACTTGGCTTCACCTTTAGAAGTTTCCATTGAAGAACTCTGGTTGTTATTTTATTCACCTCCCATACGATTATTTATATTCAAAAGTGCATCAGTTAGTTCACAAATGAAAGGCGTGATCTAAAAACGATTTATGTACCTCCCAAAGACCCCTCTACGGATAGAGGGTATAAATACGTTGGACTAGACCGACTGAAAGCCCATTTATGTTTTTTATTTTTCTGCAACAATTTTCGTTCAACATCAATGCTTCATCATGAATGCACCGCCATTCGTACTCCATACATAAGAGTGTTCCTTGCCTAGCGACTTTGTGTCTGAAACACATTCTGGGTATGTAAACTTTGAGTCTAATGTCTTAAATGCAATATGTTTGTACAATATTATAGCAATGGGTCATGGATGCTACAAGGGAAAAAATAATGTCATGTCCTGTAAAAACCAAACCATGCATAATTCCATCAGAGATCTAAGAACCGTGCTAAGGCACATACAATTTTATCCTGTAATTGTATTGGTACTATATCAGCACAGTATAGTGACACTCTTCTGCATTTTTTTTTTTTTTCGTTTTCGTTTTTATGTGTGCACATATGAACATATGTTGATATACGTAATGGTTGATTTGAGTTGCCCAACCAATTGCTTGTTATTATTTTATGAGATTTTTTAATTTAAATAAACAAAGCATTTTAATTTCAGAAATTTAATTAAACATCTCAATTGCATTGGCATAGTGTATTTATGTATGTATATTGAGCATTGCAATGTTATTGAGTAGATAATATAAGTAAGTGCTCGTAATAAACATGCATGCAGGTATTTTTGAGCTTACATATGCTTACCCAGTCGATAAAATTCAATGTAAGAGTGGTTATTACTTATATAACCATATTAAATGCATACCACTTTCTTTCGATGAATGGTATTTATAATTACTTTCATTATATCATTAATATCAACATTCACACTCATTCAATGTAACATTCCATACATTAAAATTTCAAATAGATTGACAATATTCATATCTTATCATATCAGATCTCATCTTTGTATAATATTTCGAAATGCTCGTATAATATAAACTATAGAGTTATAGACGTTGATATAAATATTGGAAATTTTGAGCCACTGAATGTATGATAAGTACTCTGTGCGTGTTTAGACGTTTTTGCAAGAATTTTGATATAACTAAACTTCTGCACTAGGCTCTCTATATTTGTACCGCGGTCTGCTGAGGAAGCTTCTTAAGTGACAACGACGAAAAGAATTGGTAATATTGAAATAAACATTTGTTTCCTAAAACCCACAAAGAAAACCTAGTCATCTGCTTGTAATAGTCTTTCTTATATCATCGAAATAATATATGTAGTATATTAATATAAGTAGTATTTATAAAACAGAAAATTAGAGTCGTATTTTGGTAAATATTTCAGGCAAATATAACTCAGACCCAAGAAAAACAGATGGATACACATCACCTATCGTCGATTATAAAGCCGCTTTTGACAGCCGGATGAGGGATTACCTTTACACAATTATGTCTGAATTTGGTATGCCTGCAAAACTCATTCGACTTTGCAGAATGACACTGCTTAACTCTCGGTGTGCAGTGGAAATTGGGAAGGACATCTCCCCTCCGTTTAATACGGAACGGGGTTTCAGACAAGATTCGTTATCGTGCGACTTCTTCAATCTTATTATGGAGAAAATAATACGAGCTGCTGATCTACGACATAATGGCACTATCTTCAACAAAAGTGTTATGCTGTTAGCGTATGCCGACGATATTGACATAATCGGTATCAACTCAACAAGAGGGTATCAACTCAAGAGTCACGTCGAATGGGTCTTACGGTGAACGAGGGCAAGACGAAGTACCTAGTGTCTACAAACAAAGAGTCCCTGCGTCTTGCACAACTCGTCACTGTTGACAATTACACTTTCGAGGTGGTAAAAGACTTCATCTATCTAGGAACCAGCATCAATAACTGTAATGACGTCAGCCTGGAAATCATTCGTAGGATAACTCTTGCTAACAGGTGTTACATTGGAGTGAGTAAGCAATTGAGTAGTCGAACCCTCTCTCGAAGATCGAAAATCACACTCTACAAGTCCCTTATTATTCCTGTTCTAACAATTCATCATCCGTGGTGAACAATTTCCACCACGGATGAGAGGATGCTTGGCGTTTTCGAGACAAACTTATGCGCAGGATCTTCGGATCTATTTACGTTGATGGAGAGTATCGAATAAGGTACAACGATGAGCTGTATGATCTGTACGCTGAGATTGACATAGTCAGGCGAATCAAAATCTAGCGGCTGCGCTGATTAGGTCATTTCGAGCGAATGGAAGAAGACGCTCCAGCGAAGAGGGTATTTAATTCGACACCCGTTGGATAGCGCAGAACAACAGGAAGACAAAACCTCCGTTGGAAGGACCAAGTGTTGGGTAACCTGGCTGCGCTTGGAATATCCAATTGGCGCCAGCAAGCGAAGAACAGAGAAGACTGGCGCCGCATTATAAATCGATCATCGGTGTTACGGACACAACAATACTATGAGCAATAGATCATATTTGGTCACAGTGAATCTTGGTCTCTAATAACAATGAGCTTCTAATAGACAATCCAGCCGCTACCACATTTGCCTATTGGCAAGGTTGTTTTTGCTATCAGCTTTGCTGTTGTTGTTGTTGTTGTTGTTGCTATCGATCATTGTTCTTATTGCATTTGACAAGAATATCAACATAAACTGGTTACATGTAAGCTCACTCATATATCGATGCCATGGCTGTTTTCACTCTGATAGGCTACAACATAATAAGCGTCGTTTATTCTGACAGACATCATTGCTATTATTTATTAGCATTACGTACGTATATTATTGTATGTTGTTAGGCCGACTTGAAAGAAAGAGAATCCTTTTGATAGCATCCTTTTATTGTGTACATATATGCATTTATATACATATATACTATATATTCGAGAGATCCTTAGCTTTATGAAAAATTTCGTATTACATTTTCCCAATTATTGCATCAAAGATCCACAGCTAGAAAAATCATTCAAAAATATTGAAAATTAAATGTTTCTCCTTTTTTTTTTATTTCAGAGAAACCATTCTCTATTAAATTCGCCATGTTGATCCCGAAAATGCATCGTCGATATCAAATTTTATAGCCTTTTCATGGAAATTATTACGTTCGAAAGAAAGTAGGGATTAAAGTTAAGCTTTAACCAGGATATGAGAAATCTTTACTCCAGTACATTCAAAAATCGGTAGCTAAAGGCTGCTCTAATGTACATACATTGTATATATACATACATAGCCTCTGAGTGTAAAAGCAACAGGTAGTAATCATACGAGTACATATGCTTTTGTTTTCTTCATCAGCAAAATGATTGACAAAATTGTCGTTGTCGATGCCGTTGTTACTTATCGCTTGACTGCTCTAAATGCTGCAATAAAAGCATATTTGAAGAGAATTGCAATCAATTGATGAAAATCTTCATTGTTGAAGCAAATTTCAAGTTAAGACACAAAAAACAACCAAACGATTGCAACGAAAATTAAATTTCAACAAGTGCATAGATATCGTACAGTTGTAGGTGTACATATTGCAAAATAGCCCACTGCATCAACTCACTAAGGGGTAGGACTTATCATTCCGTCACACGTTGAGGCGGCTTGGTTTATTAAAAACTGAAATCAGTGGGTCGAAATAGTGTTTACTATTAAGCAATAACACCAATAAATTAACAACAACAATAGTGACTAATAGAAAAATAATCCCTACAAGAAAGATGTGGTATCTACTATATAGGAACGCCTTCGCATGTAATGTATGTAGTTCATAATATAAGAGATGAATGATATTTTGTCTTTATACTTAGATTTCCATATTTCGAATTATTTAGTTAAAGCGCTGTACTAGTAAATACGTGTAAGGTAAAATTTGAAGGTTCAACATCACTTCATTAAGAAAAATGCGTTTGAATCGAGAATTTTTCTAACTTTACCTAGAGGTAAAAGAATGGCAAAAGCACGGAAGCTATCCAACGGGCGTTGGTAGAATTAGGAGTGAAAACCGGTGTTACAGGCTGGGTCATTTCTATGCTAAAGACAAGGGTCTTAAATGATAACATGGGAAATAAAAAAGAAGGCTTGTATTGCGCTATATGCCTGCAAACTAACAATTGGGAGGAAATGGGGTCTCCAAGCAAAACTAACTTTATGGATGTACAAAGCGGTTGCACGTCCAGCCTTATCATACGGCTCAGTTGTTTAGTGGAAAGCCCTGAACAAAGCTTCTATCGCAAACACACTTGGCAGAATATAAAGGTCAGCATGTGCAGCAGGGTTTGGAGTGATTAAGTCATGCTTTAGGGAGGCATGACATAATCACTTAATCGGAGCAAAATTAACGAAGTTATGACTATTTTTATACCTGTTGGATTTTTATACCTACCTGACTTGAGCTGCCTGGTAACAGCTGGTTCGATTTCTATAGAATTCATCGTAGACAAGAGCACAAAGATGCTTTAGACATCATGGATGATTGCAATATCCTTTATGGATCTGGCATCGATGATTCAGTGTGAGGTAAGTCGATAGAACTCGCTTATGAACGTTTCATCCCAAATTTTTGAGTGTTCAAAAGTTTAAAGCGTTTCTCCCACATCTCACGTTTTCAAAGCCGCTGTCCCTCATAACTTCAAAACTACTACACCGATCGTTTTGAAATTTTGAACACTATTTCTGTACGTAATTTACGACGTAACGCTACAGTTTTTTTTTCAAATTTGTTAATATTTTTCAATTTACAATAACAAATTAACCGATTTTTTTCCCAAAAAAATCGCGTTTTTTCTTTCAAAGTGTTCCCAAAAAGTGAAAAATTTTTAATTTCGAAAAACCTCCCCCAGCGTTACCTGGGCAAAGCGATTATCTAACGATATAATTTTGAACTTTGATTTCAGATGATACAGCACCGATTTATGAGAGTCACCGCAATTCAACTTTTTTCCGAGACGCTCCAGATAATTGCTGCCATTGCCGTATTTTTACACAATATTCTTCAAATGTCAAATGTACCATTGGTTTTAATAAGTAGATGTTAACTGTTTCATTAAAAAAAATCACAAAAATGAGCCTACACGAATTAACCCTATTCCCCCTTAAAAGAGTCATAGACACTAAATACCTCCAAATATTGGATTGTGAATGGAAAGGTCTTACAACTTGTAAGACTAACAGGTCACTATGGCCTGGATACAATCTTAAACAAACAACATCGCTGGTAAACAGGAATCGTAGGGATGTCTCCAGACTGACAACAGTCATCACTGGCTTCTGACTCATCAGAGAGCAGGCAGCCAGAATGTGAATTCATCATAACGTTACTATAAATTATAAACCATAAAGTTACTATAAGTTACTATAAATTATTATAGTAACTTTTAGAACCATAGAAATTCCAAAGGTATCGATTCCAAAAAGGCTGCTTAACAATTGAGACAACCGACTGGGATTCCGATGATGGTTTATTTGCTAGGCGACCTACCTTTTGCATTGTTACTGCATGTTTTATCTGTGTCTGTGTGCGTATACGAGTATATTGGCACATATAACAAACACTCATTGGTTTTTATCATTAATTTATGCACAAGTCCTTTGTAGATGCAACAGTTCCACAACAACAACAATGCAAGCAATATACTTTTTGTAGGACAAAAGCAAAGTAATATTGTCGTTTCTGCTTATGCTATTATGAAATTGATGGCATTCAACACAATATTTACAATGGCATACACGCTTCTATGCAATTTCGTCAAATTTACTAAATTAATATAAGACAACAGCACTGGAAGCAAAGCTCTTCGGAGCCTATAAGTGCTATATGTACTATCATATATCAACAAAGGAAATTTTGTTTCCTATGAAAGTGGAGCATTTATTAATCTACCGCCAACACACAATAGAGTAAAATTTCGCCAGTTATCTTTATATTCTTTCAATATAGGTTTAACTTTTCGTATATGTGTTTTCAAGGGCGCCGAATCATTTTTAAGTAGACAAAGAAAATATAGTCATCAATCAATTAGTCATCAATATAGCAAAATGTGAGTTTACCATCGAGTTTGTAGGTCATCTGAAGGTATTTCGTCACTACCAGAACGCATTGAGATGGTTAAAATTTTCTAGAGACCTTGTGTAGTCAGGCAACTAGAGCGCTTTCTCGTCAGTATCAATAATTGCAGAAAGTTCATTCCAAATGCAGTAGTTACATTCAAACTGTCATCCCTGGCCATACAAGAAACAACATAACATCCAGAGGAAAAAAGCAAATAAAACGTTAGAACGATCCATACAAGATACAGTAAACTTGGCCCTTACAGATCCAGATGCTCAACTAACACTCTAGTTGTGGACGGACAACTTAAAACGAAGAAACTTTATCAAACTCAAAAGAATTGTAAATCTTTCGATTGCCATCCATCTAAAAAAAAAATAAATATGTGGCACTTATAAGCACTGAAGCTCTCTCTGGCCGAGCCTTTCTTCCAATACTGTTGTGCGTGTAAATTTTAGATAGTTTTAGAAGGGCCCTACTTATTTTAGCCGATTCCGAACGGCATAACTCTTGTGATATTACTTTTTCTGAGTTTTGTCACAGAGATTTTTCAAAAGCTTTTCCGTGGCAAATTATTACTGCTGAAAGAACTGCCAATTACTTGTCGACAGGTGGACACCGTTCGAAAGAAAAATCTTTTCTTTCGATTGAACCCACGGCCCACAGATAGGAAGGCCAACTTAACCACTGAGCTACGGCACCAATCCATCCATCCATTTATCGTGACATTAAATACTTCAGATTCATGCGTAAAGCCCGAACTTTTACAGTGTACCTACACCGATCATCAAATTTCAGTTTTCAAGGTTTTTCTAAAAACCATCACCAAGATAACATCACCAAGATAACAGAGGCACTTAAATTTCATCGCAGAACAAGGGGTCAAGTTCGAATTTATCCTTTTACGCGCATCGGCTTTCGAGGACTTTGACAAGGGGCCATAAAATTAACAAAAAATATTGTTTACCTTATCATCATTAAGCTACCATTCAAGAAGCTGATAACCATATTGGCAGAAGCATTAAATGTCGCTCAACTAAATATAATAAATAAATAAATAATAATCCTCTCACTGGATCATCTTTAAAGGCGCTGTCCGAGCCCCCGTCACAAGGTACACTTCGCTCAAGTTTTGCATTGCAGAAATTAAAACTAAAAATGTAATTATTCACCATTATTCATTTAAATTTTAAGTAGAATTGAATTTAGACTTGTAAACTTTTAATATTAGTAGTAGTATCAGCTATCTATACCCCTAATTGAACGACAGAAAATGAGCTGTTTAAATGTGTATGCACATATTTATAATGCATTATGGTTATGTGGTTGAATATTATCTAAGCATAATGAAATTAATTAATTACGCTTCGAAAATATATTCGATATTTACCAATATGCTTCTTTGCTCACAGTAACAGTAAATAAGTAAGTTAAGCACCTTCAATCCTCAAATTCTGATGACAATGTCCAGGCAGTAACACACAGTTACACATCGTACACTTGAATAGATAATGCTTTGATCTTTTTCTATTCCATTGTTACTGCTAGTCTCTGTCTCCACTTACATGCATACATAAACATTTAATTAATCAAACAAAGCCCAATTTTACACAATATTATTTTTACTTTAAAGTGGAAGTGTTTTCATTTGTAAACGACTAAATTGAATACGATATGAAGTAAATGCATATACATATGTTACATAAGTGTTTATTTCAGAAGCGTGTATGACACACTTTCTGAAACAATTCCATGGTATGGGGATGGGCAGACGTACGACAATATTTATATGTATATGCCTCTCGGTATATGTAAATGAATGAATAAATTTAAAATTTTAATTACTCACACACAACAACAAATAAGGCATACACATCAATACGTACACTATATGTAGTATGAGGACGACGCAAGTCGCTTTTCTATGTAAACAGGTTTGTACTAAGTATGAACAGATACACGAACGACACCTTTAAAGTATTTAGTTTTACCACCTCATCGAGCCCCGCTAGCTTACCTTAATATTGATATATATGTTACATGTGTGTGCACGTCTCTGTAATCCATGTATTTTAATTTGCTTTTAGTTAACCGGTTTGACTCCATCCTTAAATATATAGATGTAACATATTGCGCACATACAGATCTTTATCCTCCTATAAATAGATGTATAGATATACTAACTATATGGCATTGATGTGCCCTAATAATCCCAGAGTGGACGAAATAACGAATGCATAAGCATACGATTAAGTGCTACCACCCAGTGTGCTCACTGGTCGTATGGTCAAATGAACTTTCAAATCAGGCATAAATTTAGAATTGCCTTTGTTGTTGTAAAGGACGCTCTCTAATTATATTCACATTGCCTCCTCATCATTAATTTTATGCTGCATTTCTAATAACAGCTTTCAGCACTAATTTTTGCCACACACGCTTCTCGCCTAGTGTTTAAATTTTGTTGTTATTGAAAATATGGATCGTGGTTGAATATTCTGATATTCTGTGCATCGCAGTTCTCACATAACCTAATCAGATATTAAGTGTGTGATCACAGCCAGCATTTTGAATATTAAACGGTTCTTCGTTCAGCACAAGTGATTAAACTAATCTTCTAAGTTGTCCTCTTATAGCGTAGACAGACGGCAGCCTTAATCCGGATGAACAGCACGCTTATATCGAATACGATATCAACCTGACAGACGACAATATTGTGGATTAAGTAAACAGCTGATTGCTGTTTTATTAGGTCTGCTCACTTACATTACTATTACTTACTTACATTACAATTTCTGTCGTCTGTCACTCTCGATATGAGAAAATATACAAGAAGTATGCGAACTGAAAACTATCATAAACTTGTAAATTAACATTCAGAGTACGCAATTGACAGTTGGATTTATGTCCACCAACGCTTTTCGTATCGAAAACTGTTAACAATTGTTGAAGGTTTTTTTGTTAGCGAACACACCTATTATTTTGTAAGTTGCATCGAGAAATAATTCACAATAGAAAACAGCTGTTAATTTTCAGCAGTGTTGCCATCGAAAATTGCCCTAATCCTCTTTAATTTTGAGAATTAACTGTAGAGCTAATGCAGATTAGCTACTGTTAATGCCCGACTCGAATTAACTCGTTAATACGGATTAACGCTGCCGTCAGTCTAGGCTATTAATGACTCGTCAAGAATCATAATGGATAGCAGTGTCATTTGAAAAAATCTCAAATGAAAATGCCAAACGAAACTGTTTTTCAATATTATCTTCTAAAACTTTATAACACTTAGTCCAATGTTCTTATAAGTTTTCAGTGATTTGAGACAAATACCATAAATGCCATATCATCAAATTTGAAGACAGATAATAGTGACTGGTAGTCAATTTTTGTGGATAAGATGGTGTATTAATTTCCAATACACCATGTCATAGCTCAGTGGTTACTGCGTTGGACTTTTGTTCTGTGGGTCGTGTGTTCAGTCCCGCTGAAGCACTACTTTAATATCGAAAAAGGGTTTTCTTTCGAACGGTATCGACCTATCGGGAAGCAATTGGCAATTCTTCCGGCAGTAACAATTTACCATGATAAAGCTTCTAAAAGAGCTCTGTGACAAAGCTTCGAAAAAGTGCTAGAAGAGAATCTCGACCAAAGGTTAGGTTATGTGGCTGCTCTTTCTCTAAGAGGACACACTTAGGCCAGAAAGGTCCATTGTGATACCGCCGAGCTTCTCTTTCAATACTGTTGTGCGTGTTAAATTTGGACAACATTAGAAGGGACCTACTTATATTAGCCGGTTCCGAACGGTAGAACCTTTCTGACATCACTTTAACTTAGTTTTTCACAGAGCTTTTTTAAGCATTTTTGGCAAATTGTTACTGCCGCAAAAATTGCCAATTCTTACCGGCAGGTGGGTACCGCTCGAAAGTAAAATCTTTTGGATGTTAAATTTTGTTATGCTTCAGCCGAAGATTGAACCCTCGACCTACATATCAGAAGGCCAACGCACTAACCACTGAGCTACGGCTCCCACTATATATGTGGGCCTATATAAGTGCCAGATATTTATGATTTTTTTGTAATTGTTTTCCAAGAATTGCAAATATTTTGCGGCAAGTTACGTTATATTGAAATCCTTCGACCATTTCGAACCACAAAATTTAAAAATGTGGGAATCAATTCCCTTTAGAAACTAAAAAATGATAAATTGGGAAATGTTTACCAGGGTAACTACAGCAAAACTTTATAAGTTATCTGGACGAAAGTGTAAGCAATCTTGGGGTAACGTTTAGTTTCACTTACGAGAAATCTTGATCAATAAACACAACAGGAAATTATTTCCATCATGGTGGAGGTGGAGGAGTTTTGAGGTCCTCCTCAATTTCACTGTAAAACGAGAGTTAACCAGTTTCGCCTTGCTGGACTGTCGAAGGCGACTATCGAACCGACTAATAGGTGGTGCTCGTACTTCCATCCAATAGAACTCGTAGACCTAAATTGTTGTTGTGCTTCAGTGAAATTTCATACATCAGTAAATTTCGCATCTTTAATATATCATTATTATACTTTCGTCATAAATCAGGTTTAAAAACGTGATTGGGATGTTGTATTGAGTTAACTGAATTGTAGTACCACTGTTTTTATTGTAAACCTTCAGCAAACATAAACGAAAAATAAAAACAAGCGAACGTAATTTTATTCAAATTAAACAAACAAAATTCGTACTCTCCTTCTTTAACTTTCACAAAATATCATTTTATTTTATTTTTTTTTTAAATCGCAATAAAAATATCGCAAATTTGTGATTAACCCTTGCTTTGATTACTAACAATACCAACGCGAAGAGTAGAGAAAAAAAAAACCAAACTGAACAAGTGTCAACACTAGCGAAATAAATATGACGAAAAAGGGATAATACTGAATAAAGATAAAAGTTCTTGATTATGCAACCTTTCTTGAGTTTTTTTTTTTCTTTTTTCACACAATATTTGGTGTCAATTACTTTTGCTTGCGGCCACTGCGAACAAACAAAAGCGTCAAAGCGAAAAAAAAAAAAACTGGAGGTAGGCTGGGCAAAAAGGATGTATGAAATACTTAGGGTCGCCGTTCATTTACTAAGTATCATATAAGTACGAGTAATTGGCTCCTCATTAAAGAGTTATAGCTGAAAATGTCCGATACTATTTTTGTTGTTCTTTGCTCATATTGTAATTAGAAGAAAATATATCAAAAGTGAACAACCAAGGACTCAACCGACCACTAAGCCATGATATATTTGCGAGATGTACTTTAGAGTAATGAAATTTACATTCAATTTCGCATCTGGCGAAGGACAGGGATGGCTTCAGATACAGAAATCCGAATAGTAATAGGCTAGACTGCGTGTCTCACTAACCTGTAGAGTCTACTTTTTGAATATAAAAAACCAAAAATTGTTTGTCGCTAACGCCCATATAAGGCCTGACTCAAGGTCAAAATTCAAATCTGCTATCGAAATTACTCAATAAATTAGCAATTGATTCTTACAATATGGGTATCAAAAGAAACGTCTAATACCTTTTCAGTAAAATATAACATTTTTTTTTTCAAAAACCGTTTTTTTTTTTTAAATAATCACTACTGACTTATAAAAAAAAATCTCCTTACAGTCGGCTGGGGCCGACCAAACTATACCCTGCATATGTAGATTTATATATAAAAAGTTTACTCGAATATCCAACTTTTCTTTTATTTCCACTTTTGGAGAAACAATTTTTGCATATACTACTAATTTACACCCGAAATATGGTTGACTTTGACGAAGTAAAAGGATTTTAAGATAATTCCGAGGCTTAGTATGGGAGCTATATAAAAAGTGGGCGTGGCTTACCACTTTCTAGTAAATCCAATTAATTTTTCAATGTTAATCCACACCTTAAATTTGGTGTCCTACGTTGAATAGTTTCTAAGTTATGGTGGTTAACATTTTTGTTTAATTTCCTCAACTTTGTATGGGAGCCCCAATAAGAAGTGGGCGTGGTACGCAGATTTTTCGCCAGATTATTTCCGACTACGATATTAATTTAAGTGTCAATTATGGTTATTGTAGACATAAGATTGCCGAAGTTACAGCTGTTTCAATTTAAAATTTGTATGGGGGCTACGATAAACACTGGGCGTGGTGCGCCCATTTTCTGTGAGCCTAGTTGCTCGTACAATACTAATCCATACCCTAAGTCTCGTTGTCCTAGGCTAAATGGTTTGTAAGCTATGGAGCTTAAAATTTTAGTTTAATTCACTCGACTTTGTATGGGAGACCCATGAAGGAGTGGGCGTGGCACACTGATTTTCTGCCAGATTTTTGCCGACTACGATATTAATTTAAGTGTCAATTATGGTTATTCTAGACAGAAGATTGCCGAAGTTACAGCTGTTTCAATTTAAAATTTGTATGGGGGCTACGATAAACACTGGGCGTGGTGCACCCATTTTCTGTGAGCCTAGTTGCTCGTACAATACTAATTCACACTTTAAATCTCGTTATTCTACGCTGAATAGTTTGCAAGTTATAACCGGTAACATTTTTTTTAATTTCCGCAACTTTGTATGGGAGACCCAAAAAGGAGTGGGCGTGGCACATTGATTTTCTGCCATATTATTTCTGACTGCCGTGTTAATCTAAGTGTCAATTATGGTTATTCTGGACAGAAGATTGTAGAAGTTACAGCAGTTTCAATTTAAAAGAAGTACAGACACTTTGTATGGGAGCTACGCTAGAAAGTAGGCGTGGCTCACCCACTTTTGGTGAGGTTATACAGTAGTATAATATAATTCTATGTGCAAAATATTGTTGTCCCAAGTGGTATATGGTGTGAGTTATAGCAAGTTAAAGATTTTGAAAATTTCGAGGTTAGTCGCTTTGAATGCTTGGTGTGGGCGTGGTTATTGACCGATCATGCCCAATATCAATCCCCTCCGTACTCTTGGATCATAGATTACTTGTGCCAAATTTCATCGAAATAGCTCAATATTTACTCAAGTTATCGTGCGAACCAGCCAGGTGACAGACAGACGGACGGACGGACGGACGGACGGACGGACATCGTTAAATCGAAAATTTAATCGACGCTGATCACGAATATATATCCATGTCTATATCTCCGGAGATTCCTTCAAGTGGACACAAACATCTGACCGAAATTAATATACCATGCATATTGCATTATGCAGGGTATAAAAATAGAACCATATTCAAGGCCATACAATTTACTTTCCAAACATTAAACATATTTTTTTTAATTTTATGTATTATTAATATTTTTTTTTTATCTTCATACTTTGTCTACTGCAATTAAGTGTATACGGAAAAAGTAGTGAGCCAAAGGAGAATTATAGTGATAAATGTAAATAAAAGTACTATTTAAAGAAAATTGGTATAATATAATATAGTAATAATTAGTACTTTCCTCTAATTCGATAAGGACAACATTTTTTATGTAAAATGTTGTTGGCCGGGAATAAAAAAGATGCCGTCGGTTACACTTTTAAAAGTCTCGAAGAAAGCCTTTTATCCGAAAAGACTTATGGTCGCGAAGCCAATGTCGGGCCTATAAGAGTTATATTTATTGCGTCCAGCCGAAGGCCGGCTATCAAGAAAGACTTTTATCCTAATATACTGATGGTGGCGAAGCTGGCGTCGGCACATAAGGGTTATTGTTGAATGCTTTCATAAGGAATATGATTTTAATAAAGAAGCATCATCCTATATCCATAATTTTTGAAAAATTAATAGTCCAAATGTGTGTAAAATTACAAATATTAAGCAAAAAAATTCACCAGATCTTCTCTTCACAAAGTCCAGTAGTGCACGTTCTATCACTTCAACATGTTTGGTGTCATAAAAAATTTCGGTTGAAAATTTAGATGCAATATCTCTATAAATATTCATAAATATTCAATATTTTGAGGTTTCTAATGAAAATATTCAAACTAAATCCAACCAATGACCAGCCATTTCCGGATGACATATGTATAAGATTTATATATAATCTGCACATCTATAGGCGCATGGACTCATTTGAATTAGTATCAGGTGCTCATAAATAACGATGTAAAAATACTCCATACCTAAGTATCGGGATCGAATCAATTTTCTTTATAAAATGAAACTTGCGTCATTTGAAATATTTAATACTTCGTCTGGATTTACATGTATTATACGTATATGTGTATATGTGTACATTTACTTGTAGGTATCAGATATATATAAATGATTCCCAAAACAAAAACAACGTGGTTAATTTTGTATATTGTCCAAAATCCGACTGAATCTTTTGATCACGCCCACCTCTACTACTCGTACATTAGATATGGGACATTTGCACCTTAATACAAGTAAAATCACATGTAAGTCAATAATTTATGAAATCTAATGAAATTTTTATAAGAGCCTCTTACTAATATAACATATAATTAATTGAATTGAAATATGAAATAAACTACAATCTGTACTTTTTGATTTAAAGTTAACAAGCACCTACAACATTAGACCGACCTAAAATATATAATTAAATATACGTACATGAAGATATAGCAGTGAACCGAACCATTCACAAACATCGGATATCCAAACAATAGATGAGCGACTATTACTCAGTCGGTGTGAGTGTCATATTAAGGGGAAGACGGCGAAAGAAACTTGTTCTCCATGCGAATACAACCACAATTATATTACGTATGTGTGTATGTGCCAGGGACGCAGCCGGGAGTTAAATATGCCCAATTGTAACATCCGGCAAAATGATTTTGATATACAAAATCCATTAAATCCAGGAATTAGACTTATAAATAGAGAAGAAAAAAGGAACGAATATTTAATCTCAGACTGTAGCATATGCGTAGCTGTTTAGATATACTTAAGAACGCGTTATTCATTCAAATCATTCAAACTCTCAAACGAATTAGTGATATTAAGAGTTTTGAGTCATAGGTCATGGGTTTGGTCCTTGGCTGAAGCGCAACTTCGAAAAGATGTTTTTTTTTCGAACGGTGCCTGTTTGTCGGCAAGAGATAGGCATGCAACTCTTGTGCACTCTTTCGAAGGTATTTTTACTATTTGAAGCATATCTCGAGCAAAAAACTACCGATATGATTGTAAAAGGCATTAAAACAATGACGACAGTACAGTAGTTTGTCTGTAACATCAAACATATGTACAATCAATATTTTAATTAATTTAAAATAGAAATAAAATTGAAACTAATTTGGAGTGAAATCTTCAATGAAAATCGACTAAAATATATTTATACTTTAGCATAGTACACGCCTGTAAGGGGATTGCTTGGTAAGAGTGGATTTTTTTTGTCGATTTTCAAGTACTATTACGTTGATTTTTTACTGCAGATACTCTATGAGGTGCATATAGGCAGTAAATATATTCAAAATGTGAGATTGAAATTTTGTAGGTGAGTGGTGAAGCTAAGTGGTAAGTATGTTCCGAAAAGATATTTAGGATAACAAAACAATAGAAAACGGTTATATGTTTTACCACTCTAGAAGCGACTTCTTGGTAGGTGTGGGGTTGTTTGCCGTTTTCCTTTTGTTTTTTTTTAACATTGACTTAGATTTTGCATCACTTACTCCACCCCACCCCCTTCCAGTTCATGGGCCACACATTTTTTACGGAAACAGTACTGGAAGAGAGGCTCGATGGTATCACAATGGGCCTTTCTGGCCTAAGTGTGTCCTCTCAGAGAGAGGGCATCCCCATAACCTAACCTAACGTAAGTCCATAACCAATAAATACAATACATCAAAATTGTCGCAACAATTTTTTTATGTAGTACTGATGAGTTGTGCTTATTATTATTGCTCAAAATTATATACTATTTTTAAGATTTCTAGCTAATGTTAGCAATAAGCATTGTACGTTATTTGGTTAAATTGCAAAAGTCGTAAAGATTTACCACTGAAAAGAAAAAATTTTTTAACGGTAAGCGAAAATCTATATGTCTATATTCAACTCTAGATTTACGGAACCCGTTCAATTGACAGACTTTCGATATTTTGCTTAAGCATTCTGAATTTCTGCAAATATTATTTTCAGAAAGTATATATATTTAATGATAGGATGCAGCATGTACGATATATATTTCCATAACAAATTTATCTTTACCGACGAGATGAGAAATTTATCCGGCCAATTAGTAAAGGTAACTTTATTACTTGCATTAGAAAAAGACCCTTAGATGTTTACAATTGCAATATGATAACCCATATTCACCTCAACATAGAACTTTTCAGAGCAAAGAAGTGATTTTAGAAAGCGAAGCTGCTTTATAAAATGTTCGATATATGTTAATTTCAAGGTTGGATTTTGCATAAATATTTAGTGCTACTTGGAAACTTAGCAAGCATTTTTTACGTAAAGTTTGAGAATGTGAGGAATATGTTTAAAAAAATTCTTTTACATTTTTTATTTTTTAAATAGTCGATAATTTTAAGAAAATGTATTTCATCGAATAGTCAATTTTTATCAATAACAGGCCACGGAACAGAAAATGTTAAGGGGGTCCACCTGTGTGAGAGCGGTGTTTCGAACGCTTTTTCGGGAATTTTCGTTAGGAGAACTAATTCGAAAATAAGAATAAGTTTTACGTTATTTTGAAGGTTTGTGCTTATATTTCAATAGTAAATCTTTCCAATAGTATAATCCGAAGGCTTGCACTCATTAAGGGCGTTCAAAGTGAAAAACTGCTGTAAAATTGAAAAAAAATAAATTTCGTAAAACCGCTAGGTGGGTACCTTCAGTTATCTGTATTAATGAGTCTGTCAAAATTTCAAGTCAATCGGTTAAGTAGATTTTTTTTAATCCTGGCCACAAAACAAAAAACAGCTGAAAGAGTTAACCCTATTCCGGTGGAAAAACTTAACATTTTTCAAATTTCATAGCTCTGTGGAAATAGGCTCTGTAGAAATACACTAAAAAAAAAGAAATTTAATAAATAATTTTTTTTTGTTTTTTTCTCCTTTTAACACTAAGGCTTCTCCATCGACCTTCTTGACCTTCTCCAAGTGTTTTTGGCCGTCCGCGGCTTCTGCTCCCTTGCGGGTTCCATTAGAGCGACAATCTCATGATGCTTTCTTGGCTGCTTTCTTATCATAAAAAAATATCCTATTGCAAAAAATGTCTGTAAAAAATGTTAAGTGCACAGGTTCAAACCCCGATCGCAGAACTTTTTGTTTGTTTTGCTGTTGTCTTTTTCAAATAATATAAGGATCGTCATATATGATCGTCAAAGAACGTAGCCTGTAGAGAGACAGAATAACTGGTGGCGTCGAAATTGCCTATCGCAGGTCTCTTTTTTATTTATATATTTTTTCAATGTTTATTATGTTATTATATTGATGAAAAATTCAGCAAAATCTGTAAAAATAAAAATAAAAATAAATAAATATGTGGCACTTAAAGCCCCAAAGGGCTCATTGGCCGAGCTTCTCTTCCATTACTGTTGTGCGTCTTAAATTTTGGACAATATTAGAAGGGACCTACTTATTTTATCCGGTTCCGAACGGCAGAACACTTGTGACATCACTTTTTCTGAGCTTTGTCACAGAATTCTTTTAGAAGCATTTTCATGGGAAGTTGTTACTGTCGGAAGAATGCCAATTGCTTGCCGACAGGTGGGTACCGTTCGAAAGAAAAATCTTTTCGATATTAAATTTGTTATGCATCAGCCGGGTATTGAACCACGACCTACAGATCAGAAGGCGAACACACTAACCACTGAGCTACGGCACCTGTAACAATACTTTAAAGTAATTGATTTCATTAACACTTTTGTTGATTGTTGAAATGTCGGAAAGTGAGACGGACGTTTTTTCCATGGTTTTTATACCAAGACCATATTTGCATTGAAGGAAAATGTTATTTATGTTTTTTATTTTTTACCTCCAATATGGTATCCGATTTAATACGATACCACATTTAGTTAATAGTGTTTTTAATTGGAAAATAATAAAAGGTACACACCGAATAAAATCACACTGGTTGTACCACATTTTTTCTTCATATAGATTTATTTTAAAACATAGTAATTATAAGTAATGGTTAGGAGGTTCGTTGGACTGCAATGTGAAATGTATATAACAGAGATGTAAAAGAGTGAACTCATTTCCCCTTTTCATTCTTTTAAATTTTCAAAAGCTGAATTTCCTTTTTTCTATCATAGCAGTCAGAGTATGAAAGTCTTAAGGCGAATGAATATGAATGAATGCATTCACACTGAATTGATATTTTGATGTTATTCATTAAGTAGCAAAAAAGCCATATTACATTTTAATAGCGATAACATTAATGTTAACGTATTAATGTTAATGATAACAATACATCTTTCTTCTTGGATGTTGTAACATTTGAAACTTCCTGTAGACTTACATTCACTTACATGCATCATTCGATTCATTGATGCTAACTAACATAAATGATTACAGAGTTGAAAGAATGATGGTATTGAATATATTCATCATATTTTTTAAGCGTAGTAAGAATGGAATTGATATTTTTCAAGTCCACTCTTAACTTAATTTGGAAAATGTGCTAATTTTAAGCATTTAAGAATGATGAATGTTGTTCTTCAACGACTTAGAAGCATAAGAGTGTACTCTCGTTGATGCAGCTTTTCAATGAATTAAGGATGAGTGAATTCTCAAATGCTACTTTTGGGCTAAGTAAGCAATTGAGAAGTCGATCTCTGTCTCGAAGAACGAAAACTACACTCTGCAAGTCTCTTATCTTGCCTGTCCTAACATCTGGCGCTGAAGCCTGGACAATTTCCTCGGATGAGCGAATGGTTGGAGTTTTCGAGAGAAAAGCCCTACGCAAGATCTTTGGACCTATTTGCGTTGGTGGCGAGTACCGAATAACGTACAACCATGAGCTGTACGAGCTGTATGCCGATATTGAGATAGTAAAGCGCATCAAAATCCAGCGGCTGCGCTGACTAGACCATGTGTGAATGGAAGAAGACGCTTCAGCTAAGAAGGTATTATATTCGGAGGACGACGCAGAAGAGGAAGACCTAACCTCCGGTGGAAAGACCAAGTACTGAAGAACCTGACGGCGCTTGGAATTTCTAACTGGCGCCGGCTAGCGAAGAACAGAAATGGCTGGCGAAGCATGTTATATTCGGCCTAAATCGATATTCGGTTGTTATGGCCACATAAGTAAATAAGTAAGTAAGTAGAATTCTCATATGATTCAATTCCTTTACAGCTCTGGTATATAACATATTCAATGTTATACAATTTGCATTCTATATATTTAATTCCCTCTTACCATTTGCTTTGACTACGTCTTTGGCGTGTATGGAATATATGGAAAATAGGGTAGTTTAGTCGCGATTGCATTTGTAGGTGCCATCAACCAATACATACAAAAGGCTGTATGTTATGTTGCACTAACGTAGTCGAAGTAATTCTAATCTGGGTAGAATAATTTCATATAAAACACATTTCATATACCAAATTGTATCGAAATGGTATAAAGGACAATGCAGCTTTGATAATTTTCACAAAATAATGGCAATTCATAAAAAATTCACGAAAGAATATTTAATTATAATTATTTACTAATGCATCACAATATCCACCCTTAAGAATATAATCACAGAAAAGTGACAAAATAATAAAGGTCAAGTATATGCGCATGAGTGGATAAAAATCGGGGGCTGTGCTTTAACGTCGTTGTTTAACCGAACGGAAATGTCGTACAAACAAAAGTCATAGAACAAAGCGAAACGACAAAACAACGAAAATCACAAAATCACACAAATTCTGCCGTATACCTACATACGAGTAGAGTTGTACATATATTTCGTAGGTACTGCTTGTCTTCTAATATCTGATGGAACTTTTGATGATTCTCATACTTTGGTTTCTGCCTCCCTTGTGGTATTACTTACTTCTATTGCGTATGTATACGGGTTACCTGTTGCTAATGGTATGAGCGCAACAGTTGCGCAAAACAGTCTTCTTTTCTTATGCAACGCTGGGTGTGGTGGTACCTAAACATTCTCACCCACACACACAGATTCTCTATTGGAAAAACTGGGCGAAATGGAAATATGGGCGAAAAATGATTGAGTCGTCCGAATGAGAGAAGCAACAGTTTGCAACGAATTGTTATCGGAATATCGTACTCGAAATATATCCTTTATGAAAATGTGTAGCTTAAGGAAATAATCGTAAAACAAATGAACAATCGTATAGTACATAATCGAAAAAATTTATTGAAAAATGAAGAAAAAGTACAAAATTTAACAATATAAAACAAGAACCTGCACAATGATGCCTGTCAGAGAAAGGAGAAACCACAATGCGATGGTATTGTGCTATGTATGTGGCGAATACGACACCGTTATCACACCTCAGCGATGCCGTTTTTTAGAGGTGCCAACAGCAGGGGAACACACTGTTGCTCCTATTCGGTTGATGGCTTGCTTGGTCGGTTTGAAGTTCGTGTGTTAGCTTGTTCGGCTTCGATCCTATACAGACATTGAGTCGTCGTCGTCGTCGTCCTAACAATATTCCCCTTGCAGCAAGCGCAACAGTTGTACAGGTGCCTGTTGCATCTAGGAACAGGCGAATAAATGGCAGCAGTTTGACAGCAGACAAGCGAACATAGAAAATACACAGTCATATGTGTAGATGGATGCATGTTGGAAAGCATTGCCTGTTGCTTGCTTGTTTTGAACGTACCGGAAGCGGATATGTTGTAATGATATTACTACTACTACTGCTGTCTCTGTTACGTCACGCTGCACATTGCATGATGCTCTATGTTGCAACAGGCGGTTATACAAGAAAAACAAAAAAAAAAAGCAGAATAGAACATCATCAGAAGTTCGTTGGCGTCGACGTTGGATAGTTGTCGTCGTATACGAGCACCTACCTTGTGAGGCCCGATTTGGTTTGTTTCGGTTCGGTTGAATTTTAAAATATGCATGGTGCTGTGGGTGTGTGCTGTTCGTCGGCTCGGTCCGGTTTTGTTTCATTATTTTTGTTTTGGTTTTTTTCCGATACATTTCTATTATTGCCACCACCTTGTAAAATATGTATATCAGTAATATACGTGCCATACCATACCATATGCCATGGGCTGTGATGATGATACGTGCTGCTGTGTGTGTGTGTGCAAGCATATGTGTAGGTGTGAGAAAATTGTTGCACTCATTGTTCTTATTGTCATTTTTGTTGTCTTGCAATTCCGCACCTATCCATAGCAAATACTACACACACACACACACATACTATATACATATAGACATTTCATATACGCGCTGACATCAGTTGTGGACACTTTAGGCATCTGCTGTTGCGGCGACTGCTGCTGCTGCTGCTGCTGTTGGTGTTTGGTTTGTCAATGATGTGTCGTGCAATGGTACTGCCATTATGGTGTCTCTAGTATGCTACGATTCTAATGCACAAACACCAAGCAAAAGCAATATGAATGCCTTCAGTTGGTTAGTTGACGCGTTCAAAGACAGTTTAGTGTGCGCTATAAAATCTCTGTGGGGAACTTTGACAGTTTGCCAAATCAATCTAACATATTTTCTTTTGTTTTTCATCTTCTTATTATTATTACTATTATTTTCACTTTCGCCAAAACATAAGAACAAAAAAAAAAAAACAAAAAAACGCACAGCATCAAAGTAACAAGTGAGTTTTTTGTACGACAATATTATGATGTGATTTGTTGTGTGTGTGCGTGTGTGAACACACACATTTCAGTCAGTGAATAGTGAAAATCTTACAATTTCTATGCAAACATATAAACCAACAACAATAACAATAAAAATATCAAATATAAAATAACAATTTTAACATAACGATCCACAAGTGTCAGTGAACCAACATTAAGGTAATTATTATACAACACACACTGTCTCTTTCTCTCTTTCTGTTGCTGTAAGTTCTCTTTGTGGAAAATTCTACATCTAAAAGCATACAGTTGCCGATTCAATGCTACCATATGGTAACATATTTGGTTAATTTTTAGTGATTTTTCGAAGCGTAAAAACGATGAATCCTAAATAGATTTGTATTTACAATTTGAATTAATTATCATTTGGCCGCACATCCATAGCATAGATAAACTATTTAATGCCTCCTGAGTGTCGTTGCATAATGATAATAGCGCACACACCACCCACACACACACCCAAATATCTACAAATACACGTAATGGTATTAGAAAATCAAATTACAAACTCATTTCCTTTGTGTGCGAGTATGTGTTCGTGTATTACTTTTGCCTCTCAATAAATGTTCCTAGATGCAGACGGAAGTGGAGATAGCGAGAGCATCAGTATTACTAAATATACACAGATATATATATTTATATATGCATACAGGTTAAGAATCAGGCTTTCTCATTTAAGTATGCAAGACACGTTGTGATTAATTGATGTTGTTGTTGTTGGCAAAGTAGTAGATACTTAAATAAGGGTAGTTCATCGAATCACTTATAGATGTTTTTCGGTGTTTGTCTTTTAATTGTGGCTTTTATTTGACTTTTTTTTCTTCTTTAATTACATTGCTTGATTGTATTACGAACAATAACCCCCTCAGAGATACAATACATTTGTACATAGTATGTAACTACTTGAGTCACGCAAAGCAGAAGGAAAACAAAAACCAACTGGCCGCTATATGTAAAAGTAGCTTGAAGTTTCTCGTAGCATTTTATACATTTGATATATGCAAACGTGCAACATGATGAAGCTTCCATGACATTCAGAATTGTTTTTATAGAAGTTTTTTCGATTTACTAAATTAATAACAATTAACAAAAACGGAAAAAGAAATTACTGCTTCTTTTCAATCATTCGTATGTTTTCACTTCACAAAATTTAAATTATGCAAAATAAATAGAAATTTATATTTATTTGCAATATATAATTTTAAACGAATTTGTTAGAATTAATAATGCAGTATAGAAAGTGCGAGGGATTTACATTAGCGGTTTTTTGACAAGGATTATTTATAATATTTTCGGAACGTATTCAAATTCTTAATAATAACAAAAATTTTAAATAAAACCATCTTCATCTAATACAAAGAATTTAGCCTCCATTTCTTGCCTAGTCTGGTCGTGATTGGAAAAGTAACATAGGACAATAAATTTTAAAGCTAATAGAAATTTAACTCAACAACAATTTCGGATATAAATCATCAGAATATAAATTTTTACTCAATATCATGGCTTTGCACATACAAATTAAATGGCAGTTCTTGCAATCGGAATATATGCCCTGATGCGCTGATAACATCAATTTGGCATATGATTGATTTATTGATAGTTTACGATATTCCGCAATTTGAATGTGATCCTTGAGCATTACTATTGGAATATGATTTCTTGGAGGAACACAACTCATCCTAGTGGAAATTGTAGGTCACCAGCAAGTCGTATGACGTAAAATTAATTTACATATGAGGAATAACTAGGCAAAACAAGATAAATCCATTTTTAATGATTTGATTTATTGTTATTTACGTATTCATCGGACTGAAACATGTTAGACTACAGATTGAAAATATCAAGAAAATTGTTTTGTTTATTTTTTTTTTATTTCTTATTTTTTATATATTAACTAACAATCAATTTACTTCGATTAATAGATATTAAATATAATTTCTCAGCAATTTAAAGCAAGAATTTTATGTGATGAGATCACAAGGTTTGGTTCTGCATAGTATTCTTTCCATAGCACCAGTGTTGCAAAGTATAGAGGCTTCTGGGTTGTTTCTTCGTGCCATTTTGCCAGGTTCTTAATTGTTGTATCCACTGTATCAATTCTGAGGTCACGGTGGAGGTCAGTATTTCTTATGAACCAAAACGCATTCACAATGCACCTCAGAACTTTGCTTTGAAACCTTTGAATTGTGTTAACTTGGCTTTTGCTAGCACAACCCCAGAATTGCGCACCGTATCTCCATATCGGTTTCAGTATTTAATTGTAGACTGCAACTTTATTGTGTATGGATAGCCTGGATTTTCTACCCATTAACCAGTACATATTTCGGTATCTCAAATTTAGCTCTTCCCTTTTTATTTTCACATGTTCGCTCCAACGAAGTTTAGCCTCAAGTGGAATACCAAGATATTTTGCTTAATTTGAATATGGTACCTGTATCCCATTAATATATATTGGGAGGTATTGTATTTTTTTGTTGGTGAAATGTGCATGGATGGATATCGTGTTGGTGGTTTTTATGCGCCACTTTTTTTTCCAAGAGGAAATATCGTTGACTACAACTTGAAGTGCGCGTGTTGAATCAGTCTCTGTTTCGCCAACGGCTATAAGCGCAGTATTATCTACAAACGTCGCTGTGGTGTAATTGTCGCTGGTACGAAGGTCGACCGTATAGCATTGATAAAGCAGAGGTCCCAAGACGCTGCCTTGCTGTACCTCAGCTCCGATTTCCTTTAGCATTGAATATTGGTCTTGTTGTTTATTATAAAACTTATTCTTTGGTTTTAAAATAAGACAAATACCTAGTGAAATAATATTTTCTGCATCAATATAGCATCAACAGGATTTCATAAAAGACAATAAATATGTAAATATAGAAAAAAAAAGTATCTACAAAAAATGTATGAGGAAAACATTACGCGAATTATTAAACTTAGTTTTTGTATGAATCAAAGGTATGGTTAACATTGATTTTAGACCAATGGCTTCTTGGATAAATAGCATATAGTACATATACATTGAATCAACTGTAGTTTCTTTTTTTGCTATACAATTTTTGAGGTTTTTTGTTTTTGCCATACATATAGCCTTTGCTATGGTGTAATTCTCGCTCACGTCAATTTAGTTAAGATTAATGGCAGCTAGTTCGGGGTCTTTATGATCAAGTTATATTAGCTCGGGAGTCATCTTTTCTGAAATATTCAGATACTAGTTCATTTAATCGAGTTCATTTTGTAGAAAAATGTATTATGCAGATTTTTGTAATAGACCATAAAATACAACTGACGAAATTTTGCAAATATTGAAAAAAAAAAACTGGAAGAACTTTAGGATTATATCATGCATAATACTTTAGTACTTAAAAAAAAATTCAGATACAAATTTGCTTCAGAAATAATTTAACCCACATACAAGACCATATAATAGTAGCCAAGTTGTCTTACAATTTAAGACAACCATATTATTTACACTTCAAAATAAAATATTTTTTTATAAAACGATTTCCAGACTGGAACTAGTCATGCATTATCTTGATGAAGGACGATGTTTTTTTCATTAGTAAACCAGGAATTTTTTTCAAATATTTGCATCCAATCAATCCCTAAGGATTGAATAATAATATTCTTTGGTGTTTTATCTTTCTGAAGATAATTAAAAAAAAAAAACACTTTGTAATCGCAAAAACTGTTACTATAAATTTTTTCGCTGATGGAAATATCTTTGCTTTTTTGGTGCTTTTCCACTAGCTTCAATCCATTACTTTGACTGTTTTTTCATGTTGGTATGTGGAACCTGAAACCACTAGTTTTATTCAACATAAAACTATCCAAACATGATTGAGAAATACGCATTCGAATGATATTTTGGTCACTTGCTAACAATTCTTCATATAAAATATGACCAAGTCGTTCTTTTGAAATCAACATCAACTCGCACTTTCACTCGACGATCATCTAACACGTCGACAGCATGTTACACTTTGATTCAGTGGCATGATGGAATAAGGTCAAATATAAATATGTCCTTGACCTGGACATATTTAAAAATGTATTAATTTTTATTTTGCATACGACCAATTTACGCTTATGCTTACTTTCATTAGAAAGCACAATAATTTTACAACTTGAAAGCAAAAATCTAATTTTAAAGAATATTCTGTGATATTGGTAGACATTTTCGATCCAGTTGCGGAGAATATTTCATCAAATTTACTAAATTTTATCAAAAGCATCAAAGCCCGTTTACCAAGCAAATAAAAATTCGAAAATTTTGTGTGTAAAAAGTTTAGAAAGTCTACAAATTTTAAACAAACTGTGGAAAATTTAACGTAGCCTCGAAGAAAAAAGTCTAATGGTGTTAAGTCGCAGCCATTCAAAATCTCTATTTCCAGAAATCACACGTCCAAGAAATTTTTCTCGCAATAGAACCATTGTTTCACCAGCTATATACCATGTGACACCGTCCAGCTAAAAATAAACGACGTCCACATTCATAGCATCAATTACAGACCAAAAAAATGCAGTCAGTCAACATCGTTCCGTAATGCAATCGATTTTTTCAGTAGTGGCTAACGGCATGAAAACCAGGAAACGGCTCAACTGAAAAAAAAGAAAAATTACGTTAGTATATAGTGTTACCTAGTTCGTGAACGAAGGATTTTACGAAAAAAAAATGTTTACATTTACAGTGATATTTTTTTCAAAAAAGTCGATTTTTCGAGTCCGAATAATTTAGTTTTTTGCCCAAAAAAATAGAAAAATTTTTGTGGCTGTAGCTCGCGTACAATTTATGTTTAACGTAGCCACAGAGAAAAAGGTTTAAGGGTATTAAGTCACACGATCTAGGCGGCGATCAAAGTCTCCATTTCGAGAAATCACACGTTCACGAAATTTTTCACACAATAAAGTGAGCTATATGACATGTGGCGCCGTCTTGCTGAAAATAAACATCGTCCACGTCTATATCATCAATTTCAGGCCAAAAAAGTCAGTCAGCATCGTTCGATAACGCAATCGATTCACTGAAACTGTCGCATCATTTTCAAAAATATATGACCCAATGACACCACCACTCTAAAAATCGTACGAAACTGTCACTCGTTGTGGATGGAGAGGTTGTGCGACCATTCCTCTTATGTTTTCAGAGCCTGAAATATGACAGCTTTGCTTATTCATGTACCCGGATAGATGGAAATGAGCCTCATCACTCAGTATAATTTTGTTTGAGAAATCATGATCTGCTTCATGCATTTAGGCCAAGATCTTTATGCAAAATACAGTGCAAAGTGGCTTTGGAAAGGAACAATCGCTGTGATTGTCGCGAAATGTACAAACCTTGGTTTTAAGCCACATTCTCATCTACAGCTACGATATTTTGAGTTAGCATAGCTGGACGAGCACGAGTTGGAGCCTTTACATTATTAAATTATCCGAGACGTTCGAATTGATCGAATAAGTTGAATATTATTGCGCGAAGCCGTTTGATGATGGTCAAAAACAGTACGAACTTTACGATTTGTGTTCGCGATATTTTCACCGTTTTTGTAGGAAATCGGTCCATATCTTTAGTTCTTCTTTGTCCAAAATTAATGAAAGACAGTTGTATGTTGACACCTGAAAAAATGACACCTCCTGTTGAATACCCAAAAGGTCAAGAATATCTCATTATTTTTAGACTCTTAAAAAAAATTATGCAGAACCTTACAATTTTCGATTCATTATTATTTATGACGACCTGCTTCACTAAAAGAGCGATAATGAAAACGTTTTCTAAGCAAAATTCAAATTTTTATGGACGGCAATCGTTTAAGGCGAAATATTTTACTTCTCTAAAAATGAGAACGGTAAGAATGTTACCGTCAACGGCGGGCGCTATAGAGCCATGATTGACGATTATTTCCTACCCCATTTGAATTGAATGTCGATTGAAGACATTTTTCAACCGTATTGCGCCACATGCATTACTGTGAAAAATATTTTATTACTTATTCTCACTATTTTAGAGAACTAAAATAATATCTATCATTTTCTTTGCATAATTCATTAAAATTACAATTTTTACAGCTTTTAATATTTATACAAAAACAGTCTTGTAATTTGTAAAAATAAATGTATACATGTGCTACTTATATGGATTATCCAAAGAAACACTATATTTATAAATAAATTTGCTATTAATTCCATTTAAATCCAAACATTTAGTGATAATATTTATTATACGAGTATTCCATTACATCCCAGTAATTCAGGTGCGTCACCATTTCACAAAAAAAAAAAAAAAACAAATAATAACAATAAAATAAACACACAATATTGTACCAAAATCAAACAAAACACCAAATCTGGTAACTCTATTAAAAACCCATAACTAAAGTTAATGTAAACGAAAGACTGGAGCAAAAAAAAAAAAAAAATAGAAACAAATAAAAATGAAAAGCACACAAATCATGAGCAGAGGCACGCAAGGAAGGCATAATAATGTCTCAGGATATTTTCTTGTCTCATCTGTTTATTTGTATCGCCATAAAATCAAACAAGATAATAAAATATAACAAACACAACAACAACAAAATACAATATACAACATATATATATGGCAGAAATGAGTAGGACAAGCGAAACAAAAATCCCCAAGATACCAACCTTCAAGCCATAGGCAATGAATGAACTGTAGACTAAGTCACAGACGTACACACAGATCCGTACGCAGACATACAGACAGTCAGACAGTCAGTGGTTCGCATTGGTAACGCACAGCAATGCTCATAGGAAAAAACACACACACATACACGCACATATCGTAGTATAGAATAATTCAACACCAAGAACAACAGTCGCTGTAAACTGAAGACATTGGACTTCGAGATGTTAGAGAAGATGTAGAATAATTGCAAAAAAAAGGGGACAAAAATTACGTGTAATGAAGAAAAGAATAAGGAAAAAAAAACAACAATAACAATAGCCGGACTGAAATAAAAAAAAACTCATACACACACACACACACAAACTCCCTCGTAATCATGATTAATTGCAGGATAAATGACTTTGCTGTTGCTGTTGCTGTTGCTATTGCCTCGACATCGAACCTCTTCTACATACTTTCAGCGTACATAGAACTGACAAGGACGACAAAGACGAAAACATGCACATTGACGATGACGACTATGAGCAACAACGTACTGATGTGTTGGCGCTCAAATGAAAAAAAGAAATGTATGTATAAGTACATAACGCAAGGCAAAATGAAATAATAATTATAATAATAATAAACACACTAAAACGAAATTAAATAAAACATAAAATCCAAAGAGTCTAAAGAAATTGTTCAGCTCACAGCTCAGTGGTAGATAGGGGAAACTAAATAAGAGCGCTTTTAAATAATTCACTAGCCAAATCTACTGGTACGTAAAGAGGATTTTACTTTGCTCCTTCCCCTCATCATTAGGAACAGTGGTTAGGGTACGATTATCTTTACTCGAAGAGTGAATGGAGTGAATCGTTCTTACCCCACGTTTAATAGCTGGACATGGTGAATGTCCATTTAAATGATGAAAACAACGTTTTTATGAAGAGACTGATGATAATTTCTGATGATGGGGTGATGGTGGTATTATCCAACCAATTTTGACATAATGGAGTCGTCGCTTTGGAGTGTTTGCAAATATTCGCAAATATGTAGAAGTACCATCACTCATCAAAACAGACATCAAGACAATTTAGTGCACCTTCTGATCGTTCCAGCAATTGTACGAGTACTACATGACTTGTATGGGAATTCGAGTGAAAATTAAGTACAGCTGTAAAGGACTGAATGAATGAAGAGCTCAGAAACAAAAAATAAAAACTATTCTGACTGGTAATTTTGTTTTCAATTTGGTTGGATTTTAGTTTTATTCTTTATTTTTTTTTTTTTTTCATTCCTTTTCATTCATACATCATCATGCGGTGTTTTATTTTTTTCCATTTTTTCATTAAAAGCTCTTAGTAAAATTCATATACTTTCTCATTTTCTCATTTTTAAACTTATACGCTAAACTGCTAAAACACACACACACACACATATAAAGTTGTCTTTAGACTTATTCATCATTTTTATTCACTCACTGAATTTACAATGAATGCTTTGACAAAGAAGCAACAACTATAAGGAAAATAAGAGTAAAAACTTTTCTGACATTTTTTTTTTCTCTGCCAAGTTTGAAGTATAGTACGAGCTATGTGTGTTAAATAGATTTGTTAATACAATTCTGACAGTTCGACAGTAGTGCAACTGCGGCAAACTTTTGGTAATTACGAATAAATCGATTTGACTTGGTGATTGGTTGGTTTGAGTTGTAATACCAGATGACCTATACAATATTCAATTAATATAAATATGACATTTTAATGCATCAAATTGGTTCGATTTTAATATTTGCGATGATATATGAAAGCTAATTAGAAAACAAAATTTCTAATCTAATTTTTTTTCCTAGAAGTGACATAGTGTATTTTGTACGATATCTCCAGAGAATTAAATCATTTTTAAATAGATTTCCATTTTTACGTTAAAGGGTTTATCTAGGTTGTACCTAAGAGATCTTGTTATAAATTTTTCTTGTTCCAAATAATCAAATTGATTAACTTTTGCTAAACAATGGAACCACAAGCAGGTTACATCCATAGACGCCGGAGAAATCAGTCAGTAGTTCCGATATTAGGTGCAAAGCATAAGTGTAAAATTTTGGTAATTCCGTACTCATATGTACAATTTAATGACACGGTTAGAAGTGAGTTTGTACCATTTTACATGTCAATGTTATATCTTCAGTCCTTTTTACAGATAAACAAGTTAATATGTTCTTCTTATATACCCTGACCGAATTTATTCCGATACAACTGTTGATCAGCCGTTATTGTAGCCACTTGTAGGAATCTTCGGAGATATACTCTTGATCAGTGTCGCTTCCATTGGTGGTCTGTCTGACACGTGGCTGAATCGTACGCTGTTAAAAAGGGAAGGAAACGGTGGAAGAATTTATCAAGGAAGGCAAATCGTTGGCAACCCTTTTTGATAAGTAGAGTATTAGTATTCCTGGCATCAGACCCAGTATGAGGGCCTAACTACACATAGGCAATTGAACCATAGTGCAGCCATAGTATCTGGCCTAAGGTGCACCAAAAAAGAATAAACGAACCACTAGACTTCAACAGATATACAGTGAGCATCAAATTCAATCCAATCTGAATATAATGCGTATCTGATAAGCAATCCAACACTTCAACATTGATAGAAGAATATAATGAAATAAAAGAACAAATAAATTAGGTTCCAAATTAGAATGACTGCCTTGAAAAATCAACGATTAAAAAATGTGGCACTTCTAAGCCCCAAAGGGCTTCTTCGCCATTACTGTTGTGCGGGTTGGACAGTGTTAGAAGGGATCTACTTATATTTTAGATCTTTTCGATATTAAATTTGTTATGTTTCCATGGGGGATTGAACACACGACCTACAGATCAGAAGGCCAACAAACTAACCACTGATCTACGGCACTCATCATCAACGTTTTTCCTTAACTAACTTACACTACGGCTGATTTAATACAACATATTTTAATATTACGCATTACAGTTATCGATTTAAAAAAAAAAAATCAGTGCACATTTCTACATTGACAATTGTTACTATACCCTTTCAGATAGCGATATTATCCAGAAGCAAAAGGATAGATTAACAAGGAATACCTAAAAATGTGACCTTTTCCTCACTTCATCTCACACAGTTGATATTTATACCAAAAAGTAAACTGCGTTGAATGCTGAAATAATAATTTTAATCAGCTGATTGTTTTTGTAGAATTATTTCGTTTTCGACATATTTTCGCCTCCTCTTTTTATTTTTTTTCTTTTTGTCTTCATTCATTAACAATATTTCAGAACTTTTCTTTTAACTGTTGCTCACCATCTTCTTCTTTTCATCATTTACAATTGCTGACAATACAGGAAATGTTATCTTCATTACTACAGCAATAGCCTCATTTCCGTAGCTTTCACAGTCTCTCACCTCAGTGTTTTGTCTGGTCTTGTAGTTATTGTTATTGTTGTTGCCGCATTAACAACAACAACAACAAAATAAAGCCAACCCATTCCATCGCCATCGCCAGTATCATCGCATCACATCGCATCTTCATTCTTCATTTCATCTAATAACTTTTGCACTTCACCTGATGACTATACTACTCAGGCTGATGATAATGATGACGACGTCGGCAGCCTTTTATTTATACTCGGATGTGTGTGTGTGTGTGTGAGTGTAGGTATTTTCATTATATTCAGCGCATTCTGTGAATTCATCGTTATCCCCTCTCGTTGCCAGATTGTACCAAAGTAAATTAACTTTGCTTTTAACTAACATTTTTTTTTTATTCTTTAGCTAATTTACTACATGTACTATATTGTTGTAAAGTTGGTTGGTTGGTTGGGACCAAAAAGCTGGCGATTCATGTATTTCTTTCTCTCTCTCTCTCTCTCTCTCTCTCAGCAATAATTCGAACTTCTTTCTTTCTTGGTACGCACATTTCTTCATTTCATAAGGAATTTTTGCTTATTTCCAACTTTCTTCGCTATGTTCTTGGTAACTGAGGAAAAAATTTCAAATGAAAAAAATATATATAATAATAATAATAATAATAAATGAAGAGCATAAGAGGAAGAAATGCGTCGAACTACCAGCAGCGACAATAACAAGAAAGAAGATTAATTAAGAAAAATATGAAAATTGTTTTGATTCATTACCAGTGAAATTTTTATTCGTTTCCTTCAACTGCTCTCACTGCTCAACCTAAAATATGCTACATACTTACATGATCATATATATATGTTATGTGCTTAGATAGATACATTTTTTTGCTATCCATTCACTCCGAGTATACTCTTTGGCATGCCTTTTTCACTGAAAAACGCAAAAATAATGAAAGATAAAAATAGAAATATCCAATGATGAAAGTACATTAACATGGCAAATAATTTATCTAATGATAAATTACATAACTAGTTTATAGATGGATTAATCAGCGGATTAATTACTTTAGGTACATAATATGTTGAATGGATTACAATTCTGGTAAGACATTTGAAAGAAAATTGTGATGTTCACTCAATATATTAATGTAGTTACTATTACATTTAAAAAGGGCAATTTTCCTGAAGCATTATATTCTCAGTATTCCAATCAAAAATTTAGTCAAATGATATTGAAGCCAGATTATATAACGAAACACGACCGACCACATTAGAGCGTGAGTAGAGAGCTTCATATTATGTGTATAAAATCGTTCAGTCACGTTTTTGTAAATTTTCACTATCAGTATGAGCGTTGCGAATTTTGGTATTATGCACACACACACATACCCACATACACTCACCTAAGTTCCCATATTTGACATTGGCTATTGGTCTAACACTCAAATGTGTTGTTTTCGATGTTGTTGACGTTGCAACGCATACTGAGAAATTGCGCAATTGTGAAGGCTTTTTTTGCTTCAAATACTTCGGAGTGGGTAACTAAACCTTTCATTATTTTGTTTTATTATCTAAAAATCAATATCATAGCAAATCATATCATATCATATCATACGAGTATGTGTCCATTGTTTGTATTTCTACAATATATTATCCTTAAATGTATCCATGAGTACCATACATGCTTATGTATTCAGAATGTGGAAACCTCTATGATTTTTGGATCACCTGAGTAACGAGAAGACTGCTGGTAGATGATGAACAGAATGTAGGTTGGTTAGTGGAATATTGTCGAACTGCAAAGAGGTGCATAATCAGATATTGGTCACGTGCAATTTAAAACATGATTTCAAAAATTAACAATTTGGTGGTCAAGGGTAACAGAAAAATAATTCTAATGAAACATCGACATATAAAGACTTTTTAGAGCAAATGTATTGTATATTGATCAATAAGACATTCATAGTTTATACAAATTTAAGTTTTTGTGGTCAAAGACAATTGAAAAGTCAAAATTAACGCATGGCATTAGTAAATGAAAGTGCTGCTTGACTAAAACAATATTTAATACTTGCTTCATATGAATAATTGACAACGGCTATCATTTTTTTTTTATACAAGTAGAAAGTATATAATAACTTTTTTGTTATGTAATAAAAATTAATTTTTATTATTTTATTATTTTTTTTTTATTTTAAACAAAAATTAAGTAAGAGAAAGAAATGAATAGAAAGTTAATGTGGGAAGAAATAAAAATGATATACACTTAAAATTTTATCCTTTAGAATTTTTTGGCAATTCGAAGACTTTCAACCAGGAATTAGCTACTAATATCAAGTGAGTAATAATTACAAAAACACATTTTCACTTTACCTGGTAGCGTTACTATGTTATTTCCAACTGCGTACTTACACATACGCATAATCACCAATAATTTCTTATGTACTTTTCTTAGATTTCTAGATTTTATTTAGATTTGTTTGGCTGGAATATTTTAAATTCTAATGCGTCTTAAATATAATAATTAATAATTTAATACTTTTGGTTGAATTTTTTTTTCTTGCTAAAATCAGATATGCGGGTAGTGCACTAAATTTTGAGCCCCACTAATTTTTTACTAGTGTTACTTTCAGCTATGCAATTGCATTAATACGTAATGGACTTAGACTCATCCCCACTATCAATAATTGAAAATCTATTAATTTCAATTTTAGAATAATGAGTGTAAAAATTTTAACTCAGCACCGTGTAGTGATAGACATTTTGTGTAGAAATTTTTAATTACAGCCATCGGTAGTGAAATCGAAAATATTTCAACTAAATTAGAATATAACTGATATTATGACTACGATAAGTATAAGTGTTTTAAAGAATATATATTTTTCAATATTTCAATATAACAAATATATACAGTGCCGTAGCTCAGTGGTTAGTGTGTTCGCCTTCTGATCTGTAGGTCGTGGTTCAATACCCGGCTGATGCATAACAAATTTTATATCGAAAAGATTTTTCTTTCGAATGGTACCCACCTGTCGGCAAGCAATTGGCAATTCTTCCGACAGTAACAACTTGCCATGAAAAAGCTTCTAAAAAGAACTCTGTGACAAAGCTCAGAAAAAGTGATGTCACAAGTGTTCTGCCGTTCGGAACCGGCTAAAATAAGTAGGACCATTCTAATACTGTCCAAAATTTAAGACGCACAACAGTAATAGAAGAGAAGCTCGGCCAATGAGCCCTTTGGGGCTTTAAGTGCCACATATTTATTTTTTATTTTTTAAATATATACAATATTATACAGCACATATAACTTACAATGTAAGGAAAAGGTAAAAATTAATTCAAATTATTCGCCCCCATCGGAACTAATTTGTCTAAGTTTTTATCTCTCAAGTTTTTTATGTTAGGAGCATCCACCATGCCCGAAAAAGAAAATATATTTCTACAGGAGCAGAAGATATCGGGGTATCGGGGTATTGTATTTAATGAATACATTTCTAATCATAGACTAAGTTCTGAGGATAGATATGTCAGAGACGTAGATTTATCCAGTATATATGTCTTGAACTGTTTCGAATTCCGGCTGTATATCGTTGGATATTGTTGCAAGAACCTCATAGAAAGGAAATAAAGTTGAATCATTACCACTCTCAATCCTTTCTCTGTATTAACAATAGTGGTAGACTATGGGTTTTATGAGAAACTTTTAAAGCTGATATTATATGGGCACACATCCTACATTATATTCCCTCCATTTTCTAAAATAATTTAGTAGAAAAATATATATATTTTTTGTCACTACTAGAATATTTAGTGGAAATCATTTTTTCAAACACTAATATTATTTTAGTGGGAAATTTAGGCAGTGTCATTGCGCAGTATCTTTATGTTCTGGTATACAACATATCCATAGTATTTGACCGCCACTTGACTCTCTACATAGCGATATATATTTCATTTAGCAGCTGTTCTGTCCGGAGCTAATTTTGCTGCCCTTCTAACTGCATGCCATTCTGCTGGGAAGACTATAAAATATTCTAGAAGTTTCTCCCTTGTCTCCCTAGGAAATTTTCAAGCCATTTGTGTTGAAATTGGAGATGCTCTTGCGCTAACTACGATATATTCTTTTTTAGGGTATCGTACCTCCTAAATACTAAATCAACCATACAAGAATAATAATTATAAGAGTAACCGTAAAAAGTTCATAAATAAGAGTATATTGAGTCTCATATTTAGGAGTACTTCGAACTTCGTTTATGTTAAATATGGACACTCAATTTAATTTAATATGATTTCTTCTCTCGCATCCCAAAATCGAAAATAAAACATCACCAAAAATATATGATATATTCTAATTATACAGAATACACGCACAGATTATACATATATGTACTTCAAAGTGACCACAGCGGTAAAAAAATTCCACTCAATCATCAATAAAATTATTCATCAACAATTATATTGAAATATGACGACTTGTCCGCCACCAATCATACCAGCTCATATTCAACTTGAGTTGTTGCATTGTTATGCAAATGTACAATAAATACAAAATGTATGCAAACAATCGCGTATATATTTCACATACATATCCTATAAACCCACACATGCACGAGTGTAGTCAAAATAATCGAATTGTATGAAAAGAGAAAAAATTCAAGCAGACATATGCGCCTGAAATTATGCAACGTAAACAAACCATAAAACAGAAATACATACATATAATGACAATCATTCATACGCGCATATGGAAATGCTTATGAGTCCATACGTTCATAAACATTGAGGAGGTTTAAATAATAATTTTTATTAAAATTTAGTTTTAATAGTTCGAAAAAATTACCATTTTTGACCAGCAAAGAGTGCGCAAACTTTAATCCGATTGATTACACACAAGTCCTCTTACAACTGAGGCCTCTGATGGGTACAGAGAGGAGATTTGTTTTTTGTTTTTTTAATATACTAAATTTTCTGACTTGTTTCATTGGCTCAACGATGCCGCTTTTTTGCACTATTAGAATCCGATCATAAAAACAAATGATTGAATAATTTTTCTCAACACCCTAATGTGCATTTTTATGTACATACATATATCACATGAGTACACGTACATATGCTCGAAATGTCAATAATTTGAAAAATTTTGCGAAAACATTTTCAAAAATAATAACAATAATAATAATAATAAATAAAAAATACACAACAAGAGATATTGATACATTTACTACCTACTCGTACATGATACATGCGAGCATGATCAAGAAATGTGTGTATGTAGATGCGAAAAATTGGGTGTGTCAGATAATATAAAATAGGTTATTTACACAATAACATTTGACTTTAGCACGTCACTTTGTAATAGCGGAATCTTCAGAACATGTAAAGCAGTATTCGAAGTGTGAAGGATAATGGTTGAAATAAACGATGCCCATTGGCAGTACCGTTGCAAGAGGAGATCATGGTGACAGATCCCCTTTGGCAGGCCGACTAATTTAAAAAATATTACATAATAGAGACAAGTTGAAAAAATTTATTCAAACAAGATGAATTAGCACTTATGTAAGCTTCCTATAGTTAGAGGACCTCCCCTATTTATATTGTCGTATTTTTGCAGTATTTTTAAATGGTAAATATTAAAAGACTTTTACTAATATTTTGTATAAGTAAACTGTTATTTATCAAATTTTAAAACAACATTTCTCGAAATATGCCAGAAATCATCTATAAAATTCATGGAATGATGTTAGACTATAGGAGAATGAACACGCATGAAATTGCTCAACTAAAGCTATGACACCTGAGCGGGTACATTACATTTCACATAGCCATTTCACATTCCATATCATAGGCAAATCAAAGGACTTCTCCGTGTGAACATACACATAAAGGAGTTGTTGTTATTTTTGATGCATGCGATGCCATTCACATTACTTTGAAAATGATAAAACGATTATCAGCGAATGTTATTCACAACTGTTGGACAGATTCGACATTTGGGGCATTTGGCGAAGAAATATTCCTCTACCACCATGACAACGCAGAATAGCCCACTTTAATTAAAAAACAACCAAAAAATGTTTTCGTATAGAGCCTATTTTATTGAATATAAAAAAACAAACATGTTTTGTTTCCAACGCCCATATAAGGCTTGGCTCAAGATCAAAGTTCAAAGTTGCGATAGAAATTACTCAATAAATTCCCAATTTGTTTTACAAGATGGATATCATTTTTACATTTAAAAAGTTATTATCAAAAATAAAAATTTTAAAAACATATTTTGAATCATATTTTTTTTTTTCGAAAATAAGCCCCATTAACCTATCGAAACTTTAACACCATATTAAAGGGCATGCAATTACCCTTCCAATGACGTATTAAACTTTTTATACCCTGCATAATGCAATATGCATGGTATATTCATTTCGGTCAGATGTTTGTGTCCACTTGAAGGAATCTCCGGAGATATAGACATAGATATATATTCGTGATCAGCGTCGATTAAATATTCGATTTAACGATGTCCGTCCGTCCGTCCGTCCGTCCGTCCGTCCGTCCGTCCGTCCGTCCGTCTGTCTGTCACCTGGCTGGTTCGCACGATAACTTGAGTAAATATTGAGCTATTTCGATGAGATTTGGCATAAGTAATCTATGATCCAAGGGTACGGAGGGGATTGATATTGGGCATGATCGGTCAATAACCACGCCCACACCAAGCATTCAAAGCGACTAACCTCGAAATTTTCAAAATCTTGAACTTGCTATAACTCACACAATATACCACTTGGGACAACAATATTCGGCACATAGACTTATATTATACTACTATATAACCTCACCAAAAGTGGATGAGCCACGCCTACTTTCTAGCGTAGCTCCCATACAAAGTGTCTGTACTTCTTTTAAATTGAAACAGCTGTAACTTCTACAATCTTCTGTCCAGAATAACCATAATTGACACTGAGATTAACATGGTAATCGGAAATAATATGGCAGAAAATCAATGTGCCACGCCCACTCCTTTTTGGGTCTCCCATACAAAGTTGCGGAAATTAAAAAAAATGTTACCGGTTATAACTTGCAAACTATTCAGCGTAGAATAACGAGATTTAAGGTGTGGATTAGTATTGTACGAGCAACTAGGCTCACAGAAAACGGACGCACCACGCCCACTGTTTATTGTAGCCCCCATACAAATTTTAAATTGAAACAGCTGTAACTTCGGCAATCTTCTGTCTAGAATAACCATAATTGACACTTAAATTAATATCGTAGTCGGCAAAAATCTGGCAGAAAATCAGTGTGCCACGCCCACTCCTTGATGAGTATCCCATACAAAGTCGAGGGAATTAAACTAAAACTTTTAATCTCCATAACTTACAAACCATTTAGCGTAGGACAACCAAATTTAGGGTGTGGATTGATATTGAAAAATTAATTAGATATACCAGAAAGAGATATGTCACGCCCACTTTTTATATATCTTCCGTATAAAGTCTCGGATTTATCTTAAACATTAAAACACCCATAACTTACTAATTAATACGCCTAGGTCAACCCATTGCAACCTATGTAGTTTAGTATTATAGGCAGAAATTGATCCTCCAAAATTGGTGAGGTACTCCTGCTTCTTAATGTAGGTCCTATACAAAGTAGTGGAAGAAAAGGATGGTTATACGAGCAAACTTTTTATATGCAGGGTATAATTTGGTCAGCCCCAGCCGACTGTAAGGAGATTTTTTTTTTTATTATTATATATTTTTAATATTTTTTTTTTTTTTTTTCATATTTTATCTACTGTAATTGTTTTTTTTTTTTTTTTTTTTTAATATAATAAGTTCTTACGAACTATAATTTTAATGCGACTAGTATAAATATACTAACAAGCACTAGCACTATTTAGCGTTAAATTATTATTAGAATAATTATCAATTATCAAGTAATTAAATGTATACGGAGAAAGTAGTGAGACGAAGGAGAATTATCGTTATAAATGTAAATATTGTATAATAATGATAATAATAAGGTCGCGAATCCGGCGTCGGTCCTTACTTACTTACTTATGTGGACATAACAACCGAATATAGATTTATGCCGAAAATAACATGCTTCGCCAGCCATCTCTGTTCTTCGCTAGCTGGCGCCAGTTAGAAATTCCAAGCGCCGTCAGGTTCTCCAGTACTTGGTCTTTCCACCGGAAGTTAGGTCTTCCTCTTCTGCGTCGTCCTCAGCGGGTTCCGAATATAACACCTTCTTAGCTGGAGCGTGTTCTTCCATTCGCTTGACATGCCAGCGCAGCCGCTGGATTTTGATGCGCTTTACTATGTCAATATCGGCCGAATAAGTACAACCATGAGCTGTACGAGGTGTATGCTCATGGTTGTACCTTATTCGGTACTCGCCACCAACGTAAATAGGTCCAAAAGTCTTGCGTAGGACTTTTCTCTCGAAAACTCCAAGCATTCGCTCATCCGAGGTGGAAATTGTCCAGGATTCAGCGCCATATGTTAGGACAGGCATGATGAGAGACTGGTAGAGTGTAGTTTTCGTTCTTCGAGAGAGAGCTTGACTTTTCAATTGCTTACTCAGCCCAAAGTAACACCTGTTAGCAAGAGTTATCCTACGCATGATCTCCAGGCTGACATCATTACAGTTGTTGATGCTGGTTCCAAGATAGACAAAGTCCCTTACTACTTCAAAAGCGTAGTTGTCAACAGTGACGTGCTGTCCAAGATGCCGGGACTCTTTCTTTGTTGACGCTAGATACTTCGTCTTGCCTCGTTCACCGTAAGACCCATCCGACGCGACTCTCTTTCCAACTCTGAGAATGGTGCACTGACTGCTCGCGTGTTCATGCCGATTATGTCAATATCGTCGGCATACGCCAACAGCATGACACTTTTGTTGAAAATAGTGCCATTATGTCGTAGATCAGCAGCTCGTATTATTTTCTCCATAATAAGATTGAAGAAGTCGCACGATAACGAATCACCTTGTCTGAAACCCCGTTCGGTATTAAACGGTGTGGAGAGGTCCTTCCCAATTTTCACTGCACAGCGGGAGTTATGCAGTGTCATTCTACAAAGTCGAATGAGCTTTGCAGGAATACCGAACTCAGACATTTTTGCGTAGAGGTAATCCCTTACCGGACTGTGGAAAGCGGCTTTATAATCAACAAATAGGTGGTGTGTGTCGATCTGTTTTTCTTGGGTCTTCTCCAGGATTTGGCGCAGTGTGAAAATCTGGTCGATGGTGGATTTACCAGGTCTGAAGCCACACTGATACGGTACAATCAGGTTGCTGAGCATAGACTTCAACCTTTCACACAGTACGCTCGATAGAACCTTGTATGCGATGCTCAGGAGGCTTATTCCACGGTAGTTGGCGCAAATTGTGGGGTCTCCATTTTTATGTACAGGACAGAGAACACTGAGTCACCAATCATCAGGCATGCTTTCATCCGACCATATTCTGCTTATGAGCTGGTACATGCAGGCGAGCAGCTCATCGCCTCCGGTCTTAAACAACTCGGCAGGCAGGCTATCAGCACCTGCAGCTTTGTTGTACTTCAGTCTTAAAATGGCCGTTTCAACCTCGTCATAGTCGGGTGGTGGAACATCAACACCATCATCTGCAATTGGTGTTATCGGGCAATCTCCTCCACTGGCGGAATTGTTCCTAGCATCGCCATTCTGTAACGTGGAGAAGTGTTCCCTCCATAGGCTCAGTACACTCTGGACATCTGTAACCAGATTCCCATTTCCATCACGACAAGAAGAGGCTCCGGGATTTAAACCTCCACTCAGGCGCTTGATCTTTTCGAAGAATTTTCGAGTCTCATTCTTGTCGGTACACATCTCTATCTCCTCACACTCGCGTCTTTCCAACTCCCTCTTCTTGTGCCTGAAAAGACGTCTCTCTGCACTCCTTTTCTCTCTGTACCGCTCCTTAACAGCTCGCGTTGCGCCTGCACTCAGGGTTTTTCTGTAGGCGGCGTCTTTTTCTACGGTAGCGCCGCGACACTCCTGATCATACCACTCACTCCTCTGAGGCCGATAGTAATCGATTACCTCCTCGGCAGCACTAGTCATGTAGTGGGATATATGTATGTGTCCACCGTGCGCATGTATCATCAAGTGGGGGAGTGTTCTGCATAAGCAGATTCGATAGTCGAGTGGAAAATGCATCTGCTGTCTCTGGTGATCGCAGCTTACTGACGTCGAGCTTTCTCTGTGTGGGACTTCTCTTGTTATTTGCGACACATAAACGTGTGCGCACCTTAGGTGCAACAAGGTAGTGATCCAAGTCGATGTTGGCATCACGGATCAATTTCACGTCCATCACACTGGAAGCATGCCTTCCGTCAATCACCACATGATCAATTTGGTTTCTTGTACGTTGATCTGGAGACAGCCATGTCGCTTTGTGGATGTCGAGATGCTGGAATCTGGTACCACCAATTACCATGTTTCGTGCTGCGGCGAAGTCGATCAGCCTCATTCTGTTATCGGAGGTGTTCTGGTGGAGGCCGAATTTTCCGACGGTTGGACCAAAGGTACCTTCCTTGCCCACCCTCGCATTAAAGTCGCCAAGCACGATTTTGATATCGTGGCGGGGGCAGCGGTCATAAGCTTCTTCGAGGCGCTGAAATAAGCTCTCCTTGGTCACATTGTCCTTCTCATCCGTCGGAGCGTGGGCACATATAAGGCTGATGTTGAAGAATTTTGCCTTGATGCGGATTGTGGCCAGCCGTTCATTCACAGGCGTGAAATGTGAGACAAGATGTCGTAGTCTCTTAAAAAAAATAAATAAATATGTGGCACTTAAAGCCCCAAAGGGCTCATTGGCCGAGCTTCTCTTCCATTACTGTTGTGCGTCTTAAATTTTGGACAATATTAGAAGGGACCTACTTATTTTAGCCGGTTCCGAACGGCAGAACACTTGTGACATCACTTTTTCTGAGCTTTGTCACAGAGTTCTTTAAGAAGCTTTTTCATGGCAAGTTGTTACTGTCGGAAGAATTGCCAATTGCTTGCCGACAGGTGGGTACCGTTCGAAAGAAAAATCTTATCGATATTAAATTTGTTATGCATCAGCCGGGGATTGAACCACGACCTACAGATCAGAAGGCGAACACGCTAACCACTGAGCTACGAGTCTCTTGCTGACCAAAAATCCACATCCTAATTCGTGCCTTCCATCATGGCAACTGTAGTAAATGTTACAGGACGCTCTTTTGGAGCAGCCCTGTCCAGTCCATCGTATTTCCTGGAGAGCGGTGATGTCAGCTTTGTATTTTTCGAGGACATCAACCAGCTGGATAGAGGCACCATCCCTATAAAGGGACCGGACATTCCAGGTGCATATCCGTAAATCATGGTCCTTTTTTCGTTTGCGCCCGGCTGAAGGCGGGTTATCCAAAAAGACTTTTATCCGAAAGCAGTGATGGTCACGAAACTAAATTTGAAGAAAGCCAACCATATTGAAAAAATTTTATATATTTTATATATTTTATATTTTTAAAAACTTATAAACATTTTCTAAAAATACGTTTTATATAGCATTGAAAAGGAAATTGTATGGTCTTTCATATGCTTCTAAATTTTTTTTATGTTAATAAAGATTATTTTGGAAAAAAATCGGTTTTTAACAATTTTTTTGATCATAACTTTTAAAATATTCAAAAGAGGTTATAAAAAGAGCAGTGAGAAGGTATTAAGAAGATCTTTCTTTTCGATAACCAACTTGTAAAATAAAATTGCAAGTTTAGACCTTGAGCCACGCCTTATATGGGCATTAGCGACAAGCATTTTTGGGTTTTTATATTCACAAAAATAGGCTCTATACGAAGAAATTTTGTATTTTTATACCCTGCATAATGCAATATGCATGGTATATTCATTTCGGTCAGATGTTTGTGTCCACTTGAAGGAATCTCCGGAGATATAGACATGGATATATATTCGTGATCAGTGTCGATTAAATTTTCGATTTAACGATGTCCGTCCGTCCGTCCGTCCGTCCGTCTGTCTGTCACCTGGCACCTGGATTCGCACGATAACTTGAGTAAATATTGAGCTATTTCGATGAAATTTGGCATAAGTAATCTGTGATCCAAGGGTACGGAGGGGATTGATATTGGGCATGATCGGTCAATAACCACGCCCACACCAAGCATTCAAAGCGACTAACCTCGAAATTTTCAAAATCTTTAACTTGCTATAACTCACATAATATACCACTTGGGACAACAATATTTTGCACATAGAGTTATATTATACTACTATATAACCTCGCCAAAAGTGGGTGAGCCACGCCTACTTTCTAGCGTAGCTCCCATACAAAGTGTCTGTACTTCTTTTAAATTGAAACAGCTGTAACTTCTACAATCTTCTGTCCAGAATAACCATAATTGACACTGAGATTAACATGGTAATCGGAAATAATATGGCAGAAAATCAATGTGCCACGCCCACTCCTTTTTGGGTCTCCCATACAAAGTTGCGGAAATTAAAAAAAATGTTACCGGTTATAACTTGCAAACTATTCAGCGTAGAATAACGAGATTTAAGGTGTGGATTAGTATTGTACAATCAACTAGGCTCACAGAAAATGGGTGCACCACGCCCATTGTTTATCGTAGCCCCCATACAAATTTTAAATTGAAACAGCTGTAACTTCGGCAATCTTCTGTCTAGAATAACCATAATTGACACTTAAATTAATATCGTAGTCGGCAAAAATCTGACAGAAAATCAGTGTGCCACGCCCACTCCTTCATGAGTCTCCCATACAAAGTCAAGGGAATTAAACTAAAACTTTTAAGCTCCATAACTTACAAACCATTTAGCGTAGGACGATATTTAAGGTATGGAATAGTATTGTACGAGCAACTAGACTCACTTGAAATGGGCGCACCACGCCCACTGTTTATTGTAGCCCCCATACAAATTTTAAATTGAAACAGCTGTAACTTCGGCAATCTCCTGCCTAAAATAACCATAATTGACACTTAGATTAATATCGTAGTCGGAAATAATCTGGCAGAAAATCAGTGTGCCACGCCCACTCCTTCATAGGTCTCCCATACAAAGTCGAGGGAATTAAACTAAAACTTTTAAGCTCCATAACTTACAAACCATTTAGCGTAGGACAACCAAATTTAAGGTGTAGATTGATATTGAAAAATTAATTAGATATACCAGAAAGAGATACGTCACGCCCACTTTTTATATAGCTTCCGTACAAAGTCTCGGATTTATCTTAAACATTAAAACACCCATAATTTACTAATTAATACGCCTAGGTCAACCCATTGCAACCTATGTAGTTTAGTATTATAGGCAGAAATTGATTCTCCAAAATTGGTGAGGTACGCCTGCTTCTTAATGTAGGTCCTATACAAAGTAGTCGAAGAAAAGGATGGATATACGAGCAAACTTTTTATATATATCTCTACATATGCAGGGTATAATTTGGTCGGCCCCAGCCGACTGTAAGGAGATTTTTTTTTCCTTCAAGTAGGCTATTCTGTACTTGTTCCAAATAAAGGCATGCAAACCAATCGCATTAGAGAAAATAATTTTTTGACTGTCCTGTAAAATTTTATTATCGTTGTAATGTAATTCGAGTATACGTGACATTGTACCTACGTCAGGCAGCGATATAGAACAGTAACACCAACAACAGTGGTCCAAATTGACGTTATGTACATATGTACGAGAACATCAATTTCATTGTCCAACAGAACCATCATCATAATTGTTGTTGATGACATTCTGATGATCATCAACAACATTGTTATTGCATATTTTTTAGAATGTCCATATTTACCGACTACATACATAATTTTTATGGTAACCTATCATCATATCTGGACACTGATAGCAACAAAAACAATAAAGTCACTAAATTTGTCCCAACACAAAGTAGCAATCAATCAGACGAACCATGATGATAGTGCTACTGTTGCTAAGGATGATATTGATGATGGCTTTTGCAAATTAGTATGTTACATGACAAGCATATGATACTCAATATGTCACATGCACGCATACACGCAAATATGCTTTCACATGGATATATGTATGTATGCAATGGATGTATCAGTTATTCGCTCAAGTATATGTAAAAACGCGCACACAAACACAAATATGTAGAAACAAATCAGCTGAAGTCGCTACTACTCACAAAGTGAAATTTGCAAATGAATCGATGTTAATTTCGTTGTTGGATTTTTAAGCACATGTAACAACAATGTTATATATATATATATTTTTTTTTAATATTATAAACGTGTGCGTGTATGTCATTATTTATAAAAGTACACTATGCCCTCGAAACGAGTACTTTGATGCTATCTATTATATTGTGGTCAAAACAACGAAATGAAGGTGATGATGATGATGATGATGATGATGGTGTAGCATTTGTATTCGTATGATGAGCTGACAAGCTGTTCCCGTGCATTCAAACCGTTAATGTTGTTCATATACCTACAAAGAGCATCATTATTTGTATCGTATGTGTTTTGGGTTAACGAACAATTTTTAATTGAAAAAATATACGAAAAAATTTTTTCGGCAATTGATGACACAAAAGGGTTTGGGTTAAGGAGATAAAAAAGAACAATTCATCTCATCCCTTCTGCGTTGATGCTAAAAATGATAGTGATGATTGTATTGACGGTGGAAAAGTAATTTATCATTGTGGTGTTGATGATGGCAAACGAAATTGAATTTTGGCATTAATTTGAATACTTTGTTATTGTTGGTCTTTATTTGATTTATTCTATTTTTTTATTTTATTTTATTTTTATTTTTTTTTCACTTAACTTTTTTGCTTTGGTTAAAGGGTTTTTAATATTTTCAATTAGTTTCCACATTTTAAATAAAATCGCCGATGCTGCTAAATATATGTACTAATGTACATGCTATAATCTGACTATACCAAGTCAGATAACTTTCAAAATAATTTTTAAAATGGAGTCCAAGAGGAGACCGATATTACGCTTTTAAATGTAATGGTAACTTGTGTTTAGTGTAACACAGTGTCGTAACGAGAGTGAAATTTGGGAGTTAGATCGCACTCATGGCCAGCGAATTAATTGAGAACATATAATGTGACATAATACAGATAAATTTTTAAATTTATTCAATTTACTTTCACACAAGACAAAGTTCCACTGAAGTTTACTATTGTTAAAGGGCCTCTCTGGAAGGCACAAAATAAACTCATTTATTACTTTTCAAATTTTAATTGTAAATTGAATATTGTTTTCGAAAATTGAAGAAACAATATTGGAAAATCAAATATTTTTAATTAAAATTACAATTAATTGTTATAAAAATATTAGGTTTTTTTTTTTGCGTAATTTTTTCATCATTTAAGAAAATTTACTCAATTGAGATTTTCTATTTGAGTGACCATAGCATTCAGTAACCAGTTTATCAAGTATAAATCTATTTGAAAAACATGACTGTGATTTTTGCATAAAATGTCTAAATTATATCAGCAACGCTGCTCAATAAAATTGACTAAATATTCTTTATCATATTTTAATATACGTATTTGAAATTCTTTGGTTTTGAACAGGAATGAATCACTGTAATACAATATTAGCACTTTGCAATATTACATAAGAGCAGCTCAGCTCTAAATCTCCGTTAAATATCTGAGAGAAGAGATAACAAGACTACCGTCGATTACCACTATAATATCTTATTGTTTCAGAGCGATTCCAAAAAACACGCTGAATTGAACATTTTTGTACAAGAATGGCAGCATTATAAAATCAAAATCGATTCTGAATCATATTTTATTGGAGTTTTCATTGTCTTTTGAAAAGTTGGTAACAAAAAATGATTACCTTAATTTTGTTACAATTTTGTAAACTATAATTGTAACTGGTATTCTGGCATTTTTGTGACATTGAACAAATTATCCTGTAGCATAATTTGGCTTATGTTAGCTAAAGCTTAAAAGTTTGCAGCAATTTTATATAATATATCACTTTTAGGCGGTAACAGCTTGTTACTTTCTTCTTAGCAGGCAACACTTCAGAATATCGATTTGCCATATTTGTCACGAAAGTATTAAATTGTAACTATGGTGACTATTGAAACAATGCCTGTATAGACCGATACTTTTCTACGTCTTGAACTATTCACTTTCCATAGAAATTTCAAAATAGATTTTGTTGTAGTTGTTGTAGTTAAATCGCAATACCTTAAATATTCCAAACTTATCAGAGCTGAGCATATAGTTTTGAAGTTTTTGATTTTAATATGAATATATAGGATATATCGTTTTATTGGCATAAAGATAATGAGTTGTCGAATAAAACGCTGCTATCGTTTTGAATAATTCTATTAATTACGGAGTCATTAAATGTTTGATCATTACTGCCCAGCAGCAAATTTGTCAATAACTTGCCAACATTAGACACTGTATGCTACCAAAAGTCCTTCTCGAGAAGCGAGCAGGTAATGGTTTAAGCAAATTAACTGAAATGAGCTACACAAACACAAACACTCATAATTTTCATTTGATTTGATTTTAGAACACATCTAGATAGCAGTTGAGTCAATAAATTGTTAGAGTGATGGTATAACCGTTGATTTTGGAATCGGCATATAGTGAGTTCAAATCCAACCGGGGGTATCGTTTTTATATACATATGTATATTTTTTTCATTTTGGAAATAATATTTTTGACAAGTAATTCAAAAAATATTCAACAATATTTTCGAGAAAATTATTTTTATAATCATTTCAGTCAAGAATATTGTAGTATGATATGTGGTGCAACGGTGAAGTGTTGAACGAGTTGTTTTTTTTTTAGACACATGTTGGAATTCTTATATCGAAATCACATTTTGCATTGAATGAAAAAATGTTAGCATTACTGAAGTGATTAAAAAAACTCCTTCTGGAAGCTGTTCTACGGAATGCATTCAAATATGGCCCGTTTCATACAATAAAGGTTTGGAGATAGAATACAGATGGTAAGGATTTCTGGATCCCAAAAGAGGGGTTCTATAATCGCTTTTTACTCCTTCTTTATTCTACGGTAGTATCTAATAAATGAATAGACGAAAAATGTGTAAGTTCACGAAGATTAAACTTTATAAAATATATATATTTTTTTTCATTGCTAAAATAGTTTCTAGATGTTTCAATTGATCTTGCCCATTCCATTGTCAATATCCAAAAGTGGAGCATAACTAAAGAGTGTGACTCAAAATCTACCACATCACGGAATATCCTTCCTGAAGAGACCGGATGGCCCATTTTCTAGCATATGTTCTGATGAAGAAAGAACAAATGCCAATCAGAGAAGTAATTCGCAGAGAATACAGTCCAATGGAAGCATTAAATAAAAGTGAACCACGAAATGGAACGACAGTGTGGTGGGTTAATATTCTAGAAAGAGCCTTTCGACAGAACTCTTAAAAAGTAAAATCACAACAGTTCTGCTATAGGAAATATTCGATAGTTAGTTCTCAACTTGCACAATTTATTGACTTCTCAAGAAGTTTAGCATCTTTAGCACCCTTAATGCTCTGATGGCCATAGATTGCCAAGTAACACAAATGCCAATATCTAAGGCAATCATATATTTAAGCATTATATTTAATTGATATTTACATTTACCATACAAACTCATACTGTGACTGCACTATACTCACACTAATAACAAAAATACAATTTTATTTGATTTTTCAATAAAAAAAAAACAAAATAAAGTACCAATGAATCGACCAACCAACTAAAAGAGTAATCAACACTGGTCAAGTGTAACATTCAATTAAGTTCATTTCTACATACACATATATCGCTCTGTTTGTATTTTCAATTGAAAACACCAAGCAAACAGTGAAACAAACCGCAAACAAATAAAGAAATGATCGCCAGAGATGCAAAATAAAAATAAAAATTAAAAAAAGTAAAAAACCCTAAAGAGCAAGAGAAAAAGCTGGACGATAAAGCTGTTATAAGAATGAGAGAAATAATAAAGGAAAATTGCCACAAGTGTCAAAAAAATGTTTTGCACAAACAAGCAAATAGAATTTGTAGCCAAGCGGAGGTGTAGAAAGAAAGGCATCATCATTACTAAACCGAGATAAATTAAAAACGAGTACAGCAGAAAGAATAAAAAGCACTTAACATTGGGCGTTATGGTCTTGCAAAAACAATTAAGAGCTTCAAATCAATTTTGAAAATAATATTCTTGAACAAGGAAAGAAGTCACTAACCCACTAACCAACCAACCAACCAACCAAGCAAGTCAGAAAAATATACGGAAATTATACTGATGTTGTCGTAGCGCCTAAAAGTATGCTAAAATATTATTCACTACTACAACTTTAAGCATCTGAAGAAGACAAAAACAAAATCATCCTATACATGCTATATAAAAAAAAAAAAACAAAAAGATAAAGAAGCAACACGTATTCAACTTGCTCATTTATTTCAATTGTTATTTTTATGTTCAGCGCCGCAAGTTATACTTCGCTTTGCTCCTTTTCTTTTATTTGAATTCTTTTTTCTTTGTTGTCATCGCTTTTTTTTAGCAAGTTTTTTTTTCGTTTTTGCATGTATATGCGTATGTAAGCCTTTCAACGAGTTTTGCAAATGATCAAAGTCTATAGCATTCAGTGACAAAAATCCCCCAATTTTGTATATTCATCTGTGTCTTATTGTTAATAGTAACAACACAACAGCAATACAACAATAAAATAAATAAAAATGTTACACACAAAAAGAAAGTTCATTTTTTTAATTTTGTGTTTATGTTGGCTTTTTGTCGGCAATTTAAATCCTTTTTTTTTTTTTTGTCACCCCCTCCGAAAAGGATTCATTCGTTAGTCATCTCTAACCCTTTTGCCATTGGATAGCATAATAACGATAGTCCCATTTATGCATGTCTCTTGTTATTATTATTACATAATAACAATATAGAAGAGAGCACTTTAATATATCGGTAAATTTAAGTATTTTCTCTCGTCACTCGTAATAATTCTCAATCACTTTATGTAATCAGTTTTCACAGTCAATTCGTTAATGAAAATTCAATTTACAACTCAATTCTTCTTGGATGGCTACCAGACAGCCAGGGGAGGAGAAGAGAACCAATAAATGTGGTTTCATTTCGCTATAAATTGTAAAACATGCTAAATAAATGGAAGCATTAAGTGTGTCTTGAACGAACAACATTTTGCTTGTCTGTGCTTTTCTTAAGAATGTATCAAATTACACTTGTATTTCATGTTCTTCTCCCGAAAGATACCTCGCTGCGCGAAAAATGACACCTATAATAGCTATTTCCAGCAAAAAAAAAATGCCTTCCACAATGGTGGTAATACGTTCATACAGCTAATTGAAGAAGCAACTGCCTGTAGTCTGTATATCTGAGCGATTGGCCTCTTTGTTCGTTCTGCTTCTGCTGAGTCGATCGTCGTAGAACATTAATGGCTCATTTTGCACGTCTGCATTTAAATGCCAACACGTGACTCAATCGCTTCTACGTTGTCGCCTTTACAGTCGTACCGTTTCTCGCAGAGAGCTTTGTTGTCTTGGTCACCTTTTGTGGTTCCACATACTATACTGCACTACAACGACACTGTGCTCTGTACCAACACTAAAAAATACCACTCTACCGATTTAAATGAAGCAACACACAATACATGACTACTTTTCCTTTTCCTGTTCCTGTTCTTTTGACTTACACTACACATTTTGCACTTACTCACTAGCCACTCGAACAATTTCCATTCACTATATTCGTCATATTGTGTTAATATCTTTCATGAGTGTTCAAGCAACCGTCGAATGGTCCTCCATTCGTCCATCATACCACTCATGACTATTATAATTTCAACGTTTATTTCATTTAAGCAGTTGAACACTTTTGTTGCACAAACATTTCGTTTCGTTTTTATGTTGACGAAACCCTCGTCCCTTGGACTCTAGCACTGGGTGTCATTTTTGTTTTTGTGTTTTACTTCTTACTGCTTTGTGGCGAAAAAAAACACTGTTAACAATCCAACAATCCATAAAGTGCAACACTTATATGCATATATGCCACACATTCTGATGTAGCGGTCTGATGTGGTAAGTACCATTTTACACCATTTGGCTATTAAAAAAAAAAAAACTTTAAAAAAAGATATGAGCCAATGTCGTTCATTGCCTGCCATTACCATTACTGCGAGAGAGAGAGAGAGAGAGTGTGTTTGTTTTGTTAGCTTTTATTTCGAATTGGCTTTTATTTCGCATTGATGTTGCAACATTATTTTTTTATGATTTGCATTTTCTATGTATATCGCACTACTCGGCTGGGATTTTTTTATTCCATTCCGATTTCTCCATTTCATTCTCTTCTCAGTGATTGGTGTACACGTACATCCAAATCTATATATATTACATTGTGGCAACAACTGTAATAACAGCAATAGGAACAACATGTTGCACAATATTGAAATTCAATGTTCTTTCTAATACAAACTCACATAGAGACGTTGCTGCAGCCAGGAAATGTAGTCTTATTCAATACTCGCACTACACTGATTCATATATTCTCATAATTTTCATCTTCCCATCTCATCTTCGGTCGGGTTCATACAAATGAAAAGCATTTTCCAACATACAATCGCAATTTCCTGGAGATTTCTATGCTCAGTTCATTCAGCCGCACAATATGTCGACTACGACACGACGACGACGACGACGACGTCAACCAATGCAATTATATTTTTAGTCCTGACCAAACAGTAACATAGCAGTCATAGCAGCACTTTATCCATGATTTAGCATTCTTTTTTGGTTTTTCCAATTCGTAATTTTTTATTTTTTCCCATACTTCACTTCACACTCACCCACCTCACACTGAGACACATCGCGCATAACCTTACTTTTATAAATTTGCTTTAACGCAGATTGTCCTTTTAACTTTGGCGCTTGTTAGTCAGAATTGTGTTATTGCAAGCACGGAGCAAAACAGTCTTCACTGTCTCACTCCCACTTTACATACATATTGTATGGAATATACACCGTACTAGTTGTAGCGATTCATTTCTTCCAGCATACCTCACACCACATAGTACTTATCAACTGTAGCGTCTTTTCTGTTACTTCTTCTTCTCCAAATGGCTGACTGGCTGGCTACTTGGCTGTATGACTAGACGTGTGGCCAGTGGTACGGATCGTAAGGATGAATAGCCCCGCAGGTCATGAATGTTGCAATTTAAATGGATTTATTCATTTGGTGCTCGTTGCACATTTCATTTTTTCGTTTTTCATCGTTGTGTTGGCAAGACAAAAAATGCACAACCTGCTGCTGCGTCAAAGGTGAAAATTCTGGATGAGATTTTCTTGTTCCTCCCATTCCGGATTTATTTTTTTGCAATTTTATTCGCTGGAATTGTTAAATTATGCAAATGTATCGTGTTGTTGTTCATGGAAATATTTAATTATTTCAACATATTTCGCAATGAAATGACAAATATTTTTATGTACGTTATGATAATTGGCTACAAAGCAAAAGAAGATGAAGCAATGAATTTAAATCTCTTTTAAGCCAATTATTAAAAGAATTAATACGCGTATGTCAGGGGCTCTTATAGCTATACGAATATTAGACAAATATACCTTGACAGCGGCAGCGGTCACAAGCTTCTTCGAGGTGCTGAAAGAAGCTCTCGTTGGTCGCATCGTACTTTTCCTACGTCGGAGCGTGACTGATGTTGAACAATTTTACTCTGATACGGAGTTTGGCCAACTGTTCGTGAACTGTGAGACAAGGCGTCAAGTCTCTTGCTGACAAAAAATCCACATTCTAATTCGTGTCTTTCGGAATGGACGCTAAGGGGACGCTCTTTTGGATTAACCCATTTCCATGCATCACATTTTCTGAAGAGCGGTGATCTATTTATAAAAGACATCAAACATTTGGATAGCGGCGTGTTAACATACGATTCGACACATAATATTTGATGCTTGTATTTTTGAGATAAAACAGCAACTTTGTATAGATAAACCTATATATCTTCGAAAAAGTCGGGTTTCACTGTATCAAATCGTAGAACCATCACAAATAGCTCGAGCAGCGATGAAGCTGGTAACACAGGAAGGCAAAAATGTTTCCATTCATGGAAACGGGATGTATCAGACCATTCGGAGAAATAAACTACTATGTAGCACAGATGCGCGTTGGGGATGGGCATTTCAGTAAATACTTCTTCAATATAGGCAAAGCAGACGATCCGGCATGCATATGCGGAGAAGAGGAAATAGACGATGTAAATCATACCTTCTTCATATGCGAGAGATGGAGAAAAAAACCCAGATTGGATGAAGATAAGATGGTGACATTAATCGTTGGGATTCAAGGGACTCCATCTTTAGGTAATTCTAACGTGGTTTGAAGATGGAAAAAAGTCCAAAGAGGGGGAAGGTTTTGAATGGATGCAAGCACCATATACCATCGGTGTGACGACATTGATGATGATTTGATTGATGATTTTGTTACCTTCTCATTCCGGAAAAAATCATATATTTTAATCCTTTTCATCCCATCTGTTAATCGATCCCTGTTCGATCCCTTTTAAAAATATTTTATACTATGTATATAGAGTGGCGTAACTAGAATTTCATGAAGGGTGGGTCAATTTATTGAAAAAAATCGAAAAGGAATGGCATTTTTGCACCGAAAAATTTCTTATTTTACAAAGTTTAATCTTCATGGGTGATAGTTGAGAGTTGATGACTTTAAGTCATCGTTGCAAGACGATCAAGTTTGGCACATCTTTCAGTTTAATGGATAAAATTTCCAAAAAATTTCTGCAACAGCACCCTTCAATATATATAATATGATGAAAGAAGAAAGAATTTGCCATTTGCTGGATTAATATCCAGATTCCACTTTCAGACACGTTCTCTATATACTATATAATATACACATACTTTTGTGTTTAAAACGTCAACGAAACAGACAAGGATAAAAATAAAAAAATAATCAAGGCAATTCAGATAATTGAGAGTTAAAGTAAGTATTGGAAAATAAATCATAAAGACTAACGATGGAGTAGATTTAGTCAATTATATGAGCGTCGGAATTGCATAATTGGGATTAACGTGAATTTATTTTGAAGACTGAAAATGTGTTAACTTTGTGAAAAATTAATTTTACTTGTACACTCTTAAAATAGGACTGGTTGGCCTTCGGACGTATTTAAAAGGAGCTCGCAAGTATTTTTGTTAAAGAAATCCATTTGAGCTTTCTTCTCCTCTTTGATGTGTAAAATATGCAATATTACGAGATGACATTTCAATCAAAATTCAATTTTACTTTGAAAATTAGAAATTGTTAAATAATTGATCAAAACAACAAGTTCAAATGTCTCAGGGCTATCTATGGTCTAAGCAAACAAAATTGCGTTTACATGTGGCTCGCACCATTTTAACCGACCGAATTCCTAAGGGTATAGTTCAATAGCCAATGGCAACAACCTACACAAAATATATATTTATAGACACAAGCACACTCACAAGAAAAAATATGTAAATAGAAAATAATACATCAGTAAATAATAAATATTGTAGATATATGCACAAAAAATAAAAAGCATAATAATAAGAAAAAGAAACAGAAAATATTAATTCAAAAGAAATCGATGCATGCCAACAGGCAAACAGTAAACGTGACCAACACGACTGTTTGACTAATTTTACATAGCTACCAGCTTGTATGTACATAATATTAAACGGGACGAAATATGAGAAAGTGGAAAAAATAAAGCACGCCGTGCCTTCAAAATGCTGTCTATGGAGAAGATGAAATAATGCATGCACAACAGCTCCATTATACATAGCATTTATATTCGATAAATTCATCTTTGAATGCGAAGAAACTAGATTTGTCTGACGATTTCCGAGTTTTCATTATTCTTCAATATCAAATCATCCACATAGTGGCAGTGGCTTTGTGCCAATGTCTGTGAAAGCACGTCAAACTTAATTTAAAGGGCACATCAGCTGTGTGACATAACTAGCACACCAATACACACACACACACACACACACATACACACTCGACACCAATGTACTCAAAACTTGCCAACATATAGTATGTATTGACACCACTATTTATTGGTGTTTCTTTACCATCATAACGATCATCATTATTGCGATTATTATCAGTTCACAATGAGTGCGGCACTCCTTCCTGCTGCTAATATGAATAGCACAATGAATAAAAGTAATAAGAACGAACGAATGAATGAATGATAAGTGGTGAATGTAAAAATGTGATGCATGCTATTGAATACGTTTGCCGGCTTAGTACATAACCATTTCCATGAAATTGTCTACCATATCTTGGCACCAACCTGCTTGCTTGCCTTCGTTCATTTCTACCAAAGGTACCTTGGAATGTAGATACCTACATATAGCTGTTGGTTGATGGATGTATGCGTTTTTCCGTTTGCCGTCATATTTTTCATTGGATTTGAATTTCAAATTTCAATTTTGCACATTTCTGCTTCCGCAATGAACATTTTTCTTTCTACAACTACGATTCGACTTCATCTTCTTGTACATTATCAACCAAATGTAATTCGTTTTCTATCACTTGGGTATTATTTGATATGCTTCCTACTGTTCTTTCTTCTCCACCTCCTCCACCGTGACACAACTAAAGTTTTTATAACAACTACTGATATGTACATATAACACCATCAGTACATATTTTTTTACGCAACAAGTTGTGAATAAGTATTAAATACTCTTCATTCTAACAAGCAGCAATACGAAAAATAGCAGTAAACTTAATCTCAGTGAATTCTAGTAGCAAACCAAACGAAAACAAAATACAAATATATTATCAAGAATATTCAAAACGAATTTCATGATGGCAACGGCAACGGCAACGACAACGACAACGACAATGGCGACGTTTGGCAAAGATGAAGACGACAAATGCGGAAATGAAAAGAAATACAAATTCGGAATTCAATTTTCAGTTAAGGACATTCTCAACAGGATTTCGAGGAGTTAACGTGGAAAATCACAAATACAATACAATACTTTACAAGCGATCATCTAAAATTGCAATGAAAAAAAATTCCATCATCTGTGATATGATAAAGTAATAAAATTGTATTTCCTTGCAAAGCAAAAAAGACCGGGCCAAAAAATAAACGAAATCCAAATATGCATAAAACGATTATTTTCTTTATTTTGCTCTATAATTTTGCTTTAAATACACAAGTGTTAAACGAGTGTCAAGTGTTCTAATCAAAAATGGAATGAACAGAGATATATAGAATAAAAAGTACCTCCCTATATATAATAGTTACATACCATGGTCTGGTCAGACATATTTGTACTTCCAGGGAGCTTTCTTAAATTTTATTCACAATCGATTTGTGTAAGAAAACATTTATAAGAATTCATATAAAAAAAGGAGAAAGGATACCAAAATAATAAACTTTTGCATGCAGACCTAATGTCTGGCCGTACCCTAATCTATTAGCATGTATAGTATTGATACGGATGCTTACAGATTGCTTACAGATTGGAGAACTTGAAACCAAAGGATTTATAATCGCCAAATATGATCAAGTTATACTTACAACAAATTTTAAAAAATATATTCTGAAAGAGCCAAACATGTCGAATACATTCAGGAACAATCTACTATATGGTAGCAGGTCGCGAAATTCTGGCAGCCAAATAATGTTCTTAACGATATATAACACGATTGCAAAAATATTACATCAAAAAAAGCCCATAATCTCGAACTAATAGAAAAGAACGATCCATTCTACAAATACGCTCCATCCAATCTTCTAGAACACCTAAAGTACACCTTATACTATGATATAGCAATTCACACAAATAAAATAAAATGTAAACAAAATGAACAATAAATGAATACTGATTAAAACAAAAAAAAAACCTAAAGCAATCAATTTAAAAACAAGTAATATACTCGTAGTTAGAAAACCATTAAATTAAAAAATATTTAAATATTAAAAAATCCCAATTCGTCGTCATGCTCGGATTGCGGAGTGAGAAGAGTGGCATGGCATAATAATAATAATTTTAATATTACAAAGTACTCAAGATCCTTAATATTATTATCAGTATTATTTCAATAAATTTTCCACAACAAATAGTAAATATACGCATATACAGTAAATGCTCTCTTTAAGAATATATCTAGCTTTAACCGCAAGTTAAAATATTCAGACGCAGCATACACTAACTAACGTATTATATAGAAGCACATATACGTATGCTAAGAAGAAAATAAACCTCAAACTCTAAAATATTTTCCGCATCATTTTCTCAAATTACACACACAATTTTCACATAATTTCGTTTAAGAAGGTTTTTTATTTTTTAATTTTTATTTTGCATTTAGTCATTTGACATCAATGTTGTACTCAATTTATATGTATATGAGGGTGGGTCAAATTCATATGGCGCCCAAGCAATTGAAAATGAAAATGTTGGTTTATGAGATGAGGTACTGTACAGCTAGCCGTTGTAGTCATTGGAATTATGTGTTTCATTCTTAAATCGAAAATTCTAATCTTTCCAATGAACTCATGACTGAAAAAAATATTTATAATTGTAATGGCTCATCTTGTATAATTAACAAAGTAGTGTCAAAATAACTATGTGTCAAAATATCAGTGAATGAGGAATGTCAAAATCGGTTCATGCAGTGTCAAACTTATTAACTCTCAGATTGAGTAAATGTTTTGAGTTTTTTTTTTCTTTTATAATGAAAAACAATGGGCTTTAATAAATTTTTTGAATATTTTAATAATTGCAGTAATTATTAAAATATTTACAAGTTGGTGTAATTAAAATAAAATAAATAATAATCGAAAAAAGTAGACAATCCCATTTGATATGTTTGACCCTTTTTAGGGAGTTAATGCCAGAAAATATTTTCGAATTTTTCACTTTGATGGATTTCACAAAACTCTTTTGATTTGCTTCTATTATCTATTCTACATCTATTTCAAAACGTTGGAGTCAAAATTCCTCTCTGGGGTTGCTGTATTTTGTTAATTATACAGTGAAGCACACTCGGGGGTGAACCACATAATTCTCAAACGATAACTTTTGACTTCAGTAACAAAAGCACTAATTCCTTTCTGCTCTACTATTTATGTAAAACAATTTTTTACAGTGATTTAAAATTTAGCTTTTTCGTCAAAAGTATCGTAGAATCATAGAATTTGAAAAGTCATTAAAATGACATTTACCCGCCCTAATGTATATACATGCAAATATACAAAATTGTAATTTCTATTATTATCATCAAGCATGAATGCTGAAACGTTGTTGTCAAAGTTGCTGTTTGTTTTTAATGGTAGTTTTGTGGGTTGAAAAGGATACGTATCCATGATGACGGTGGTAATGCTGATATTCTTGTTGTTGCTCTTCCTAGGAAATGAGAAAACAACAAAAGGCAGTTATTTAAGCTGGGTAGTTGACCCAATGTAATGCAATTAAAATTAATGAATGGCTTTTGTAATTAATAACATTGATGCTGACATTTCTGCTACGCGCGAATTATGTTAATATTGTCGCTGTTTTTGTTGTTGTTGTTACCCCTTTTCATTCTTAATATTTGGACTAATTTTTTGCTCTAAAATCAACCAACTACCAAGTGGAATTTAAATTAGCTATATAGCATCAATTTCATCATAAATGAGATGTACTTTATTTGTATGAATGTGTGTGTCTATACAATGTCTCTATATGTACATTACTTGTGGTGAACGGATGGATTGGGGATAAATCGACCGGACAGTGTTAAAGTTTGAAAAATTTGAAATGTAGAGGTGTACAATTTTGTTATCTTAGTTTTTAATTGTTAAATTTAATATAATTCCAATATGACATGCTGATTTTCTCGGTATATGCCAAATGAGATTACACGTTTTAAAATGCTTTATTCACTCCAGACTATTTTCCTTAGCTTTTTCTTCTTCTTAGTTTTAACCTCTACGACTAGTGGTTCCAGTTTTCTGGACCGGCTGGGTGCATTATCGAAATAGGTTAAATATACATAAGACACTGGAAAGTTTGAGAAATTCTCAAGCACGTAAATTATCGATTTTTGTTGTATTTTAGTATTTTAATTGTTGAGTTGCATATATGTTACCAGTAGCGTAACCAGAACCCCCTTGGCCGGCAAACTAGATTAACTATCAGACAAAAATGAACTAATAGATTAAGGAGTACAACTAGTTTGAAATTTTGATATTTTCGATTTTTACCTTTAAATATATCATATTAAAATTTCAAGTGAAAATCTCAAATAGTTTCTGAGTTACAGCCTTCTATAGAGCAGCTGCTCATCATCTCATTTTTCAGATTTGCTGCAGCTGTAACTCGATAACAAATCATCCGATTGACTTGGGTCTTTGAAGCTTATTGTGTATTTGTTTTTCCATACAATATCCCTCCACCTTTATGATTGGATGAAAAATGTAATTATGCCAAGCCAAAAACCATCCGGTTTTTAAGCAAAATTTTAACAATTTTTTTTGAAAATCGAATATCTTCATTTGAAAAAATTACTTTCCATTCATTATTTATGCACAAATATATATGCGAAATTAGATGCAACACTTTTTTTTTAACAAGTCACAAAAATCACATTTTTTCAGGAAGAGAAGCTAGGCAATATGGACATTTGGAGCCTATAAGTGTCACATATATTCTTTTCCTTTTTTTAGTTTAGATTAGCTCTTAGCTTCAGCTAAGGTACCTGCTCTTAAGTTTACTTAAGGTAGAGGATCTCTACTAAATATATATAGCATTTTTGCAAACATTTTACAATTTTACAATTTTACAATTTGAAAACCACAAATTAAACCAATCGGTCTCATAAAAAAAATTTTAGATTCATAGGCTTCGAAGAGCTTTTTGGCTAAGTTCCAGTATAATGGAGCCTGTTAAATTTTTGACAGTATTAGGAGGGACCTACTTATATTAGCCGGTTACGAACTATAGAACCCTTGTGACATCACCTTTCTCAACCTCGTCACAGATATTTTTTAGGAACGCTTTCATGGAATAGTGTTACTACCTCAAGAATTGTACAAAAAAAATTTTCTTCATTTGCTTTAGTCGGGGATAGAACTCACAACCTACAGATAATTTAATACAGGTTCTGAAAATGGGGGGCACAAAATGAATACGCGTCTCGATGATTTGCTATAGCTCGTCGAATTTTGAAATCTCATTAAAATGGCTGAATTCATTCTGATTTTATTGAATTTTTCGTTGTTTACTTTTTTAAACTTATTCGCGTCAATTCAATTAACCATACAAATTTCAAAATATTATAGTAAATCGAGAAAACTGTTCTGTTTGAATTTCTATAATAATTGATTTTTGTGCAGCAACCATATCGTGATAAATTTGTTTTGCGGAAAACATTTTCGTGAACGGATATCGAGAAAATTATTATTTGGAAAATTCCACAAAAATAGAGTCAAATAGGATTGATGACTTTGAAGTCAAGAAACACGATCGTACTCTTAAGTTTACATTGACAATGATTTGAGATCTAAGATCTGAATATCGATCGATCAGGTCGATTTGAAATTCCATGAAATTAATGCGCAACACTTCTCGACTTTCTTCCAAGAGCTGCGAAGGATCGAAGCACTTTAGGCATGTTAAATGTGTGAATGAAGTGGTCGACATTAATTTCGTATTTGAGATATCGAAATCTATTATTAAAAATATGTAAACTTCAATATATATGGCACAATTTACATGATTTAAGATATATATGTACGATAGGTTGTAAGGCGTGCCTTTGTTTTCCAGCTAGGGTATCACTCATCCAGCCGGAGTGAACAAGAGGGCAACGAAAATTGCACACTTACTGTCAAGTTGACAGTAATATTACCGACTCTAGTGTCTTCTGCTCGGATGGTATACCTTTCGTGGTATAATTCCTACTTTTTATTATTATTTTCGTTGTTTAATACAAAATGAAGTTCTTACATTAAAAGCAACAGAAAAATTAGATTCTAGGTATAAAAGAATTATGCAATTGAGACTATAAAATTATTAAAATACCCTATTTGTAGCTTACACGAGTAAGAGGGAGACAAGAAATGGAATGTAGAAGGAACCAACGCTCGAGCTCGCTGTATTTATTTGGTTGGATTTTATGTAAGCGATCAAGGTGGCTACTTAGGCAGAGCAGAAGGCTCGCAGTCGACTACCCGAAGCACCTGTAGTTGAGTTCACTTTAGGGCTCTTATGTCACGCACCGTATATGGTCCAGCTTCAAAAGAGCACACGTTGGTTATAAATCACTCAACAGGTCGTTTTTGCAATATTCTTTCAACTGAAGAAAGACGCTTCATAATAGAGCAAACACATGTATATATGTCACTTGTCCGATTATATACGGAAATCACTTTTCTCAATTATTGTTGGTTCAGCATGACCTTTACCTGTTGGTACCTGTAGGTACAAATATCATAATAGAAAAATAAAAAATTAAAAATAATAAAACAAAAATATAAAAATAATAATAATAAAATAAAATAAATCCAAACACAACATGGAGCCAGTATTCTGAACCACACAAGAATCTTAATGGATTTATTATTATTATTTTTTTTTATTATTATTATTATTATTTTTATATTTTCGTTTTATTATATTTTTCTATTATTATATTTGTTTAATATATTCTGTATTTATAACACGAATACGCGTGTTACAAGGTTTGAACAGATTTTGAGTCAAAGTTGGACATATACATACAATAATTGTAAAGTCTTTCTTGAATAATTGTATACTTTTAATCAAGGAGCTATTACATGGTAAAGAAGCACTCGTAGAATATCTAACATATAAACCTTAAAAAAAAGAAACGTTGTAAAAATCAAACCGCTCATATGCTCGTATGTCTCGTGTTTTTGGTCTGAATCATAAACGTATTATTAGCTTAAATGGAATCGGTAAAATTGCAGAAGCTCAAATCAAACAATAAGCAACTAAAATATCATTTTCCATGATAGTATTGTAATAATATATAAAATGATTTTAAATCAATGTATTATTTCATTTAAATTTGCTATTACTCAAATAAATGACAATATATCTGCTATTAATTTTAACAATGTCTCTATCATATTACTGCATGTAAGTGCTAGCATACATATACATACACGAGCACGCATTCATTGAATGGAACAGTTGAAGTTCATAAAATTTATTGCAACCTCGTGCTCATCTTACTTTTGAATATTGCTCCAGCTACATTTTGCAAATTGAAATACCTCAAAAATATACGCAATATACAGTTAATTAAAATACAATTTAAACTGGCTTCATAAATTGTTCGTCAAACGTATACGCACACAAAAGTATACTATAAATACACCGTTATTTCATTCAATTCACATACACATACACAAACACACACACACACACATACACACACATCTACATTAAAGCCACTTTATTAAAACTGCATTCAACATTGCTACGTTTAGAGACTTTATAACTTCATTTAGCTCATTTAACCCAAAAGTAACTAATTACACCAACAGCAGTAGCAGCAGTACTACTGGCAATATCAGTATAAGCAACAACAAATGCTAAATTTGAAAAACCAACAACGTACAAATAACATTAAACAAAAGGTATATTCCAACAACAACAACAACAACAACAACAACACTAATGGTTTATTGCTGCATCACTCACACACACACACGCACACACACCAACATTTTATAACACCTCCTGAACCAAACATATCATGGCATTACCACACCCCACTAACAAGCAACTCTGTTCTTTATGAACTTCCATCAATCCCTCATGCTCCTAGCATGCTTTATAAAAAATAAAAGAAAGAAAATTATAAAAGTATAAGAATGTGGCTAAAGGAAAAGAAGCAGAAGAATAACAAGAAAACGAAAGGGAACACGGAGTAGAAGAAGAAGAAGTCAGTGCTTGTCAGTGGCAAAATTTACGATCTTTGAATGAAATAATGCGCGACCGTTTGCACGTTTAAAATTCCAACGAACCAACGAGCCAAACAAACCATCCATGGTGGCGTTTGAAGTGAAGACGCGTGTCGTAGCGTAAAAATTCCAACTTGGCGCCTTTAATGTTATATTGTAGTATCCTTTCATTTACAAAGTAAAAAGAGAGAGATAGAGACCACACAACAACAACAACAACAACAATAAAATCGATTATTTACAAGGAATGCTTACCATATTTATCGAAATTCTTCAAAAATTTTCTGTCTGCTAATAGAATAGATGAGGTACATGAATATTTGTACTAAAATTGAAATAAAAAATAAATGATTTTTTTTCTTTTTTTTTAAATGCTTCTTAGTCAACATAATGAAAATATGTATATTTTTATATAAATTAAATGATTTAATAAAATACCAAAAAAGTACAAATTCATATTTTCAATTTGAATGTCCTCTTTTGTGAGATACCATCATTTCGCACACACACACACGCAACACGCATGCAAACAAATAAAAGGAAATAACATTCTCTTGCCATCCTCATCTATTATGTTTAGCTACACCCTACAGCTAACTCACGCCTCATGATCACTGACAATTTCAACTGGTGTCAATTGTGTTCGCCCGCGCGCTGCTATTAATTTTCATTCATGGAAATACCAACCCAACACATCCATCCATCCATCCATCCATCCATACATTTATTTTACCATTGAAACAACCATCGGAGCATCGAAACATTTTACATTCAATAAAACACCCCAAGGGTAAAATGTCAAAATGTCTTTTGATTGTTCGTTAACACTTTCGATATTGACAGGATATTATTATGTACATAGATTCTTACATATACATATGCTATATCGTTGTGTTTCCTTTCGTTGGTAAAAGGGTTTTTTTCTTTCTTCATATTCTTCGAACTTCCTCTTTTTTTGATCACCCTCTGCCGCTTCCTCTACATCAATACGTATGTATGTAAATTTGTATTAAAAAGCAGTTACAGATTTATTTGGATTTTATTTAAATTCTATGACAGTAACATAACGACAATAGAAACGATGCATACATACATACAATATGTATTTGATATCATTTCGTAGCTAAAGCTGAGCTATAAAACTGTGTTATTATTCACGCATCAAATCCAATAAAGTCAAAAATCTTCCTTCAAGACAAGTTCAGTACAGCGATTAAATTACTGATAAGCGTAACGAAGAGTAGAGCATGAGGCTGAGATTCTTACGATTATCTCATGCATATCCTCTACCAATATCTACTATTTAATGAGACATACAAGCTAGTCCATTATCCGTCAAAAGCAGTTTGTATTTTGTCCAAAAGTGATTGTGTAAAGTAATTTACAAAAAGACGAAATAATAACAGAACTACCGAATTTTTGCAACGAGATAATAGGCTTTCACAGAGTGAATTGTTTATTCTGTTGAGCTCTTTCGCCAAAAAATCGACTAACATCGTCTTACAGTTATGGGTTTTCTTCTTTAATTTAGCCCCATGTGATTTCTGGGTATTCACAAAAATTTAGAAGTCCGAATTCATGAAAGACCGTGTTGGTCACCCTTAAATGCAGAGATAAAATTTAACGAAATAAATTCAAATCAAATGATTTGTACCGATTATCCATACCCATACTCATAGATGTAATACTTACATAAATTAATTAAACAATTTATATCAATTTTCATACGCATACGCAAATAAAGGGTGTTTTTAGAGTTTCACACTTCACATTAGGAATAATAAATGTTAAAGTTGGCAACCCAGAATCCATTAATGTCATGGAAAGAGTAAGACAAGTATTTTACTCTTTACAAAAATTGGGAATCTATCGCCAAATCACAAATATGCTTTACATATTTAACGCCATTATGCTCAGAAAATATCAATACAATTTGCGGATGTACTTTGGCCTTCTAAACACGAAAATCATATTTTAAACAATTTTTATGGGAGCGTTTTCGAGATATGAATTTCGAGAATTTTTTTTCTGTGATATTGAAGACATTTTAAGCAGAACTCAACAACGGTTTGCACAAGTAATCACTCAATGGGAAAATAATTAACCCCTTGTAGTACTCATTCTTACACAGTTTCAAAATCGACCTAGAAACTTAAATGCTATCGACCCGACAATCTTAAAAAACTGAAATTTTTCGAAAATAATATTTTTTTCGTTCGTTAACCGGCATAGAAATTTTTGATCGCAAAGATAAGTCCGTTTTACCATTTTTGGCTTAAAGAACAATACGCCATTATTTTGGAAAATCGATGTGAGTTATGGTTTGAGTTTAAATCGGATGATTTGTGGTTGAGTCCTGCTCCAAATGGTTACATATCAGCGAGAATTAAAAAAAAATATTAATTCATATTTTGAAAACGTATCCATAAAAATTTTGATAATATGAAATTCCTATTTAGGAGGCCAAAGCTCATGGAAAACCTGTATTAAGATCTCCTGAGCACGTTCAAAATAATTATTTGTAAACTGGTATTATAGACTATATATAAATTTCTCAAAAAAGTCTAATTTTGAATGCATTTATCTGGAAATAGTGAAGAAAAAAGTTTTTTGAAGCGAAAAGTCGTCAAATATCAATAAAAATAGCGATTTAATGTTGAAAAAAGTTCAGACACTTTATATGGGACCTATTATAAGTAGTGGGTGCGTCTTTCCCATTTCTTAGAAAATTATCAATCCACATGCCAAAAATTATTGTTCTACATGGTATATTAAGTCAGTAATAGCATGTTAAACATTTTTTTAATTCCAAGGTTACTCTCTATGCTCTAGCTCGGTGTGGGCGTGGCAGTTGACCAATCTTACCCATTGTCACTCATATCAAATTTTGATTAAATATTTCAATATTAGTTCAAGTCATTGGCCGATGCGGTTAAGCTATCAACTATCTAGGCAACGTTGATGAAGAATATAAAAATAAAATAAATATGTAGCCCCGAAGAAGAAGAAAGCACACTCTCCTGGGGAGTGCCTTTTTTACAGATACCACTCATCTAGCGCCCTTGGATGTCAGGGACATTACTCTATTCAGTAGGAAATTCCTATGGTTCCGCTTAACAGAGGGAACAGTAAGCATCAGTGGTGCATGGTAACAGAATGGGCCAAATTTTGGCCTCATAACCTAACATAACCTATATGAAGAAGAAGAAAGCACACTCTCCTGGGGAGTGCCTTTTTTACAGATACCACTCATCTAGCACCCATGGATGTCAGGGACATTACTCTATTCAGTAGGAAATTCCTATGCTTCCGCTTAACAGAGGGAACAGTAAGCATCAGTGATGCATGGTAACACAATGGGCCAAATTTTGGCCGCATAACCTAACATAACCTATAAGCTTCGAAGGAATCTTTGGCCAAGCTTTTTTTCCACTACTGCTGTGCGTATTAAATTTTGGACAGTATTAGAAGGGACCTACTTATTTTAACCGGTTCCGAACGGCAGAACTCTTGCTACATCACTTTTTTGAGCTTTGTCACAGAGTTCTTTTAGAAGCTTTTTCTCATGGCAAATTGTTACTGCCGGAAGAATTGCCAATTTATTGCCGACAGATGGGTAACGTTCGAAAGGAAAAAATCTTTTCGATATTAAATTAGTTATGCTTCAGCCGGGGATTGAACCCACGACCTACAATACAGAAGGCAAACACACTAACCACGATACCCGGTTGATCAAGAATATAAGTACATATATATTTACTTAACTCAGTAACTACCGCCAAATGGTTATCGAAATGAATATACCATGCATCGTAATTGTACAGGATATAAAAAGCACCCTTTACATATATCTGTATTCGGACAATGCGTACAACAAATTAAATAGAAATTATTGCTAAAGTAGATAAGCAAGTTTTATATGTAATGCAACTACATTAACATCACATCTTACTCATTTCTTCACTCAGCAATCAAATAGTAATAACAACAACAGTTATAATGGAATGTAATGAAATAGACACACATGTATGTACATGGCTGGGTGGTGTGATGTAATGGTGTACGGTTGCGGTACGATGTGGCGGTAGTATCTTATATCTTGTATTGTATCAATGTCAGCACCTTCATTAAATCGCAGTTGGTAGTTATGTAAAAGGCAATTCAACACAACTACAATGAAATAAATCTTTTCAAAATGAAGTGATGAAGAAGACATTTCAACAGAATTGAACGTGGAGATGGAGAAATAATCACGATATTACAGCATGAAATCATAGGCTTACATACTGAGAGTCATACCAACAAAAACAATAACGTAATATGTATTAAAGCATAAGTTAAAGCCAAACCAACAATCTTTAAATTGATAATTATAGGAAAATTTCGATTCCTCACATTTATACTGAGAGCGACATTGATGATGATGATGAAAGTGAAAAAGTACAATATCCGACGGACCTGATTAGTCACATTATATGAATTTCTGAATCCGTGGTATTGTGTAATTAGAGAATAAAATTATTCTTATAGCAGAAAACTTCCAAATTGGTTATTTCAAAATAACCAAAATATTTAACTAGATTGGCTATACAAATACGTTCATATTTGGGAGTAGAACTTTGGAAGGCAAAAAACTGCATTGAAAGCGAGATATCATAAGTTTTGCTTTAATCTTAATCCTCTTTTATTAATCTATGGAAAAAAGTTGAATCAATAATAGTATACCCTCCTGGATATTCATAAAACTTTTATCCATCTGGGGTACATGATTCTGCGCTCGTAAAAGGATGGGCCTTTTTCAACGAAGGATTTAATGATTTGCTGTTTGACTTACTATAATCAATTGATTTATATACTATTAGAGCAATCTTGCAAGAAACAATATTAATGGGAGTCAGATGGCGGAAAGTCGGGCGCATGTGGTGGATTCTATTCAAGCAACTTTGGAGAAGTCACCAAAATTGTATGCCGTACACTTTGTGATAGTGAAATACTAAGCCATTGCAACTGATGAATTCTGACCGTTTTTCCACAGAAGAATCAATCGTTTGGATACACAGTATAGGCTCGTACAACACGACTTGCTTGAAATCTGACTATGCAAAAAACACAACCTTAGTTTGTTGAAGATAGGCTTTGAATGTCGTATTCAAAATTTTGGTGTGGTCTTGCGATTGTCATGGATGGACGAATGAAGCATGTTTATAATCTTTTCAATATCGATCAATGCTTTTATTTCGTTATCACAAACCTCATCTAACCTTGGAAGCAAATTTTTCTAAAATTTTTGAAGGGTCTATGAAATTTCCTTTAAAATTGGGTTTGAACTTATACCAATTAAAAAATGAGAGTTTTCTACATCTATACGTACGCATATATGTAGTTTAATAACTTTCTACGACAATAAAAAAATTTCAAGTCATTTTTCAACTTCTGCTTAAAATTCGAGATTCCCTGAATACAAATAATAATAAGTTTTAGTAGAGGGCTTAACAAGTCACTAAAGTTTCAAGAAGTAAATCACGATAAAAAAAAAATTTCTTTAAAACCCCTAAAGAATGTAGGCCTGGCAGGACAATGGGAGACCAATACTGGCATATATGTTCCAGAGTTTTAAAAGATTTAAATCATGTTCACGGGCTGCTAAAAAATTATTTCAAAAATGTTGCTTTATATTTTACTGAAATCCAAGTAATTAATAGTAAGAAAAAATTTCAATTCACTTGTGATTGAAACTTAAAAATATCAAATAATCGAATAGTTGAAAGTCAAAAGTGTCAATTGTTATGTCAATGTGGTTGAAAGCCTTATTAATTGTTGTTCATTGTTAATATCAAACCTTACGCTTCAAAACTTAATATTTGCAATCATCGCTGAATTTGACCATCCACAACAACTTTAATACGTGTAGTACACATCTACATATATTTAAGTACAATAAATCTAGTAGGAAATATTGGAAAAATGTTTCTAACTAAGAGAGTTCTTTAAATTCATTCACACCATCATCAACATGGTCTTTCAATTACTGTTCAACAAGTTGCTTATATGTTTATACACATATGAAGCGAAACATCACAACGACGAATATGATTATCATCATTCGTTTTTACACACATGCATATACATACATGTCTATAACGTACAGCATGATATGTTTATACAAATTTGCAACAATTTGTCATGCCACCAAAAGTTATCTTTCAGCATAGAGAGACGCATGCAAACAAATACGACAGTAATAGCTGATTTTCGGTTACATATCGTAATCCTACATGTACATAGTATATCTACAAATATATGTAGGTACATGTGTAAATTTCTATGGAGTGAAGATAGTGTGCATGTATGTTTAATGTAAGTACAAAAAGCATATTGTCTTGTAGAGCGGTAACAATATACACACATGTGTATGTGTATTGAATGTAAGTAACGCATAAATCTACAATAACATTTATTTGTGCTATTTGATGCCAATTCGATTCAATTCAATTCAGTTTCAGTTTGTTCCATCGACATCTTCGGTCGAAGTCTCCTCGCTCCAGTCTCTTCCAAAAATACAAAAAGAAGAAAAACTCAGCCATGAATATCTTGTGCGACATACATACATCTGCATCATTTTCTACGAAAAGTATTTGCTTATAGAATGATATCTTATGTATGTTATGTATGTGCTTGCATGTGGTTTTGTTGCTTAACGAAAGGTATCACTTCCGGCAACAGCACGTGGATTATATCATTTATGTTGCACACACGCATTCATACACAACGTACCAGGGAGGATATCTATGAGTGGCATACTACATATAATGAAGAAGTAAAATCGAATCAGTTAATGCTGATGCTAGTAATGATGATGATGCTGATGATGATGATGATGATGCTGATGAAGAGGCAAAAGAATCACCTTTCATTGCTGCGTGATTTCAATGTATTATGATATCTTTCTTTGAAATTTATGCATTTATCTATACATATCTATTCGTCTACAGTATATTATTATTATTTAGTAACGCATATAAATACGACTTCATTTTGATTGAGATGATGAAATAGAATAAATGCTGATATAATCAAAAGCAATAGCATAAATCCCCAAAAAAACGAGAGAGAGAGAGAGAGGTAAGAGGCATTCGCATAAGAGGAATGGCAACATTGTTGCTCGCAAAATTGATTTGAGCCCAAATTCGATAATAATTATTCTTCATTTAGCCGCAATTGGATCGTCTGGATATATGAACATATGTAGGTGTATGTATACATATGTTTGTACACAAGTATCAGCACTACAGTGCGTGGGTACACGTACATACATATGTATGTGGGTTAAGTTAGACATACTCATGCATTCATATGTATCTACATATTTATTTAGGATGATATTATTATCAAGCTTATTGGATTTGTTTTTCATTGATTTTCGACAAATAGGATTTATTTTTGATTAATCGCACGCCAGAATACACAGCACCGCCATGATATGCTTTTACAACATACTTTTTTTTTTGCATTCCTTTAATGTAAGGCTCAACTCAGTAACCACTGATTCATATAGAGGTTGATATTTAAAGGAATCTTTGAAGAATACCTTTTCAAAGCAACAAATGCCTAAATTCTTAGAAATCGAATATTTATATAACTTTCATTTTCAAAAATTTGAACTATGTGAGTGTCTAAGTTGCCCGCTCACAGCTATCAACTTATCTGTGTCATCTCATTAAATTCAAATTCAATATAATCTACCAATTATAGCCATAATTTTCCACTGATATCACTACTTTCAGCAAATTGTGAAAGATATGTATGTATTCTATGAAATGAATGCTTAAAATTATTTATTCACGAATAAATTCTCATAAATTTATTGCCTTCTAGAAGTATTTAAAGGGATATATTCTGGAATTTGTGTATGAACAAATATCATTCATTACATTGCTCCCTAAATTTGGCACGCTGTTTTGAACACACTTGTGAATAACTTAAAATTCTCTAACGAAATGAATAATTTATTAAGTTGATAGAATATTTTCAGCTTGCTCCATTACAATTGTTAATAATTAAATTTCAAAAAAGTAAGTCAAAAACAACAACCTTCGTAACTTGGCGTAAATATTCTCTTTCTTTTGTATATATATGTATACAATATTTTGATTAAATGCTGTAACTGTCAGCCGATGCCTTTTGAGAATACATATACATACATGCATACACTACATACAAGTACAGGCAGCCTACAATTTATGCCCTTATTAAGATATGGCGAATAAATATTATAACTACCATGTATTCAATCGTCCTATTAAAGATGATCCCAACGAATACACACACAAAAAAAAACATTCATTCTAATAACAATTTTTTCTGTTTTCATTTCATTTTATTTACTCTACCCTAACCATCAGCGTCTTCTTCTAACCTTTTGCTGTAGTTGTTTTTCATAACACTGCTGCTGTACTGCTGTTATTGCTCCTGCTGATATTATTGTTATGTATTTCTGCTGATGATGATGTTGTTGTTGTTGTTGTTGTTGTTGTTGTTGAATGCTGTAACTGCCACTTTAGCATAATGGAGCTTATCTGCATAAATCAATATCTTTGGCTTTTAACAATCTTAATAATGCTGTATATCTTCTGCCACCCCCTCAAGTTGTTGTGGTAGCTGGCTGTTGCTTACGCGGCTGCTATTGCTGCCATGGCTTCTGGCCCCATTTACCACCTTTACATAATGTGTAATTTGTATGTAGGTAGCTACATATCCTATGTATGTATCAGTATTGTATTTTCAATGGTTACGTCGGCAGATATTTTACCTGTCAATGGCAATGCTCTATTCGAATACACTTCAACAGCTCTCCTCTCTCCCTGCGTCGCTCTCTCGATATCTCCCTTTCTCTCTCTCTATCTCTTGCCTCAGTACTGTATTTGGTTTTTCTTTCATTCTTTTTTTTTTTGTATTTGGGCTTCATTCTTCTTTGGTGATAATGTTGATTTTTGCCTTCGCTATTTTTTGTTTAGCATCATCTTTTAGAAATGTCTCAATTTTTTTTTTTTATGTCTACATTCAATGCTTTTGTTTTCATATTTCATCTTATTTATAGCATCCAAGAAGAATACAAATCTGCATTGGAGTTATATAATTTTTTCTTGAATGTGTCTATATGTTTGTGTGTTGCCAGCTCAGATGTTTGTATACATTTCGCTAAAACAAACACAACATATTGATAGTCCTTTTTTCTTTAAAATATATCAGAAATAAAAAAAAAATATAGAAGACACATTTCTACAACGAGAAGAGTTGGAAACTCGGTTCAATTCCAGTGAACATCATTCGAAAACGGCGAATTAATTTAATTTTAATTTAATTTTGAATTTAAAAATATATATTTTAAATAAAATTGAGAAAATTTTCTCGGTAAAAGTAAGATTAATTAATTTTAAAATAAGATCTATTTAATGCATGCATACTTTAAACGAATAGCGCCCCCTACCATGGCAAGGCCAAAAGTACTGCTCGAGTTAACCCCATGTCTGTTCGAATAGAGTTTAGTTTTTCACCCTGACTGCAAAACTCTCTTTCCAACAGGCACGGCAACGCATAACTCCCTGGATTAGGGGACTAGCCTTTATCGACAGTCACGTCTAAATTCTCAAATAGCGTTCAGTTTCAGCATTAACAGCTTTGAAATTGTGAAAGAAGTAGCACAGTTACATTTTATAGGATGTAGTTCCCTCCTCAGGAGGAATAGTACTGAAGAAACATTGGTGATAACACTTAACCCCATACCTATAATTGCTAGATAATAAATTTGTTAAACAAAATGTATACAAATTAGCTTAAAGCATCACTAAAATGTTTCATACTCACTGTGTGCGTATTAAATACATACATGCATACATACAATGTGTATATACTGTACTTGTATACAAAAACACTGTATGCCATTGAAATGGAGTCAATCATTAGCAATTCCAAGAAAATGTCATCAATTTATGCAAGAACAGCACAAAAATAAAAGAAGGTATAAAGGATATATGTACTACATAGAAAACGAAAAAAATAACAAAACCAACAACAACAGCAGAATATCAACTTTAGACCACCCGTTTCGATTGGAACCTGTGGGGAAATATGTCAATGACAGAGTCACATACAAAAAGGAGACAAGATTGCAAAAAACGACCACAACGTAACGCAACAACGTTGTACTGTATAAATAACATCAATGTCAGGGGTGAATTGCTTCAAAAGAAGCTCACAACAAAGCTAAAACAAGAAAAAATCGAAGAAAAAAAAAGAATTAGACTGGCTGGGGGAAGAAAAAGTATAAACAAACAAAAAACATGTAATATAGTACACATAACACCTACATGCTGATAGAAATGAAACGAGATGATATGAAATTAAGCAAGCAAGCAAGTGTCGATATTGAATTTTATGTGACTTTTGTTGTGAAACTTTATTAGTTCCACCACACCTTCAAATAAAATCAATTTACCACCTTATAATGTCATTTGGATTTGGATAACAACAGAGCGTCACCTTTAGATACAATCTTATTGCATACACGGAAATTCAATATGTTCTTAGTGGCATAATAATAAGTATGTGGAACATATCATGTTATCAGAATAAGCAATACAGAAACTAATTTTTTATAGCAACAATGATGCTCAAAAGTGCAATATTTTAGCTGCTATGGTATAAAATTTATCAGCACTCTCGATAATACTAATAAAGCTAACCATATGTCTGTTCTTGAATATAATTTAGCATTTTTTAACTAAATTGACATGTCATTTGAAATACGAGAATACTTTAATCATCTATTTTAGATTTTAATCAGACAATTTATGCTATTACATTTCTCTCGCCACTGTATATATATATATATATCTAAATGTTATAATTTGCCAAAGTTTCAAATAAAAAGAGAATACAACAACAAAAAGTGACTGCACACGAAAGCAATGAAGATATCTATTTGCCAACAGAAATTCATGTTAACATATTAATATTGGGGAACATAAGAAAAATATGTTTAAAATAATAATAACAAGTAGATAAAAGAGATGACAAGCTAACAAATGCGCACAAGCATTGCTAAACACATGAAAATAGAAAAGAGGACACAGAGTCGTGGCGAATCATTTTGACGCCTGAGACAAAGGTATAAAAGAGCGCCCCTAAGGTTTCGTTTCGAGACTGGACAATTGTATTAGAGACCAAGATGATGTGAATCGATGTCCATCTTTTGCTCTTGAGTTCAGTGTTATTTCTCTGAACCGGTCCTTGGAATTCAATCGTGTATGTGACCATGATTTGTTGATTATTTGTGCTTATCGAACTTAAAATGTCTGATTCTGGATTTTGGAATTCTGCAATTTGTTCCAAATATGACGTCACATTCAAAATTGTTGTTCAAAGATTTTAAAGTTTCACTTGAAATTATCAAGGTTGGCATATGGAATTTGATCTCTGAAAAGTCACTTTATAAAAATTCAACCTTGCACATAATTTTATTTCTGCACGATAGTCAAGAAATAATTTGTACACAAATATTACTCAGATGCCTTTGATGCAGCTAAATCTTCTTTGAACACTCTCTTTACATGTGAGTTGTGTTCTTACAATTTCAAGCGGAAATATACGCTATTGGCAGGTGTGCCCACTTCAACATCATGCGCCAATACTGGAATAGAAGGATTGCATTCCTGACAGACAGTCAGGCTGCTATCAAGGCACCGAACTCTAACCAGGTGAAATCAAAACTGGTGTGGGAATGTCTTGACAAGCTGAATTAACTTGGTGAAAATTACCAATTATGGATCCTTTGGGTTCCAGGACATATTGGAGTTGGAGGCAACAAACTAGTGGATAAGCTTCGCCAAGAAGGGGGCCGCAACACCCTTTGTAGGCCCAGAACCTTTCTGTGGTCTGGGCAAAGGAGCTTTATCCATGCTCATTAAAAGAAGTGAAGAATCAGAAAGACAATCATACTGGGAAAACCAACCAGAATTGTCCTTATCCAAGACACTTTTAGGGACCTATAACCTCAAACGACTTGAGAAATGTACCAGTTTAAACAAGAATAATATAAGAATCATCACGGGATTATTGACAGGACACTGTAGGCTGAACGAAACTGGGAATCTTCTCAGATAAAACCTGCCGACAATACCGGAAAATCTGCTGAACTCCCTTAGGGTAGGATCTAAACTAAACTTCCTTATGGATGCTGGACTTAGAGAAATCCTAGCCCATGATGGGGTTCACAATAGACCTAGAGTCGCAGTGCAATACAACCCTCTAATAATAATAATACAATTTCTTATAGTTTCCGAATTTCGTCTCCAACATTTTTTTTCACATCATCCGTTCTGATTTCGCGACTTCTTATAAAAATCAACAAACTACATTGCAATGTTTGGAAATTGTTTAATTTTCGACATTATAAAAGTTAGTATTTACTTGACTTTGTGGATGTAAAAGTGTATACTTTGTAGACCAAAAGTTTGTTGTATATTTGAAGCGCAGAAAAAATGAATAATTTTCTTCTATCTCTTTTCAATACATTAACAACACCAACTGATCTCACGTCCAGCCAGATATTTCGTTTCTTTTATGTTTTCGAAACAAGCGTTTTCAAACAAATTGTGTTTTTTCGTCAAGTTTGTGCGTCTGAGAGGACCACCTCAGTCGCCTCACTCTGACTACGGCTCTGCAAGCTAGGATGCTATGGAAAGGGCTTCTGTATAACTTGTATGTATATAAGTATTGGGTGATATAAAAAGTATTTTCAGTATTTTTTTTTCTTTTACAATTTTTCTACTCTTCATGTTCTACTTTCTTTGTAGGTACTTTTTCCTTTGTATCGCTCTTTCAGCAACTCATATTATATTTTCGATTTTTTTTTTCTTTTTCTTTCATTCACGAACTTGTACAAATTTTATTAAGCAGAATTAAGTAAATGATTACGACAAGAGTGACTATGTCAATGATAAAAAGTAAGCGTCTACCTGACACAGCGATAACATAGCTGATTATGTTGGTGATGATGGTTTTGATGATCATGACAATGTAAATAGCTTTATAAGTATGTATTTACCTTATTTTGAAGCAAATTCATGATAATTGAACAATGTCAGCAGGTGTGTGCAAATGAATGTGAAGCTTTGAATGTTTTTGGTCTCATTAACTTTATGCTCTTTACACCTACATTTACATTGTATTAGGGATGCAAATTTTCAGACATCTTGCTAGTCCCGAGAAGAATTTGTTAGAAATACATATATTTAAGAAATTTAAGGAACCATTGCATGTGTTTCATGAATTCAAATGTCGGTAGTAAACTTCACTTATGGTCTTCAAAAATTAAAAACCGATGACAGATTTAAGACATTGAAAGATGACTAAAAAGGACTAAAATTATTCATAATAATAGAAGATGAAATCGTTTACAGAAAATATGAGCATGTTATAGATGCCCAAACTTAGAGTAAAAATTATACTAACATTGCCTTTGCAAACGATTTCAGTTTTTCTTTTATAAATGTCTGTGTATACATGAGTTTGGTTTGAGCAGCAATACTGTATTTATTTTTGTAAACTACACAAAAACAGTTCACTATATACTTGGCTTGTAGTTTACTTTCAAATTGGATCATCGTCAATCCGCAAAGATTTTACTGTTAAAATTTCGCTTGTTGACTTTGATGTACATTTCCATAAAACAGAGGATATATCGTCGGTGCGTACGAAGAAAGACGCATGAGTTTCTTAACGGCGAAAAAGGGCGTATAAGAAGAAGACTGACGCATTATGAGAGATATACCGCTCGAGAGTTGGCGTCGTTACAGTAATCTAAATGACTGGTAATATTCGACTGGCATAGACTTGTTGGAAAGGAGGAGTGATCCAGAGTACTGTGTTGAGGACCATTTTACTTCTCAGGGTCAGGTTTTTTGACGAAAGAGGGGGCTTGGAGCTGTTTACCTCGTAAACAGGAGACTTCGGGTAGTTTTATTGCTCACGGACCCCCACTATTACTTCCCAGGGAACATTTTTCTAGAAAATTGTTTGGCGTTTTTCTTATCTAAGCGAACATATTGCCAGAGCAGTTTTAGAGCCATTTTCATTTATTTTATTTTTAATAAAATAAGTAAAGGAAAAAGTATTATGGATTGTAAATGAGTATAATATAATATGAAGTCTATGCCTATATTAGAAATGGATACATGAGGCAATCGCAATTCTCATCAGAGAACAAGCAGACACCTTGCTCTTATGTATTCTATTAAGTAGCCCGTTGAACTAAATATTGACAGATTTATTTTAATCGTCTATAGGCTACTCTCTATAAAGCCGAATGTGTAATTTTATATTGTATATGGAAGACAAAAGTTATCCATCTACCGACATTTTTTTCCGGCAGTAACTACTTGGCATGAAAAAACTTTTCAAATAAAGGTCAGAAAAGGTAATGTCACAACGGTTCTGTCGTTCGATACCGGCCATTATAAGTGCATGATTTCTGATCCTTTTCATCTCGGCACAATATATGTTCTCCCATAATATTAACCACATTTCGACAGTATCGTTGACAACGTGAACGAACCTATGCACGATATTTTCCCCTTGCTGGTAATCTTTTTTAGAAACCTGGACAGAGTGCGTTGATCAACGACATTGCCGGAAGAGGTTTGATATTAATGAAGGAATATATCAAGGAAAAACATGTAGTCATGCCCAATCTATTTAGCACACGAAAAAAAAATAAATTATTGATTCGCATTTTCAAGTACTAATTAGATTTTACTTAACTGCACTCAATTCGAATACAAAGTGCTATTATATAAAGCAATCCTGAAGCCAATCTGGACTTATGGTATTCAGTTTTGGGGCACCGCATCTCCCTCAAATATCGAAAAATTGCAGCGAATACAATCCAAGTGTCTGCGAATTATTGTAAACGCGCCTTGGTATATGAGGAACGTTAACATCCATTGAGATTTAAATGTACCCACAATTTCTGAGGAAGTTGCACTGTCCTGCAGAGGCTACATTCAAAAATTACACAGTCATCCGAATCCCCTTGCTAGGCAATTGTTGCTGGGCACGGGGCATCGTCGATTAAAAAGAAAAGACACATTGAATATGCTGTGAAATTGCTATACCTCGGGACTCAACAAATTGTTATGGAACGTAGGGAATATCACATAATTTTAGTTAGTTTGTAAGATTTGAATACTTATTGTTAGTTTCTAAGTAATTTAGAAAGATCCAATAAAAAAAGCTTGTTAGAAAAAAAAAAATTCGAATAGAATTCAAAAGGAATAACCTAGTTTTCAGGTTGGATTTTTCTTCCATTTTGAGAAAAATTCGGAATACAAATATAGGTAAGAGTTTGTCATACTTGTTGCCCCCTTAGCAGCACCCTGCAAGCTGTGCGAGATCATTTGAAAAATAGCTATTTTGTATCATAGTTCAATGATAGTAATTTTATCCTACTTAAAGTATTTGCAATCTACAGATTTTTATGGTAGCTATGCCTCAAAACCCGTCCCATAATTCTCCACTTTATCCCATTATTATTTACAAATAACATTCCATCATAGAGGTAAGAACCCACTTGAATAGGCATATATTTGCCTCTGTGGAGTATAGTAAATATATTGCCACTTTAAACAACAAAGCAATCATTTACATTTTATTCTCAAGAAAAAAGAAATAACAAATACAATATAGTAGAAATCCTCTTTTCATAAAACTTTCAACATTCATACTTAAATGAAATTCCTCCAGTACGCGACGCGTAGAGCTCAATAGTATTTCAGCATTATGTACATTTATACAATATGTTTATACTTATACTTATACTTATATTAACAATAAAAAGTTTTGAATGAAATAAAAATTTCTGATTCAAATTCAAAATAACTATTCCTATTGCGGTGACAATGATTAGGTCATCAGATGGTTGCAACTATATGGTATGTAAAGTATATACTATGTACAATTCAACATTATTGATTTGGGTATTATAAACGAAAATCATAAAAAAAATCAAAAACTTGAAATAAATAGCATTTTTAAAAACAAATGCATAAGATGAGAGCTTCTTTACGTTAACATAAGATTTAATGAAATGCGAAAAAAAAAAAGAAACAAAAAAATTTACAAATTCAAAAATTCTTCACCACGAATGGCTTACTTACGGACATACTCACAAGAGAGAAACGTAGGGTATTTCATACAATGACTAAGACCACAAGTCACTCAGAAATCAAATTTGCATGCATACCAATACGAACTCACAATGTTCTGTCATTCACACAGATGCGGATACGAGGCATCTGATTCATTGTGTAACTCATATTTACAACCACATACGCACAGACTCACTCACACATGGTCATAGAGATTATGTTGCTGCTTGTTTGTACTAATGTCGTTGTGTCTGGCGGAATGTGACACCATGGCATCCTATTCCATTCCCGTCACCCCACCACTCGCTAGCTTGACAAAATGTCATCATCAACACTAAGAAGTAACACCCACCAGCACTACGACCACCACCACCACCGCCACCAACTACATCAACAACAACAGCAGCATCAACATTATTATCAAACAAAGGCAGTAGTAATAGCAGCAGTAGCGGCATCGTTAACAACAACAACAATAACTACAATAGCAAAGGGCAGCAACGATAACGTATTATGTTTCATAAGCTGTTTATGCGATTTTCAACGTATTATTATACTATGTTATGTGCTTTTGTATGGAAGAAGGCAGAGTACACATTGAATACTGAAAATTCTAAAGAAATTAAAACAGCAACAACTAATGTATGTTGTTGTTGTTGTTGTTGTTGTTGTTTAGCATGATTTTTGGTAAAGTTTTTCGACAACAACGACAACAACAACAAAATATAATCAAATAAATGTAAGCGAATGGGCAAATGAATAAACGAATGACCAAATAAACTAATAATAAGTGAATGAGCGAATGTCAAGTTATTTGAAGGGACTTGTTTGAATGTTGTTGTCATTATGATTGTCAGTCGCAAACATCTTCCGAATCATGACGATGAATTGAATGTCAACACTGTAATTGTTATTGTTGCTGTTGTTGTTGTTGTTGTCACTATATCCTACTGTCATCCCTTATCATTTTGTGTATAAAAACTTATTCTATATCCATCGCTCGACACTTGGCGCCCTCAAGCATCAACAACAGTCCTTTTGCTGATATCATTAACAGCATCCGCTGACGATCATTATTCCACTGGCCTTTCGTACACTCACATATTGACGGTTGGACATTTTAATTTATTTTGTCTTTAATATAATTTTTTATTTTGCATAGTAATACTTTGTAGTTGAATAGCGGCAGGCTAAGGCGTAAAGGACTATCTTATCTTTGTCTGTGCTATGTTACTACTTACAATTGATGTGGTTAAGAAATTGTGACAACAGATTTTCCAAAGCAGAAACAAAAATAGATTTTCTTATTTTTTTTTTTTTCTTATTAGTTTTCTATTTGTTAGCTAGAATTAAAAACTTTTGCGTAAAAAAGTACTTTTGATATTGAGAAAATTTTTTTGTTTCAATGGTAAAATAAAAAGAAATTCTTAAAAATATATAAAAACTTATTTCGAGTATGGCCTAGTAGGAGCAAATAAAACTAATTAAAGAGTCTCGAAAATCAAAATAAGTCGTTCCAAAAATGAAAATATGAATGAATTAGTATTCAAATTTACAAACTATAATCATTCACTACCAATGATTATTCTTAAATCACAAATCGTTTACAATTTCCAGCAATGATCAGCAACACGAGCAACCCCGCATCGAAAAATTATACAACAAATCATCTGGAAGTTACTCGAAATCCAATTATTTTCTCCAAGATTGTTAAAGCATATGTTTTTAGTTTTTATCAAGCGGTTTTATTAAAAAACTACAAATTCTATAGTATTTTAGCAGAGATAATCTGGCATATAATTAAAATATGGAAATCTCTTCACCAATCTCAGAAAATAATTAAATTTTAGAACACATATTTGAGGAAAAAAAATTTAATATGAAAAACATCTAAAGAAGATTTAATTCAACCCAATAAAATACCCAATTTTCCAGTTCTTCAGATGTATTGAAGTGCTGCTTTTTAAATACATGCCCCATCGATGAAAGCAAATAGTATTCAGAAGCAGCCAAGTCGAGGGAGCATGGCGGATGGGGCATGAGTTCCCAACCAAGTGATTTCATCGTATTCTGAACCAGTTTTACTTAGTGTGATGGAACGTTGTCATGAACGTGCCTTTTGGCTCATCCGCACGTACTTCGATCATAGCATAATTCAAATTTATCATTTTTCACAGATACTGAACAATATTAACACCTTCACCAGGTCTTAATACATTATAATAAAGCACACTTTTATGATCACACGTAGCACAGTACATTCTCATATTTCTGAATCAAGTCGGTTTGGCAGTTGAAGTTGATGGTTTACCTGGATCAATCCAAGATTTTTTATATTTCGGATTCTCAAAATAAATCCATTTTTCATCACCAGTAACAATACGGTGCAAAAAAAGCTTTCGTTCGTTCTGTTGATGCAAACATTTGAATTTTGGCATTAATTTTGCTGACTTTTTAATCTTTCCCATAACATGCGAACATCTAGAAATTGTTGCTTGATTAACATTTAACATTTCTGCCATTCGTTATTGGCTTAAAGTATCATCATCGTCCAATATTTCTTGCAAATTCGGTGTTTTCTCAGATTTTCAGCTTTCTTCCACGTTGTTGATTTCTCCCATTAAAGTCATTATTTCTGAAACTGGAATTTATTGCACTTTAAACATAATTTAAGTCTAATTCATATAATTTTAACGAATAGCCTTTTGAATTAAATTTCATATTATTTTGTAGTGTTTATTTGCACACATTACACTTTGCAACGTGTTTTTGATTTTCAAAATAATCCCAAATAATATTTAAAAGCAAAGTAAACGAAAAACACGTGTTTGCTGTTGAAATGCGTGCAGCAAAGCAATGTGATAAACGATTTCAGAAAGGGAATTGATGCTCCAGCTCAGTAACAGTATACTTCAGTGCTTTTACTGTTATATTTGCAGTTTTTCAAACCATTGTTTTTTTTACATCTGCTGTAATACCTGTCATTTATAGCAAATTGACAGAGGAGTAATTAAGAAAATAATATAAAAATTAGTTAAACCGATATTTCGAATAACCCAAAAAAAAATTGGTTAACTAGAATGTCAATCTTCTAAATTTACCTACAAAAGATCCTATCAGAGCATGATCTATAGCACGTCGTATTTCACAATATAATGAGTTAATATGAATTTTTTATGCAATCCGAAACAATATAATCATTACAGGCCCTATTAATCGATTGATCCAATACACATATTTGGTTTCAACTCATACATAAATAAGCATTATTCTTTGCATCGTCCTTCATATTATACATATTTCTATCTGTCTTTTTTTAAACATTCTAAAGCATACTGATATATATGTAATATTATTGCGATAAAATATCGACTTAATGTGATGTGTGTTTTAGTTGTATTTGAGCTATTTCTGTATGTATAGTACTTATATCACATATGTATAAGATATATAAAAATATAAAATTAATGTTCTTAAAATTCCATCAACGCGAAAAACCAACAAACAAATACATAATAATAAAAATATAAATAAAGCAAAAAATGAATTGAGGGAAAAAAATTGAAAACGAATAATAATAAAATTATTACTTATGCATTAAAAATGTCTGTCTCATTCCCATACACGTTTCGCCATCGTGCTTCTTACTTTTTTCCATGAATAAACGAGTACATATAATTTTATTTGACTTATTTATATGTATGTATAAATGTGTTTGTACATATATACATATTTTTATATATATGTCGTCTGTCACTCTTATATGTATATATGCGCACATCACTTCAATATAGTGAATGCCCTTGTTTATCCTTCGACAAATATATGCGTGCATTTCCCACACAAAGCTATTTATATACAAGGATATTACTAGGGTGGAATGATTTTATATGGAGATTTTTCAATTTTTGTATGGTAGGCATGCAGGTATTCATTGATGGACCCTACCAATAATGTTAACCTTATACCGAAATTTTGAGGTAATCTAATTCCAAAGAATAGCTTAAATTTTATTCTATTTTTAATTATACTCGCATTTCTAATGATGATTAAAAAAAAAGTTATACAAATTCGTCTTTAATATTAGCTAAAATTCGTTGAGTACTAAACTGGATTTGGTAAATTTTTTCTAAGCTCAGTAACGTTGGTAGCATGGCACGTCTTAACCAACAACTTAACATACGACTTTATACAGGTATGCCCAAACCGTTGTATGAAAATCAGATTTTCACTCCACCTTAATAAAGTACGCACATATGGCAACATATATGTGTAGATATCTATAATATATATACTCCTCATATTGCCATAAAGTGTGAATGTGCATCAATAAAGACTTTTGAGCGTAACTTCATATGCTGCTTCTGCTATTGCTGCCATCAGAGTTGTTTGGCAATGGTTCAATACCAGCGGCATCTGTCTTTTGCCCCCTTAATTCACTAAAATGTACCATATATACATACATATATGTATATTTATGTGCATATCTTTATGTCTATAGTCTATCTGTTGGCGCATATATGATACATATATTCATGTATTTTATATGTGTGCATATGAATGCATCTAAAAAATACTCGTACATATCAAAAAAAGACAAATATTGTAATAACGCGTGTTTACTTATGATTAATCGATTTTATGAATTTACCGCTTTTATGTTCACCATTTACACTGCTTCTCTAGTCTGCTAATATCATATAAATGTACACTCACTCTACCGATTCAACTCCAATGCTACTTTTATATATCATAGTTATGCGTAAGTACATGTATAGGGTGAGCCATAATTTAAAAAAAAAAAAACAATTTTGCAAGCTATAAACCCTATTTAACCGCTATATCAAATATATAATTTGAGATTTTCGATATAATAGGCGTCATAAGCCCATCATATTTTAATAGAATATAGAAAGTTATATATCCTTATAAGCGTATATTTCTCTCTACTTACTAATATTATATCAAAATGAAAAATTCACTAAATAGTTTTGAAGTCATCGGTAAAACATATGTCAACGCATCAAGGAAAAACAGTATTTTGCGGATGTAATTTAAACTTTTGATAAATACCGTTTTAAGAATCTCAACGAATGCTTGATATACAATATACTAAAGATGGTTTCAACGATTCAGAAATAATTATTTGGATGTGATAAATGAAGAACCTGGAATATCGCTGATAAAGTTATTAAACATCTAATTGCAAGAAATATTGGACGAAGATGACACTTTAAGCCAACAACAAATGGCAGAAATGTTAAATGCTGATCAAGCTATAATTTCTAGGTGTTTAAACGCTATGGGCAAGATTCAAAAGTCAGGCAAATGGGTGCTAATTTCGGTAAATTGATTTATTTTGAGAATCCAAAATGTAAAAAATTAGTTAGACATTCATCAACATCGACTACAAAACCGAATGAATTTAGAAAGTGTAGGATCGGAAAGGTCTGGTTTATTACGAGGTATTAAAACCTGGCGATACTCTCAATTCTGCATGGTACCCAACAAATAATCAATTTGAATCATTCTTTGATTCGAAAAATTTCCGGAATGGGCCAGAAGATACGGTAAGGTCATTTTACTTCATGACAACTCCCCGAAACACAAATCAAAACCGGTTCAAGGAACGATGAAAGTACTTGACTCTGGCTAGGTACCTCGGTACAGACTTAGCTCCTTCTGATTACCATTTGTTGTCATCAATTGGACACGCACTTAAAGAACAGCACTTCAATAGAGCTGAAGAACTGGAAAATTAGGTATCAAATGATACAACAACAAAAAAACAATTTTTGGAAGCGTATCCACAATTTGTCTGAAAGTTGGTCAAAATGTGTAAAAAGCGATAAACAGTACTTTGAATAAAATATTTTATTTTAACTTTGCCATTAAAAAGCGATTTATTTTCGTAAAACAAAGCTCATTTCATATTCATACATCTGATATAATTTATTCTTTTGAGTTATTCTAAGTTTTTATGATAATTTTGTTTTTGTTTTGAGTTTTTTATGTGATGAAATAAAGGGTGTTTTTTTCGAGGTATAGAACTTCAAGTTGGCATTACTGTTCAAGATGGCGACCGATTTAACAGCTGTCAAGTGATTTATTCTCAGTTTGGTTTGGCAATTCATCATGAATAGACTCACGCTTCAACAACGCTTGCAAATAGTGCAATTTTATTTCGAAAATAATTGTCGTTGTTCCCGATTTTCATAAGCGAATTTTGTTTAGCGATGAAGCGCACTTCTGGTTGAATGGCTACGTCAACAAACAAAACTGGCGCATTTGGAGTGAAGCTAATCCTCAAGTGTATGTCGAAACACCGTTACATACAGAAAAACTGACTGTTTGGTGCGCTTTATGGGCTGGTGGAATCATTGGTCCGTACTTCTTCAAAAACGATGATGGCCAGAACGTTACAGTCAATGGTGATCGGTATAGAGCCATGATTACTAACTTTTTCATTCCTGAATTGAACAACCATGATGTCCAGGAGCTGTGGTTCCAACAAGACGGCGCAACATGTCACACAGCTCGTGCCACAATCGATTTATTGAAAGACACGTTTGGTGACCGCCTAATTTCACATTTTGGACCTGTGAATTGGCCTCCAAGATCTTGTGATTTAACACCGCTAGACTACTTTCTGTGGGGCTATGTAAAGTCATTGGTCTATGCGGATAAGCCACAAACGCTTGACCATTTGGAAGACAACATTCGCCGTGTTATTGCCGATATACGGCCACAAATGTTGGAAAAAGTCATCGAAAATTGGACGTCCAGATTGGACTACATCCGATCCAGCCGTGGCAGTCATATGCCAGAAATCATATTTGAAATGTAATGCCACAAGATTATCTTTCGAATAAGTAAAATTCATGTCTATCGAATAATCCATCGTTGTTTTATTGCAATTTAAAGTTTTATACATCGAAAAAAAAACACCCTGTATAATTTATTTTGTTACATTTAAAATATATTTTATATTTTTGAAATTTTTGTGTCTTATTTTATATATTTTTTTTTAGTATGGAAAAAGACGAAAAACATAGCAAACCATATTTAACGATTGCACAATCATACCAGAGTACAGCATTACATCCTTTAAATTTATTTATCGAATGTAATGGACAACTCAAAACTCAGGTAAAAAGTCATAAAGTCATAATCTTTTGTAATTTTTGGGCTCTAATTAGTAAATGTTAAGAGAAAAAAATTATTCGATGGCTACTTTGGCCGATTCATTCAAAGGTTTAAAAATAAAGTTATGAAATTTATTGAAAATATTAGTTTTATGTAAAGCTTAATTTATGTCATTTTTAAATGTGATTTCACGTATACATATAGTAATTTGTGTGCTTCCAAAATTTCAAAGAAAATTTGAATTATTTGAAAACATTGTTGAGGCAGAGTTCCCGTCATACCATCTCGATCAAAAAATTCCCGGAATAATCACCGTGTGGCGCTCCCATCGTTCCAATTTGAGTTCTGGTTTTTTTTTTTTTTTTTTGTTAAGTTGATACATCTGTTGCTGATATTACCTCTAAATCATAGCGTCATAGCTTGACATTTGCAAAAGTTACGTAGCCAAAATTACATCTATCTCTGTGTGTGTTGGCGATTTTGTACAATTTTTAATCAATTTCATGCAAAAAAGAGACCGTGTTGACGTCGCAAAAGACATGATTTGCGAGGCTGAATCCGATCCCACATTCATCAGATCATTACTGGAGATGAGACATGATCTTATGAGTACGAAGGAAAGAGACCAGAATTGTGGGCAGAAAACTCGTGGATTTTGCACCATGATAACGCACTGTCGCACAGTGCCATCATTATTCGTTATTTTTTGACGAAAAATGCAACAAATACCATCCAACAGCCACCAAATTCACCTGATTTGGTTTCCTGTGACTTCTTTATGTTCAATCGAGTTAAAAAACCATTACGAGGAACGCGTTTCAACAGCCGAGAGGAAGTAATGGAAACATCTCAGGAAGCACTGATATAGATTTACTCTTGGCTACGTAACTTTTGCAAATGTCAAGCTATGACGCTAAGATTTAAAGGGAATATCAACAACAGATGTATCAACTTAACAAAAAAAAAACAGAACTCAAATTGGAACGATCGGAGCGTCACACGGTGGTTATTCCGGGAACTTTTTGATCAAGGTGGTATTCTGATGTTAGAGAATTATTGAGAAGCACGGTTAAAGTAATTTGAATATATTAATGACAAATACTTATCTACATTCTATTAGTCGGTGTGATATAGGCATGACAAACTTTTTACCATAAAGAGAATTTATCAAAAACATACTAGAAAATTACGACAAATACTGAATGAAGAACTAAGCATATTTGTTCCCTTGCTGTTGGAGCATATATTAAATCTTATTATGAAACACCCTTATTAACAGTAAGCATATGTGTTTCTATCCATCTCTATCCATGTGTTGAACAAATTTTAAATGAAGGTATAGAAAATGTTTGTAACGGAAATTACTCTTTAAATTGAGTTACAATTACAATATCTATGAATTTTTACACAACAAAAAAAGTCAACCTTATTATTATTATTACTATTATTATTATTATCAGGAGAAGCAACAGCACTGCTTTTTAATATGTGCGTATGTTATGTAATATTAGCGATTGAGCCTTTAAAGCAAATAGCTCAACAATATGTCATAACGTCTTTCATAGAGTTTTAATCATTTTTGTCACATAAAAATGCCTCTTATACGTCATCTTGTTGCTTTTCGTTTGAAATATACATACACACGCATAGTCACACATAGTTGCGTGAATGAAAAATGACAAATTTTAATTAATTCTGCAACTCATTTACGGCACGTCTACATTTACGTTCGCATTCATGTATGTACTCTCGTATATATATGGTAAGTATTATGCTTATCGCATGCATAACATGCGACACGAATGCCAGCCAAGAAGGCACCTTATACTCATCATCATCATCGGCTTAAAGCATAAATGCTACTTATACGACGCGTTTAATACGATGATACACGTGAGTGTTTTTTATTGTAGTATTTTGCTTCATTTTTGCAAACATTTATCAATGCATACATACATGGGACGCATGCATCATAAATATCATACGTGAGACTGTATATGGATACAATACAAATATGTATACATATGCACACGTTGCATCGAACTTAAAGGGCCACCGTACAAACGGAGCTCATAAATGACAACAAAACAACGATGTGATTGAGCGATTGAAAGCATCACAAACACGTAAATCCTTGTGGGAGGCATATGGAGAGCAAACAATGTGCAGAAGAAGAAGAAGAATAACAATAACAAGAACAACAACAACAACGTAGCAGCAGCAGCAGAACTCATCACAGCCACTTTGCTCATTTTAGCTTTTTATTGTTTTGTACGGGGAGCGGAGGAAACAATGACGGAACGATGATTGTATTGTAGCCGCAGGAGCGTTTTATGAGCATTTTACACTGCATTTAATTTAATGAGTCCTTTCAATTTTATTATAAACGTTGCGTCATTGTGTTTGTATGAAGCTTGCTTCTCCTACATATACACACCCTCCTCACTGGTATATCCCTCTCGCTCTCTCCCTCTCTCTCTCTCTCTGACTCTTACTTACTCGCTTTAGCAATTCCCGTACGTGAGTATTGGTATGAATGTTCGTTTTTGTTCAACTGGTTCAACCGACTTAACGACAAATTCTGAATTTCAAAAATTCAATCAGCTATTCGAAAACCAATAAGTTTTTACAACTTCCATCAGTAGCCACAGATCGATCAATGTGATTTCTCAATAATAGAAAGCTGTAATACTGCATTTTTTTAATCGATTATTGTTTATCCAATGCTAATAATTTAATTTCAAATATATTTCATTCCAACTTTGTGAAAAGTTCATATAATCAAATTGTATAACTAGGTCTCTTAAGGGTTGCAAACAATACTAAATCCACTATATGTATGTTACGCATGCCGCTGTCATTCAAGTAAATATAATTTTTATGGATTTTTCTCTTATTTTATGAGGCAACAATTGCCTTTTTGGCCATCACAAAATTTCATTTTGATATTTTTACAAAGACGAAGAAAAAAATCAAAAGCAACAAAAAACGACAAAATACTTTGATGTGACATTTATCGTCATTTTCTGTTACTTTTACTATATGTAGGTTCAAACATATGTACATATATTAGAGGGCTTCAAAATGGTTAAGAATGCTCAATGCTATATTTTTCTAAATTAAAAGTTTCTGCAAAATCCTGGGTTTTGGGTTTAATTGTAACCCAAGCAAGCAATGTCCAACTAACAATTGATCCAAATGATAATTTTGTGTTTCTGTCTACAAAATTAACACAATAATTAAACTGAGAGAATCACATTATATAATTAAAAACTTATTTCAAAAATTTTTAAATCTTTACAACAATATTTTTTTAAATTGAAATTTTTCAAATTTTTTCAAATTGAATTTTTTTGCTCTTTTCCAAATTATTGGCTTATTATTTTAAACATGTCATTAATCAATTTTAACTCATTAAATATAAAATTTGTTACATACAATTGAATTTAATTGAACTTTATACTAAATACTTTCTATATCATACTTTCTTGTTCAATAGGTTTTGTTAAAACTTGATAGAAAAGCTTCTAATTTCATTCTGAGCTGCACAACTCAATATTAGGAGAATAGGGGAATCTTACCTCTTTTCGCAGATCTGTATTATTCGAGTTCGGTTTCTTTTATGGATGGAACACGCAGAAATCCCACACAACTGCTGCCAAAAGTTGGCTCTGGGGCCATAGGCATAGCAGGGCCCTCATTGGCCCTGGAATAATGCACTGCCCCATATAAAATGTCATTGAATACATTTAATTGATCCTACAAACTCCGACACACAGTGATCACTGATCCGATATCTGATTCTAGAAATATCTGTGACCTATGATCGCAACGCCATGCCAAACTTCATAAGTTTCACGAGAGCCATTTTTATAACCTCTCCTCAGATTTGGATCCATTCGAAGCAAATCAAGTAGAGGATTAAGAACATCACTGGAAATGGTACGCACCACATGCTGGTATTTTACAGGCATATGCTTCTTTGTAGACTGGCCAGAGAAGAAAGTGAGGAGTTAAGGTTCAGTAACCACCATCAAGTTTAAGTAACCACAAAAAGTATAGGAATTCAAATTTAGATAAATTAAAAACAAGCAATTATTATTAAAACTGTTTTCACAGCAATATCATTAAATAAATCACATCACACAAATCAGCTTCTACAATTTCAAATTCGGATCTTCTAAAATTGACGCTCTGACGTCTAAAATAGACGCTTGAAGTGTTCTAATGTACATGAATTCGTACATATTTATATATATCGTTCATTGGTTTTATTAACTTCATATACAATAATTTTTTGTTTTATAATTCGTTGTTACTGTTGCTGCTGCAGCAGTGGAAATATGAGTAAGGGTGAAATGTCGTCATGTGTCTTAAGCATGCGGCCGTATAAAACATGACATGACATATGTGATGTGTCAGTGTAATAAGAAATTTTCTCAGAACACAATATATTTTATTTTTATATACATTAATATGGCTGTTATTTCTGAAATTGTCGACATTGTTCGAGGCACCATTTAGAAAGATGAAGTTACCCAAAAAAACCGCTAAATATGAAATTTTCAGACAATTATATAAGCATTAGAAGATGCGACTTAAGCCCGAAGTTCGAAAAATTAGTGCTTTTCTAAAAGTGAAGTCATATAATGTAACAAAAAAATCTAGTTACGACTTTTCTTTACTTGCCAAACAACAATCAGTCAATGCGCTAGATCTTTACGTTTTCAAAACTCTATTTAGGGTGAGAAAAAAGAAATTCAAAATTCTATAGAATTAAGCAAAAATTTATTTCATATAAATTCCAATTTTTGAAGTATTTTTTCACATTAACTGTTTTAAATTTTTGAAAAGAAATTCAAGTTTCAAGAACTCTACTTCCGCGTTTGTGGATGGGTCGCGAACTAGTGATCGTTGTGTTTTTTCTCAGCATTTTTGAGGCTATAGGCTATAGTCGGAACCTTAGAACATTCTTCGATCGGCGTAAAATTTCATATTTAATATTTTTTTTGATAATTTTACATTTCTAGAGGGTGTCCCGCAAAAAATGAATGTGTGTATATGTGTGGTTGTTGCTTCAAATAAAACTGAGATTTATTTTTATGTACCTACATATTTATGTGCATGTAGCTGCTATATCCATTCAGCATAAGTACTTATTTTTTTCCATGAGCCCTTTTTATGCCAATCATGTTTTGAATTTTTGAAGAGAAATTCAAGTTTCAAGAACTCTACTTCCGCGTTTGTGGATGGGTCGCGAACTAGTGGTCGTTGTGTTTTTTCTCAGCATTTTTTAGGCTATAGGCTATAGTCGAAATCTCAAAACATTCTTCGATCGGCGTAAAATTTCATATTCGATAGTTTTTTTGATAACTTTACATTTCTAGAGGGTGTCCCGCAAAAAATGAATGTGTGTATATGTGTGGTTGTTGCTTCAAATAAAACTCCGATTTATTTTTATGTACCTACATATGTATGTGCATGTAGCTGCTATATCCATTCAGCATAAGTACTTATTTTTTTCCATGAGCCCTTTTTATGCCAATCATTTTTGGGGAAGTTTAGAGCTTCAAATTTTTACTATTATGATTTTAGCTATATATAAAATATATATAAAACCAATATATATATATATTATTATTATTTTTATTATTGTTACTTCTTACTTACTTGCTTATTATTGTATCATGCTTACATCCCAAATGCGCCCATCTAAGATCCTCTCATTTCCCCCACAGTTTAATTGCAATGCAATCAAAACTTAATTTTATACTTAATTTTATATGTAAATACATAGAAGCATAACACCATTATAAACGTACACCCGCAAGTTATAACGTTAACAACAACGGGTAGAGTAATGTCAGCACGATGATTATTATCATCTTATTTGCAACACAATAATCAAAGTTTCATTAAATAATTTTCGCAAAAATTCAATCATATTTCAGTCTACTTGTTACTCAGTATCGAATCCTTTACATTAAGTTTCATTTCTTTATTAAAATATAAGTATGACGTAACGTTCATACTACGTCTATTCATTGGCTTGCTGACAAGCTCATTCACCTACAAACGAGTCACGCATAAAATTAAACAAACATCATTACAGCGCATCCTGTAAAGTCGAATTAACTGTTGCTACTGCTGCTGTCGTCAATTTATTTAATAACACCGCCATCATGAACAATCTCCCTTAAGAATACCATCAGCAATATTGCCATCTTCATCACGAGCGATATCGCCAGTCAGACAACCAGTTCGGTTACTTATTGCGCAATGAGAGCGAAGGTCAAATACGATGTTGACTCATTGTTATTGTTTTTGTTGTTGTTGTTTCACCAGAATTGAAAGTAATTAACATTTTCTCAACTTCAAATCAGGTTCTTCTATGTCACCTTTTATGCATTCACTTGATAGTAGAGATGTATATGTATATATCTGTATACATAAATACGTCACACATTCATAGAAAGCCAAATTAGAATATAAGCAAGGTGTAGGTACTTGGCAATACATTACTCATATCTATAGGGCGTGTTAGTTATTTTTGCTAGCATTGCAAATGTCATGAAGTGCTCGAGTTAATTTAAATTTTTACATCAACCAATGTATTAGATACACGCAAACAGGTACATATATACTTATAAGGGTTAGAACAAATGACTTCTTACTTCATTTCTTCTTCTTTACTCATATATACTCATAGTTTATGCTTACACAAGCAATTCTATATACATACATATTATGCTTGCCACTCTTGATGTTTTTCCTCTTCTCTGACGTTATTTCAAATCTTTTTAATTTGTATTTGATTGCCTTGACTTTTGGTATAAATTTTGATTATACAATAACTTAATCAGAACGTGCGTAATAATTTATCTCAACGTGTTCGTATGTATATACCATATAATGGATATTTCTAAATATACCAATATATACGTAACAGCCTAAGTGTCGAATAATACTTAAGATTGTGAGTAAGAGTAAAAGTCATAAAGTATTTACTTGTGCAATTTTGAACGCGTAAATTGGGATGTAAGCAGCAGCAGCAGCTAATATAGTCATCTAAATGCGATGTAAATGAAAGTGGAACTTATTGATTGATGGAATACATAGCAACTCAATGGATTACATATAGAAATGAATTAAAATGAAACAATGAAGCCTGCCGTTTAGTACTAATTCAATTAAGAAAAGGCTATGGTAATTATCTTATCGTGAATTGTATAAAGGTTGAAAAGCGTTTAAAGTGCCTTAAACACGATATATGAGTAATTGATCTTCAGATTGATGTTTGGAAGTATTTTAGTGAATTTCTTATAGCTGTAATTATTCCTAGAAGATAGAACATACATAGAAATCATTCATACAAGGACAGTAGTTATTTTTTCTTGGATTGGATCCCAAAGATACATAAATATTACATGATTGGGACAATAAAATATGTTCAAAATTATCGTCTGTCCTCAGAAAGCGCCTCAACTACTATTTTGCAAATATGGAAGGCTGATTTCTCACCGAAGCATTTTTTGCGCTAAGTAAGCAATTGAGAAGTCGAGCCCTCCACGTTACACTCCACAAATTTCTCATCATGACTGTCCTTACATACGGCGCCAAAGATGAGAGAATTTGAGAGAAAAGCCCTACGCAAGATCTTTAGACCGATTTCTGTCACTGGTGAGTATCGAATAAGATACAACTATGAGCTGTATACTGACAGCAAGATATTAAAGCACATCAAAATTAAGCAGCTGCGCTGGCAAGGTCATATTAAGCAAATGGAAAAACACCCTCCAGATAAGACGATGTTATATTCAGATACCCCCAGTGAACGACTGGAGAACTTGGAATTTCTAAGTGGCGCCAGCTAGCAAAGAACAAAGAAAGCTGGCGACAATTTCAGTATTTATACGTCTACTTACAACAAGAAATATTTTGCAGTGGTCCAATAGCGCAGCAATTCCGCTTTATTAGAAACATATCCGTAAGAAATCCGATTAGTAGTAATACGTGGCTGGGCAATTGCGGTACATAAAACAAAAACTCAATTTAGGCTCCTTTTAGGTCAATATTCTTCATCCAACTTTCAACCTTTTCAAGTCTTCCAAATAATACAATTTGTCGAACCCCGCAATATAAAGATATCGGATGGTGCTTTCTGATCAGTATGTCGTGGGTTCAATTCACGATTGAAGCACAACTTGAATATCCAAAAGATTTTTCTTTCGAATGCTACCCACCATTTTTCGGCAGTAAAAATTTCCCATTCTTCTAACAGAGCTTTATGACAAAGATTAGAAAATGTGATGTCACAAGAGTTCTGCCGTACGGAAGAGGCTAATATAAGTAGATCCCTTCTAATAATGTCCAATAGTCAACACGCACAACAGCACTGGAAGAGAAGCTCCACCAAAGTGGCTCCCTTCGGAGCCTGCAAGTGCCACATATTTATTTATTTGCGCTCTGTGTTACAACACTAAATAGTTTGATGAAAAATATTTCAAAGAGGACGCATTTAGGAATTAATTAGATTCGTTGTCAAAACATACATGTAACTGAACTGAACCACCAATATTTCCTAATGTAGAGAACCATGATCATGCTCAGAAGAAGGCCCTCCCTAATAGGTTATGCCTACTATACGATAGGGCGGGATACCGACAGAAGAATGGTTCAATAGTTTCCTCATTCCAACCTGACCGACCTAGTCTAGTAGCAAACATTCCCTCAAGCCTATATTCTATTCTATATTTAAAAAGGATAATCTCTAAGTCTCCCCATTTTCTCCCAGATTTCTTGTCGCATTTTTTAATGCATTCTGGCTCTCCTTAAAAAGTTACCATTAATGAGAAATTTTGGTAATGTAATGACGACACATTTTTCATAATTTGATGATCTTGGCCAACCACCAGGGAGGTCTATTCTTCTTGGTAGCCCTTTGAAACGGAAAAGAGCAAAGTAAAGTTTTCTGTAGGCGGTTGTGGTTTAATCAAGATGCAAGTCATCAGAGTAGCTATTTGAATTTGGATTTCTTGTAATATTCTGAAAAATGTGAAAATATATGAGCCGATTTATATGCTGGTCTGAAAATTATCTATAACACGCATTTTATACATAATTTTTAATTTTATTTCAATTTGAAATTTAATTTCAAATTTAAATAATTTCTTTTCGTTTATCATTCCTTCTAATCGTTTTACAACTACATTAGCAGCAAAAGATAATAACAATTTCCAGTACAAATTTGATTTTTTCTTTATTTATTTATTTTTTTATACGTTTCTTCTTCTTCTTTATTCATTTTTGTTGTCGCAACATGGATTTAGTATTATGTCGGATATAAATCTTAGACTTACCCCATCGAGACAAGATAGTGTGGGACCAAGAGAGAGAGAAAGAGAGATAGTTAAAGAACAAGAGGGAGATAGAAAGAAAGAGCGAGTGAAAGCAACTTGAGGAAAATTTTTCAATTTCATTTCCCACCTGCGACACAACGCACAACAAAAAGTATCCATTCACTCATCCACCAAGAAGATAAGTAACTGAAAATATTGTTTACATGTACTTCAGCAGGAGTTCAGTTCGTTCAGTTTAGTTACCGACCGAGTCTTATCCATAATACACTAGTACTTGTACATATTTATGTATGGGCATATATATATATATATATGTATCTGTATGTACCTGTATGATGATGATGATGATGATGATGATAATGATGATAATGATAATGATGATATTGTTTCTGGCTGATGGTTATTACCATTTGGCGTAGGTACAACACTTTTACACTTACTTCTTGTTTATGTATATATGTATGTGTGTTGGCGTTTTTGTTTGTGTCAAAGTGAAACGACAAACAACAACAACAACAACACAAATATAAACATTACTAACGCTTATGAGGCGCGTTTGTATAAAATAGGGGGTTTGAGAAGCAGAAAAAAAATTGTGTCTCACAACTTTTAATTAGTTTTTGCTTAAAACCGCTACACAGAAAAAATGGCTGCCTGACGACGACTGCCAACTTCAAACGACCACCAAACAGGCAGGTGAGCCAATCTGAGTATAATACATATGTATGTGATGGTAGTTGGTTAGTGTTTTTCTATACGAATATCTGCAAATTGTTTTTTTTTTTTTCTTCTTAATATTGTTGCTTCTCATTTTATTTATATATCGGTACCCATGTACGCTTCTACAAATGTACATACATACAAATTTCTTTACCTTCCGTCACTTCACTATTAGCATTTGCTACATTTTGATTTCTGACCAAAGTTCTGATTATTGCACAGCAGCTCTATATTCCAGTATGTCCTCTAGAAGCGTTGGTAGGATTGTTTGTTGTTGCCGAGTTAAAGCTTAAGTGGTTACCAACTGTTAAGCCCACCTGCTGTCTGTTTATACATGTAGTACACAATTCGTATTACCCCACCCTACATACATGTTGGTGTTGGTATTGGTGTACCAACTAGGTAAATGCAAAATGCTGAAGATGAATTCAAACTGAGAAGATGGAGAAAAAAAAACGACAAAATTTAATATATTGTATTTGCCTCTTTGCAATTCCAATTTCAACTCAACACTACATTTTTGCTCCCATTCACTTCAACCTCTTTTATTATGCATAAAATTGAATCCACCTGTTAGCTCATCTGTTTTTTCAGCAAATACGGCCGCCATCCAACACTATCCAATTTATATAGCACTCTCTCTCTCTCTCTCTCTCTCTCTCACTCTCTCTTTCATACGCCCGCACACTTTCGCTCTGTTGATAATTTTCATCAACTCTCGTAAACTTTTACTTTTAAATCAGTTGATGGAACACAAATGATTATGTTGATGAGAAAGCAATGCGATAAAAGTTCAAATTTATCACAGAAAATGAAAATGAAAAAAATATATAAAAATCACAAACTTCTTCCCCACATCATAAACATTGCAACATATGCTAAATATATAAATTCAAAAAAATATATATATCGTCCATATAACTATAATATTATTTTTATTTCGACACCGCCCTAATAAAGCAATATTATTAGAAGTGAAGCCAATATAAAAGTAATTTCATTATTCTTTTTTATTCATATTCTATTTTCAGTAGTAATGCAGGAAGCAGGATGCATTTATGAACCTGGTATGTACATTTTTAGTGTGCGTATGTGTTTTTTTTCAGATGAATGGCTAATAAACTTAATACGAATTTTTTGTTCAAATAAAAACTGACAATAATTAACAACATGCCGCATTTCACAGTATTTCCATTCCATACAACATATAAAAAATCATAGTAAAGCTCTTTTCATTGATCACAAATCTAAAATCGTCAAGTTTCATTAGGAAAATCCTTTTTGGATCTACCAACAGTGCTTTTAATAGTGCAAATAAATCGAAAATTGTAAGTTGATTTTTTGACTATGTCAGATTTTAAGGTCGATAGCATCACTTTTTCAAATCGGATGATCCGTTCTGATCAAAATGGCTACAGTACCTCTGAGAAGAAATATTCAAAAATTTATATCTCGAAAACGATTACATAAAAAAATGATTCAATATAATTTTCGTGTTTACAAGGTCAAAGGTCAAAGTGCACAGGAAGTAGTATTGAGACCTCCTGAGCAAAATCGCTCATTGAAATACAGCAACTGCTTCAATTTTTGTCAACACAAAGCACTGTGCTATAGTTTGGCTGTGATCGTCAGTGGACTGAAGGTTTCTGCGAGCTTACACTCACCTAGTCTTCAATTCAATGAGGTGATGAAGGCATCAGCGTCGTTCATGTCGATCAGTGCTACCACCAAGCCTCCCTGATGGATTTCGCTGAAAAAGAGACCTACATTTCCGCTGGCTCTCATAGCAACTGGCTTGGCGATGTTCTCAGAAGACCGCTGGCATTTGATGTTTGTGCGATTGATGATATCTGCCACCATATATTTTCATAAAAATCATTTGAGCGAAATATTTAGGGACTCATCGTAAAATAAACCGTAAAGAAGTAATTAGGTAAAGCAGCTTTTTTGTAGATAGAACTTTTTATTTTCTTATTTGAAATTCCTGATGATAGCATTTTCGAAATGCAACAGCATGTTTTAGAGAAGAATTCCGTAAGACAAATTACAACATATTTCACATTATTAAAATTTCATTAGTTAGACAGTTTTAGACATTGAAGATTAGAAAATAGTACACGTTCTAATTGAGCTGTTTAATTTAGGAATTAAGAGATTGCCCATTTCATGATACTCCCATGATACCGCTAATGAAAATACTAACAAATAAATCATTCAAATCTAATAATTAAAATCGGCCTTAATAATACAACACATTAATGTAAGAGAACATTCATTTTAGGGCAAAGCAAAAGAAGTATTTCTCTAAAAGGTGGTCTTCAATAATTTGTATACAATACTTTTAGACAATTTACATATACACATGTGTAATACAAGAATAAGAAATTTAAAAAAAAAATAATAAACGTTAAGAAAATTCTATTCTTACAAATATATAGATTACTATGTTTGCACTACATCCATGTATTTCTTTTATGGCACTTATTTTCCACGACTTGTACAATCTTCACAGTTTCCACTCAACTAACTTAAATGATACTTTTTGGTACTTTTCATAATAATAAAACGATAAAGTTGAAGTGCAAATAGTGTATTGAAAAAGTTTTACTGAGCTCTCTCTCTCTCTCTCTGTCTGCCTTCTCTCTCTTTTTATCCATTTGTCTATGAAAACCTCATGCTCACATTCAATCTAAAGCTGTTTCTGAGTCTCTGAACATAAGAATATACTTGTAGCAAGTATCTCACATTTCATATAATCAAGTCATAAGTTTTACTATTAACTTGGCAACAGATGTTTTATATATGTGTACGTGCTTCTATGTATGATTTTATCTGCAATATATGCATTCATATCTATGTACATATAAAGGTAAGTATGATAACATGGTCGCTAAGGGATTTTTAATTTCTTAGAATACAATGGAATAATATAGAAATAAAACAATTATTTACTTAATTGTACTTCTTTTGTACTAAACAAAGAATTTTAGAAATTGATATTTTACTACTGATTTTTACTGATTGATTAATCACTTTTAAATGTTAAGATAAGATTGTGGAAGTGTTGAATTACAAAAGTGGTATTTGCTCATCCCAGCAGCGCGACCACAGGCGATATTCATCTGGAAAGAATTAGTAAGCCAATATTTGTTTGATCATCATATACATAACGGAGGAAGGGCTTAAGAAATACTCTTTTATGTTGCTACCTTTTAGGGCTTACTTGAGTCTTGTAGGTGATTTTTCACATTTGGCGATCTCAATTCTTACTATTGCCTTCGAAGTCTTCTTTTCCACCTTCGTAGCATTTCAATGTCGGCTAGTGTATATGGACTATAGTTTATTTATTTATTTATTGATTTATATTATTTCCTATGCAATTGTTAAGAAATTGGTTTTGTAGGATTTTCGTTAGATGACGCAGCTTGTACATTTTCTATCTAACCACATTGTAACAATATTAAGTTTCAAGCGCCATTATTCAGTTTTCTGAAAATTTGCTGAAAGTTTTGCTTTTCATGTTTAATTCAAAGAAAAGTGCCTCTGTGTGAGTGTGTGTGAGTAATGGATTAGTCGTTTTAAAAGTAACGATTTCGACAAAGAGCGTTCGGGTCGTTCGTTGAAAATGAGGAATTTTCGGCTTTATTGGACGAAGATTCATGTCAAATGCTTAAATAAATAGTTGACGAATCAACTGTTTCCAAGAGTTTAAAGACAATGAGAATGATTTAAAAGAAAGGAAACTGATCCCGAGCCGAGAAATATTGAACGCCTATTTTTCACGTGCGAACAATTGCTTCAACAACAAAAATCGTATGATGAGGTGGTGAAAAATGGATACATTACGAAAACGTGAAGCTAAAAAAATAATAATAAAAAATAATGGGTTATGCCAGAACAACCATTAAGATCAAGCAAAGCGGAATACTCATGGCGTCAAGTTTATGCTCTGTATTGTTTATTATTAGCTCGGTGTTGTTTATTATGAGCTGCTAAAACCGAAACGAACTGAGCCGAGCATTGAAGGAAAAACAGCCACAATAATTCGAAAGACAAAGTAATTTTCAATATGACAATGCTCGTCCACATGTTGCTGAAGTTTTTCAAACCCGCCATATAGCCCAGATATTGCTCCTTTCGTTTTTGCGATTGATGACACACCGGAGGGAAGAACAGCGCTTCCATTCTTACGAAGAAGCCAAAAATTGGGTCAATTCATAGATCGCCTCAAAACATGTCGATTTTTTCCAACGCGGAATCCGTATGTTGACAGAAAGGTGGGAACAAGGCGTAGCTAAATAACTAAGCTAACTCAAAACTAATTCAAGGCTCAACAGATATTACCGTGCGTTTGTGATCAAACGAGATATTTTCCATTAGCAAATCTTCGGCTACTCCTAAGATCGTCCTTTGAGATTATGTCATAGCCGTAGTTAGTAATAATTAAACATAGGCTTCTGCAATTTGGAGTTATTATGTGGGAGCCCCAGTGATTTGCAGATATTACTATTAAAATTTCAAAAGAAATATTTTTCATTTTCACTCCTGCAGACTCATATCGATTCTCTCGAAATCTGGCTAGCAAAATGGCGTATAAAAGTCAATGAATCAAAGAGCGTACATGTAACCTTCACGCTAAGGCCAGATACATGTCCCCCACTGAAAATTAATGGCCAATCAGTTCCACAATGTTCCTCAACAAAGTACTTGGGTATTCACCTCGACAGAAGGCTGACCTAGAAAAATCACATAGAGGCAAAGAAAACTCAGATCAAGCTTAAAATTAATCAGTTATGGTGGCTGTTACACAAAAGATCAAAGTTGAATCTCGAATACAAAGTGCTATTATATAAAGCAATCCTGAAGCCAATCTGGACTTATGGTATTCAGTTTTGGGGCACCGTATCTCCCTCAAATATCGAAAAATTGCAGCGAATACTGTGTCAAGTGTCTGCGAATTATTGTAAACGCGCCTTGGTATATGAGGAACGTTAACATCCATCGAGATTTAAATGTACCCACAATTTCTGAGGAAGTTGCAATGTCTTGCAGAAGCTACATTCAAAAATTACACAGTCATCCGAATCCCCTTGCTAGGCAATTGTTTCTGAGCACGGGGCATCGTCGATTAAAAAGAAAAGTCACACTGAATATGCTGTGAAATTGCTATACCTCGTGACTCAACAAATTGTGTTGGAATGTTGGGAATATCACATAATTTTATTTAGTTTGTAAGATTTGATTACTTATTGTTAGTTTCTAAGTAATTTTAGAAAGATCCAATAAAAAAGCTTCTTAAAAGAAAAAAAAAAATTTTCACTCGGAAACTTTAAAAAGCCATATTCATTAAATATACTTCGGCTATTATTGTTTTTGTAAAACAAATGTACTCGTATATCTAATATATATGTGAAAAAAATGAAGCCTAAGAAACATTAGAAATCAACAAAAATTTAACCTAATCTACATACACATATAAAAATACTAATGGAAAATGCAGAAAAAGGATGTACAATAACAAATCAAAAGAATATAAACCCACATACTCTTACCTATATTATATAACATAAATGTACTTAGACGATGGCAAAATAAAGGAATATAAATAACATTTTGGTTATATCAACAACAGTAAAAATCATATATATATATTGTAGAAAATAACAACAAATGGTAAAAATCCGACAATGTATTTTCTTTTATTTGCCATTAGCTTATATACGATTTGTGTTGATGTTTTATTATTACTCTTAGTCTTCCCTTTTGTTGTCCCACAAATAAAAAACATATGGACCCTAGATATACAAAAAATACACATGTATTGTAGTATATGTGATGAAAGCTGTCTACATAAAATTCACATTGGTTCTCATGATGAATATTTTTATATGCAACAAATCTTTAAAACATTTTAAAACAATAAAATAAATGTATGTTTCATTTGGCTCACATAAATTCAACATCTCAACGTTCGAGCGCTCATGAAACTACTATACAATATATAGTACATATACAAATACATTAAGGGTGGAGTGCTCTAATAGAATAATATTTAAGTAAAAAAATGGGCAAATATATGCATTTCTTGCGTGACATTTTGACAAAAAAAAAATTAATAACATTTCCGTGAACCACCAATCAATCAGCAAATCAATTATGCAAGATCTACTAGGTGTGAAAAGTTGGAAAACAAATGACATTACAACGTTATAATATAACATTTGGATCCCTGACAAAGCAAACTTACCTTATGTATGTTATAGGCAATAATATTTTTTTGGGTATATGGTTGAGGTTAGTATTGGTACACGGAACCCAAAAACTTATTTTGCTCAATCAATTTTCTTCGATATTACGAAGAAAAGATTTATTTTTACTTACAACAATTATTTGAAAAAAAAATATATATATTTATCGTCGTTTTTGGCGGAAAATGATAAAATACGTGGTTGCCGTAGCTCAGTGGTTAGTGTGTTGGCCTTCTGATCCGTAGGTCGTGGTTCAATACCCGGCTGATGCATAACAAATTTACTATCGAAAAGATTTTTCTTTCGAACGGTACCCACCTGTCGGCAAGCAATTGGCAATTCTTCCGACAGTAACAACTTGCCATGAAAAAGCTTCTAAAAGAACTCTGTGAACAAAGCTCAGAAAAAGTGATGTCACAAGGGTTCTGTCGTTTGGAATCGGCTAAAATAAGCAGGTCTCTTCTAATACAGTCCAAAATTTAACACGCACAACAGTAATGGAAGAGAAGCTCGGCCAATGAGCCCTTCGAAACGTTAAGTGCCACATATTTATTGATTTTTTTTTTTATGATAAAATACGTGATTGAAAATATTTTCTCTTTTAACAACAAATCTAGATTTCTAAGCTAAAATTTTCAAAACTCAAAACTCTGTTACGCAAACAATTGATGCCCAATTCGAAAATTCAATAAATTAGTAGCCTTATCTATCTTCCTTATTAAACGAAAATTTAAAGGTGATTGAATAAAAATTGGGCAAATTGTTCCAAAATCACTGACTGCCTGGGCATGTCAGAATGAATAGTTATTTGAATTTCGTTATTGGCAAATGTATGACTCAGTAAATGAATTTTGTACACAGAGAAATGGATCAGAATATATTTTTCTTACAGTAGTTAATCATAGGTTTTAGTAAGTTATTTGTTAGTAATTTGAATTTTGCTCTTCATAAAGTCAAATGTTTCTTTAAAAAGATCATGTTCTACTTGTAATACGAAATCATAAATTTCCCTACTTTTTTCTGCAAAGATCAGTTGAACTTTTTCTTACAGAAGAGCAACAATCTAATCATAACCCCCAACATTTAAGCTCTAACTGGGAGTGACGAAAATTATATTTTATGTAGTTTTTAAATATTATATATAATAAAGATATTAACAAATCAATTATATTTTGAGGGCATATTGATAAGTTTCTTCAGAATCAATCATATCGTAACCAATTTTATTCATACAATTTTGCAAAATAAGTCACTATTGTCCACACACCATTTGGAAGGAAGAAGACAAAGAAATGGCAGAATATATGTCCGCGAAAAATGATGTAAACTGGGAGAGAGAAAAAGAGTGCAATGAATATAGTATAACACTGAAAACGTATACTAAAAAAAACCATAAGAAGAATGACTCAACAGAACGTGATAAATCCATTTGTGATTGGGTCGCGCAAATTAGTTTGGAATTAATAATTTTAAACCATGCTTTGAGAGGATTGTAGGGTCATACAAATTTTCGTCAAATGCTTTTACTCTAGAATGCTTCCTTAACCTACAAAGTTTAAATAACTCAATTTATATCCCATTAAAAACAACTTTACTTATTTACTTATGTGGCCATTATAACCGAAAATCGACTTAGGAAGTAAATTCCACTTTAATCTTCATAAAATTAAGCATTGCAGTATGCGATGTATTTATTTCTAGGGTAAAAGAATCTGAGAATCTTTTCAAAGATATATCATACTTTAAAATCGAGTAATAATTAAATAAAAGAGTTATGAAAAAAACTCGATTTTCGCTCCAATTTTTATAACCATAAAATAAGCATTCAAACTAGAGAAGACAATAGCAAAGTTTATTCTATCGTATGAGTACCGATCACGTCTAAAGCATATCCTTAAATAATAATTTGTGTAATATGAGTGATTTCAGTAAAACGCGACTATTTAGTAACGACATTGCATTTTAAAATCTTTCTCGATTTGCTAACAATTTTGATCATTAGATTTATCACATTTTGTAAAGTTACTCCTCGTATGATATATAAATATATCCAAAATCAAATGAAACAAAATGATATTCAACATAAAATTGATTGAGATCAAAGGTTTAATGTTTGTATAGGACTTTAAGATTTATTGATGGTTCGCATACTTACAAACCTATATATGAATATATATATGTTACATATGTATGTATATGCAAATTCTTAATACATTTCCAAAAGAGAGACCCTATTAGAAAGCAATCATATCACAAAAAAGGGATGTACGTACAATATATTCGCAACCATACACACACACACACACATCCACAGAAGAAGATATAACCCAAAGCACATACATACATACATATAATAATATTATACGATTACATATATATATCGTTTGTCTGTCTCTATATTCATGTGTTTGCTTCACGTGAAATTAGTAGTTAAAATTTCACTTTTGAACTCAAAATATAAGCAAGCAAAACCCCACAAAAAAAAACGGCTACCCTTCTCCACCATACTAATTCAAATCTTATGCAATAGCAGAGAAAAGGGATTTTTTTTATAGCTTAAGGGAGATTTGTATAATGAGTTTCCTGTATGTACAAATACACAACACATAATCATACTTTTACATAGTTATCCATATGTATGCTATATGTAAATAGGTATACAAATATATGCTCTGTTGTTGGGCCCTCTAGTTTTGAGAGAAATTATGAATAAAAAAAAAATTACCCAGTAAGTATATTCGAATGAAAGGCATATTTGATTGAACGCAGCATCATCATCATCATCATCATCATCATGAACATAATCAAGAGACAATCATTCAATTTGTTAAATCATATTATTTACAAGAATCTTTAATACAATTATGTATACGCCATGTTCACATACATAAAACTCAATGAAGGTGGTATGTACATATGACTTTGTAGAAATATAAACATCAAAATTGTTTAAAATTTATTTAATTTATTTACTTACACACACACACATGTGTGCATAAAAACCACACACAGTACACATTGAAGCACATTAAACACCTTTTAATTAAAACATAAGCCGGATGTAAGTCACCGGACAAGAACTTTTGAAATCACAAAACAAAATATCCATCTATGGATGTATGAAGCAGGCGAAGAAGATCCTAGTTAAGGGTATTCATTGGTGTTTACTCACAGCAACAGCAACAACAACAACAACAACATTAATATTACTGAAAATATTTCGATTTGAGAGCAAAAACAACTCGACCATAATCATCATCATCATCTGCACTATACTCGTATCCGAATATATTGTATATGAACAAGACAAGTGTATTTTCTTGTCTTATGTGGCTACATTTAATTGTAAGCTTACATACACATGCATGTACTTATATATGAGTGTATGGATGTGTATGTGTGCGTGTGTGTGTGTATGTCAAGGCAAATGCTCGTAATTTAGTAAGGAATTTTCCATTAAAGACACCTTTAGTTACAACTCGTATAAAATTTTCATATCTTTAGAATTGCATTATTATTCTGCGCACATACGTACGTGACAGCTTCTATGCAAGTCATATACTATAAATATGTGCATATATTCTATATTTTATGTTCATATGGCACTTGTATTTACATATGTTTGTATCACTTCATATAATATTTTAAGAGATAGGACATCTATTTCTCTATCTCTCTCTCTCTTTCTCTCTATCTCGACACCTTTATAACTATATTTAAGTCAACATTTAATTTGCATGTAATTGCAACAAATTGAATTTGGAAGTAATTAAATTAAATTTTACAAGTGCAATAGCCCAATACTAATAACAACAACAACAAGCGTAAATATTGCTAATAAAAAGATTGGATTTCAATACGATATTTTAATTGTGTTGCTTTATGTAGTTATTATGCTTGTACTTTGAATTTTGTCAATATATGTATTTATTTATTGTATTTTATAGGAAATGTTATTAATAATATTATCTACTTTGCTAGTTTAATGGAGATAGAGGTATATGGTATAGAGAGAGAATATAATTCATAAAATGAAAATGTCCGCTTCCTCCCTTTCTGTGAATGCTTTTTAGTTCATTTACAGTGCCTTCGGCAAGTATACAAGGTTCTAATATGTCTTCATAAAAAAGCTTGCATTAAAATAATTTTTTTGCGGTGCACGCAAGTCATACGTAATGCTGTTGCATTCAAATATTTTCTGCGCGGATGCAGAAATTGAAAGATATGCAATATATAAAACTACTGGCTAAGCGATCCATAGTACTTTTGTTTATGAGGATTAAAAAGTAAATCCAAAAATGTACCCAGCAAAGTAAGCCGTGATATAGTGCCGTCGAAAACCATCCCAAACTCCTGCGAAACATAATATGTTTTCGAGCTGGTAATGAGCCAGCCGGTGAGGTCGTGCTTAAGGTAACTATCCAAATGAGAGCGAGTGCCGGAGACCCACACAGCAGGTGAATTTTAGGCTTGGATTCCGGTATGAATGCCTCTAGATCAGTTAATTTTTTGGGGGGCACTTATAGGCCCCCAAGGGTCCTATGGTCGAGCTTATCTTCAAGATCTGTTGTGTATCTTAAATTTTGGGTAGTATTAGAAGGGAACAATTTATATTAGCCGGTTCCGAAGAGCAGAACCCTTGTGACATCACTTTTTCTGAGCTTTATTACAAAGATCTTTTAGAAGTATTTTTATGGCAAGTTCTTACTGCTACAAGAATCTCGAATTGAGCGCCGACAGGTAGGTACTCTTAGAAAGAAAAATATTTTAGTTTATTTACAGTTATTTACAGTTTTGCTTCATCCAACACACGAACCTCTGAATTACGGCGCCCACAAGATCAGCCAATACCCTACGATAATTCCTACAAAACGGGAGAAGGCCTTGTCTAATATCTTCCATTTCGTTGTACACTGGTGGCATGGACTCCATCTCCAATACCTCCGATGTACCTGACACTATGAACCGTAACCTCTATGTACCTGGAGTGGATAACGTTGTCTGACTTTTTGATGGTTGCAAGCGATTGCTCGCCAGTACCCAAAGTACTCAGCTGCCTATTATCTTCCTCTTTGATTCCGATAGCTCTCCACAATGACATATTTAATACCTCGTTTTGAGCACTAACCAAAGCTTCTATCTATTCCATCATCTGGTCAGAACTTATTAGAAGAAGATAGTTATTGCGTGTGCTCTATGTAGCTCATTACTATCGAAAGCATGCTACTAGTTATTCCCCTTCCATACTGATAGCCTGTGAGCCGCTTGTTTAAGGCTGTCGGCAGTCTGCAATGTCAATGTCAGTTAAGTCAATGACTTAACTTATTTTTAGTCAATGACTGCAGTCGACATTAAAAGTGAATGATCTCAGATTTAAGCTTGTGGTCCAATCCTTTCGAAATATAAACAATGATCGAAGGCAGTTAGCTCCAGGCTTGTAAGATACACTCCACAGTAATTTTTCGATAGCACTACCATTCTAACCGCTTTCGAAACCACCCCGTAGATCTTAGTCAATTCTCTCCAAAGTACTTGCGGCAACTTTGTTAAATCTGTTATTGAGGCTGGCCTTTTTTCTTCTGCCAGTTGTGGTGATACTAACACCCAACTGTCTTTTTTCTTGTTTAGCTTAAAGCTCTTCCTTTTTTCCTTCATTAGGTTCTTGCGTTTTTTTTTTTTTAAATTCCTAGGTTGAGTATCAGGTGCTCCAGGTTGATCAGGAGGTAGGATATTTAGTATTCGTCGAGCTTCGTGACGCTCAGACCTGTTGCCTTCTCACCTAATTTGGGCCGTCAAGTTGCGTTGCCATATACTTTTTACACATTTTTGGCATACTCTCTCTACGAATAAATTCATCAATATTGGCTTCCAGTCCATCAACCATTGCGGCCTTGTCGCTATAGACATGAGCCTTAATATAGTCCCACAAAAAATAGTCTAAAGGCGGTAAATAGCACCATCTGGGCGTCCAATTGACCGGCCCCAAACGTGGAATAAACTGTTCACTGAACTCGCCTCTCAATTGGCCATTGCTTCGCGTGCTGTGTGGCATGTGGCACCGTCTTGTTGAAACCACATGTCAGCCGAGTTCAGCTCTTTCATTTTGGGCAAAAAAAATTTGAAATGGTTAAATTATAGGCTAAACTGAACATGTTTGACAGTAACATGTTATACAAAAACAGCTGAGCTGCTAAAAACATTGTTGCCAGAAAGAAATTTGCTAAAAAATCAACCTGTTCATAGTTGTTATCCAAACTCTGGTATTATAAGACGAGGAAACTAAATACTAAAAGTTACTTTTTCTGTTAAACTTCCATATTACAGTACAAGACAAGGGTTTTATAGCAAAATTCATAAATAGCTGATAACATTCGAGACATGTATGTTAGAGTGGAGCGAAGAAATATTTTTATTTTCGAATAGTATACCCAAAACTGGACTACATATTATTTATGTAGAACTTAAATAGGTATTGTAGATGCTAGAATAATACTACAGTATTATTTGCTGTATTTTCTGTATTAGTTCTATTATCTATTTTATTAGTAAATCAATTCACATAATATGAAAATAATAAATATTTATGAATTTTATTAATTTTCAAACCATTATCCACTTTCATATTTCTATATTTCTATGGTACATTTATAGTTCTGTGTGCGTGTATGCACACGTACATCTATGAGTGCATATAATTCGAAACAAAAAATAGAAATCTTATCCTTTCATAAAAGTCAACATAAAAATCACATTTACCATGACAGTATGTGCCCTCTCCCCATGTACATATATGAGCATGTAAATACAAATTCATGACAATCATTTTCTATCTGTCATATGTAGATATGAATGTGTACAAGCGTCTGGCTATGTGTGCATACATACTTAACGTATAAGTGTATATTTAGTATGTATATAAAAGTATTCATACATACATACAATTGAAATACTAATAAATGTCTTTGAAAGAAAATATGAACCAAATGGCTAGAGCACTTATGTATGTATGAACACTCCATTTGAATACAAATGTAGTAGATGCGTACATATTTTTAACAAATTTAATGGTGGAAAAAAAACAAGCATGAAGAATACCAGAGGAAGAAAAACGATTCGATAATAATGAGATGTCGCATATTTTTTACAAAAATTTCGAAATGAAATTCGCTCTTTTATCTTCATCATCTTCATTACTATGCGTATTATTATTATTATTATTATTATTATTATTATTGTTGTTATTATGATTTTCATCGTATAGTCACAACATTATCAACGACAGCATCATCGTAATAAGCATCTGCAAGTGGCATAATGGGGTGTGATAATAACATTTTTATAACGCATTTTGGTAACCGCATGTCATCTCAGTATAAAATCGAAACGATTTGCCCTCACTGTTCCTCTGAAGACACATTGAAACATACATATACTCTCTCTCTCTCTCTTCCCCGCTGTGTTGGTGTTTTTTTTATATTTATCCTGTCTAACATTAAAGGGAGGCCAAAAGTGGTTGCCATTATCGAGGTTGTTGTTATATATTACTTGTATTATTTTACCAAAGAGAAGAGAAGATGGGGAAGGATCAAATGTATGTAGTTCGTCTTTAGCTGAGGCATCGATTTTTCTTTTCCTACTTATCAGTTCTTATGATTATGGATTATTACTATTATTATTATTAGTGTATAGTGTCACAGTAATTGCATTATATGTCTCAGAAAAATACATATATAAATAAGTATATGACTTACTGTATTCAAGGGCAACCCATCAGTATTCAAAATTCTCTACTCTGCTAAATGATTACATATAATATGAGCCTTTCTTGTAGTAGCATTCAGTTTAAAAAAATCAATAACTTAGATTATTCTAGGGGTGGTAAAAAAATGATTTTTGTTTTATCAAATAGAAAGAATTGCTGCAAATTCCTACTTCAACAATATCCATACCATATGGTCAGTTCACCAATGGCATACTGAGTTGGGCCGGTTCTAGCAGTCATACTCTGCTGATTCCACCAAATACACAGCATCCTATTCGAACTAAGAATATTGGTCCTTGGATTCGATTTGGCTGGATTGCCAGGTTTCACATATGAATTTTTGCTCTTAGGGTTGTCGTAATATCGTTGAAGCCGCATTTGATCGTTTATGTCGTTGAAGCAGCATTGCAGATAACCAAAATCGCCTTCGAGATCTTTTGGTTTCAGTTCATATGGAATCAAGTTTCCCATTTTCTGGGTCCATCCATGTTTTTTAGACGCAATCAAATTGTTATCAAGTCACTCCCAACGATTCAGCAAGGTCATTTTGGATTTGAGACGAGTATTCGATCAATAAAGCCTCTTCATCGTCTTAAAACTTTGCTAGCCTTCTCTAACGCTCTTTATCACTTATATCAAAATCATTGTTGAACCATTTAAATCAAAATTCACAAGTTGAAAGTGATTGAACATGTTCTCCTTAAGCCTCATACAGCATGTGATGACTTTCCGATGCACTTTTCTGCAGGTGAAATAAAAAGCGAAGCTTCCCGAGAGTAAAATTTTGTAGGCACAAAAGTTGACATAGTTCAAGCTAAAAAAGAAAGTACATGCAAATATAAAATAACATAAACAGTTATCAGCAATTTACAAGAAATTGGTTAAGCTGACATTTTTCCCCCCAAAAAAAGGGTGTTTTGGGGTAACGTGACAATTGTTGTAATTGCTGATTGGGATATTTTCACTGACGATGATATTGGACTGTGGTTTCATGTTTTCAAATTTCAAATACAAAACTAAGTGCATTTTTGGCTGAATTTTGTACCGAGCAACGTATTGTAGTATACCGACCAAAAAACAAATTGTCACCGTACAATAGTTCAATTTCGACTAAATCTAAGTAAGGCAATAATTTCAATGATGCTCACCGAATAATGTGTTCAACTCTTTACGCCTTTAAATTTGGACTTGCATAAATCACTAATATATCTTTAACGGAAGTCAGTCCTGTTTTGCAGATTCATTAATGCATACTACTCACAAGAATATTTGTAAAAGTATTTATTTTATCGAATTCTTTTTTCTTTTACATATTTTCACATAAGCAATATTTACGCTCAGAATGACAATGTACTTGTAATATTAATTCACCTTGCCGTTTTGCTAAATTTAGATTATCATACATGGGTCTCTTGGTATTTACATATGTACAAGTTCATCTGTAAAACAAATAAATTGGCATGTCAAAGAGAATGGTAATGATAATGCTGTTGATGATTATTATTATATTGATAATGTTAATATTAGTGACATTATCATCATCATCATCGTCATCATCATCGGCACCATGCTCATCATGACCTTTAACGTCCAGACGGCTAGACAAAACGAAATTGTAACGGAAGTCACTTAATTTGAGTTCATTTTACGCGTTCACAATTCATATCCGTTAGGAATGTATTTAAAATACATACACATATTCATATCTAAGTACCAACATACTTATTTGTCAGCAAATTGGCATATATGTATATATACATATATACTCTTGCATTGAATGTAAATAGATTTGATCCTCATTTATTCTCTCATCTCTACGTAGATACCCTTGATAGAGAAAACCATTCACATTTCGACATTGAATATTTACAAATAAATACATACATGTCATTCCACTAATTTCGAAAATAAAATAAAAGAAATATGATAAGAAAATGAAGATGAGAATAGGAAATTATCACTGTAACTAAGGGAATCACAATTGAGTGTGTATAGAGCACGGAGTAAGAGAGAGTGTCACTTGAAAATAAATTCTGCACGTATTTATTCGCGTGTTCGTTCATTTCATACACACTTACCACTTGTAACTGCTATCAAACTTGTATGCGAGCATGTGTGGGTGCATTTCGTACAAACCAATTTGAGTAAATCTACCATATGTTGTCGCACTAATGAAAATACAAATTATTTCCGCACATTGGCACGTCCTCGCAATATCAACACCAATAGAAGTACTCCAGAACATATCTATGGATCTACTCGTAAGATGTTCTTGTTATTAGTACGAATGTATGTATGTCGATTTACCAACACGTATATATCGTACATGTAGTAGAACGCTTGTAGTTGCACATGCATATAAGGGCATTTTCCAGAAAGGGTTGTTTTAATCGGATTGTTTTAATTAAATTTCCTACTTTCGAAAATAAATATTCTTACGAATTTCGCCAATTATTATAAATGTTAACCTGCTGGCCACAGCAAACTGTTACTGCCGAAAGAATTGCCAATTGTTTGCCGACAAGTGAGTATCATTCGAAAGAAAAATCATTTCGATATTAAAGTTGCGCTTCAGCCGGAGATGGAACCCACGACATTTATTTATAAGTTCGAATGTAGTCCGTACACCAGGAAATGCCCATTTCTATGGCGACTACATACATACATGCATATGTATCTACAATGACAATCCCATCGCTTCGATTCGGTAATAAACCCATCCAAATGCAATTATTATATTTCCCTTTTAATATTAATGTTTCATTGTCACCTACTTAGTCACACCATTTCTAATATCAGCAATATGTAGCCGAATATTCAGCGACATGTTGCACATTACGTACATTATTACATATGCGAATTTTTGTTATTAAAAAACCAATACCCATATTTCTATGACAATATTTTTGAATACTAAACGATATTTTATCAGTGAGTAGTAAGAGACCAAGCGAATTTTTTCCTATTGAAGAAAGAAATTTACTATTTTGGAGATAGGTACAGGAACGTATCTATGTATGAATGAATTTAATTAATTTTTTTTATTAATGTATTTATTTATTAAGATTCAATATCCCCATAACAATGAATCTATTTTCCCTCAGAACCAGTCAACAATACTTTTTTTCACTAATTAATCTTTCTTCTCTTCTATATATGCTAATTCGATGCTATTGTTTTACTAAATATGTAACTAATCAAATATCATATGGATATGTATATAGTTGATATATGCATGCTGAACGTTATGACATGCTAAATTGTTAATTCTTCTACTTTACATACACATACAAGCTGTTAACCCATGTGTACCATACAACCTTTGAAAACATTTAAATGTAAAGATACACAGATTGGGACAGACAAATAGTGTGACAACAAAAGCAACAACAATGCGACATTATCACATATAATCATAGTACACATGGTGATGATGATGATGATGATGTTACTGGTAAGCTGCTACTATACCATTTGCCATTAGAACATTTTGCGCTTCCATTTGCACACACACACACATACACATACGAACACAAATGCTCATAAAAATATAAAAGAATTCATGATTCCATTTGAAAATTTGTTAAAGGAAAAAAAAGCACACCTATGAGCTTGCCATAAACATTGTCCCACTCCAATCCTTTCCAAGAGCAACATCATATCCGCTGTGATTTTCATTTCATATTTTCTTCCGTTTTTATTTTATTGTATTGTATTTATTTGTTGTTGACTCAAAAACTCCAGCATTGAAGCATCAACGTGTTAAAGCAAACGTGTTAAACTGGTAATACTCAATGCCAGTACTCGTACACATGTTCGCCGCACAGAGAGCGGAGAAGTGAGGTACAAATGCAGTGAGTGCAAGTGCTTACCATTCAAAGTATATTCATATAGCTATTATTATTATTATTATTGTTGTTGTTGTTGTTGTTGTTGTTTTTATTATTATTATTACTATTGTTGTTAGTACACCATATGTACGTATGTATACTCGTATATAAACATTTCTCACGTCCTTTACCAACGTAGTCATAGTGAAAACCTTTTTCCCGTGACAAATTGAAAGCAAAAAAAAAATGAATGAAAAAAGAAATCAAGTTCAGCTCATAAATGTACCCGGGTATATGAATATGTGGTGGAAAATAAAAATCACATTCATACACATATGTACATATGAACACTCTCAACGAAAATATGCAAATATACGAATAATAGACTCAAATAGACTATGATGTATAGTACATACATACATGCATACGTACTACGTATCATAGTATGTATGAATTTGTGTGAATGAATATGAATATAAATTGAATTTAGTTGAAAAGAAGAAAAGTGCAAATCGTATTTATATTCATTTGACCATGAAAGAATCGAATAAAAGGATATCAGAGAGCATCTTTGCTCTTCGTTTATGATGACATATTTTATAAGGTACTATAAGGTAGTAGAAACTTTAATGTGGGATGTCAGCATAGAATCATGTATGTTGATCATCTCTCTAAATGATAGATTTAGTTGAGATTCTACTTCGATCTTAATCAATTAACTTCTTTAAAGCAAACAAGGTTTTTTAACTTTATTCACAGCACTACAAAGACAGCCTTTTTGTAATTGACACATACACAAAATTGGTTTGCTTAACGAATTCAACCATGCCTTCCATAAGGAATTGAGGAAGTGTTGTGTGGGATGGCCCTATTGCCTGTCTGTCTTAAAACCATTCCTACTATTTCATTTAGTCACGGAATTTTAAACAATTCTAAACCACCATATCTAACTTAATCTTCGTACTCAGGAATCATCCAAGAGGGGCTTTGACGTTATATACATATACTATGTTATAGGTCCAAGCTTCTGCTTCATATATGAGGAGCCAGCATGATGAAAGATTTGTACAGTGGGGCTTTTACTCTTCGAGAGTTGACTCAACCTTTCATTAGCCAACTTAGCAAGTGAGATTCTTCGCTATATCCGCGAGCAGACGCTATTGCTGATATCAGTGTTGCTCCTACGATAAAAGAAATGCTTCACTACCTCAGAAGTATAGTTTAAATTGAACGTGTTTTCAAAGATGACGACAATACTTGTTCTTTCACATCAAGTACTTCGTTTGACTCATTCACCGTAAGACTCATTCGACGTAACAATCTTTCTAATTCGTAAAATGCTAAACTAACTGGATTCGTGTCGACGCCGATTATACCAATATCAACGGCATACGCCAACTGTATGACACTTTTGTTGAAGAGAATGCAATTGTGTCATAAATTATCAGCTCGTGTTATTTTCTCCATTACATGTTGAAGAATTTACACGATAAGGATTCACACCACCTGCAACCTCGTTTGATATTAAAATGGGAGCAGAGCTACGTCCCAATCTTTATTACACAATATATCCTACAAAGTTCAAAGAGTTTTGCAAAAATACAGTTCTCACACATTATTGGTTAAACATAATACCTAAATCGGACTATTGAATTGGCTTCATACTGTTTTTCTTGGCTCTACTCTGAGATTTGGCATAGTATAGAAATCTGATCGCTGATAGATTTACTAGTTCTAGCGCCGCACTGATAAGATGAAATATACATAGCTCTTATGGATGGGCTTTAGCCATTCACACACTACGCACAATAGAGCCTTATATGCGATGCTAAGGACATTTATTTCACGGAGTTTTGAGAAATTTTAAGGTCTTGTCATTTAAGTGTGGCATATACATATATTTACGCTCCAATTACCGGGCATACTTTCATCCGACCATATTCTGTTTACGATCTTCATGCAGTTGATCATTATCTAAGGGCTTCAACCAGGATATCAGCACATACAACTTTGATGTTCTTCTGCATATTTACGATTATTTTTACTACTTCTTGGTCAGGTCTTTTAAATTTACATTTACACTATCATTTGTAATTGGGGTGTTCGACATTGTAGCATCACCATTCAGTAACTTAAAAAAGTGTTCTCTCCATTGACTCAGTGCACTTTGGATTTCCGAAAGTTACCATTGCTTAAGCACATCATTTTTGTCTGTACACGTCTGGATTTTGCCACACAATTGGTACAAATTCCATATTCTTGCTCATAACATCGTGTTACATCGCGACATCCCTGGTTGTACCACTCATTCCGTGGAAGAAGCAATTGTTTGGGCTACTCCCTGTAAAACGATATTGACATTCATTAAAATCAATAACTCCTTACTTTCGATATACCACATTTCCATTGGTCGAAGCATTCTCCCCTAAAATGTTGCTCACCTGCCGATAATTAAGTGACACTACTTCCGGCAATAACAATAGACCTTGAAAGGGCTTCTAAAAGAGTCGTCCAGAAAGCATGATATCACTAAATTTTTGCATTTCGGAATGGGTATATTCGAATACTGTTAAAATTGTACAAGCATATCAATACAATAGAACAACAATATCTATTTTTATACTCGAATATAACTATATTATATATTGTCATAATTTCAATTCATATAAAAATAATTTAAGACTTCAATTATGTTAACACTAAGTACCTTATTGTATCATACCAAGATCCTTCCACCTTGTATCATACATACCACACCATACGTACATATGTACGTTGTTAAGACTTTTGAAAGTCACTTACAAGTATGTCCATGTTAAACGAAACAAAAGCAGCAAATAAAAAATGGCAGCAAAGAAAAGAAAATAATACCTATCTATCTATTATATGTATACGTATGTGTGTACAATATAAAAGCTTTAGAATAAACTTGTATCTTTGTATGTACGTAGGTATGTATATGATATTTAGTAGCAAATGAATTCAAAGTGAAACTTTTTCAAACTCAAATTGAATATAATTTGTGCTTCATAAATGGGCGACAGTTTATATACGGTACATAGACTCAACTCAAATCACAACCAACAACACACAAACAACATACTGAATCAATAGTGAACTTTAGCCCCTTGCTGTCTCGTTGTTGTTGTTGCTCTTGTTACTATACGAACTTGGCTAACAAATAAAATATATTATATTATATAGGTATGTATTGTATATATATATATATATATATATATATATATATATATATATATATATATATATATATATATATATATATATGTGTATGTATATATTCGCAGTTATACTTATACATATCTACAAAAAATTGTTGTAATAAAAGTTGTCTTTATGTTGGTTAGCTTCATCGGTTGATATTACATAGAAGGATGTCATACAGTACAATCAGCTTCCGGCATAAGTCCAAAATTCTTCACATACCATATATATTATATACATCTAACAGTGGAGGATATTTCTATTAATGCAAAAATCAAATTTTCTCTGCAAACATTCATTTAAATAAACAACGCAATTGAAATTTCTAAAAAGAAAATATTCCACTGATGTAGCGCTTAGTTTTATGTGTTTTACAAAAAAAATATGTTTTCAACAAATTAACAGACCGTAATTTTTATACTGATGCAACTAAACGACTTCTAATAGAATCATAACACTTCTTAACCACAATTAGAAGCTTAAGTCCTAAGTAATTATCGGTGAGTTTATATTAACACTTTGAATCAAAAAATTATTCCTTATAATAATAATCAAATGGAATGCATGATTAGCTTTGAGTCTATGGATATTTCCACGACTGTACCTACCAATAAATAAACAAGGAAAACACACAAAAAATGGACACACACGCAAGCATAAAAAAATCATACATGTTGTCGTCATCATCGCAGTTGTAGTCATTGTACGTATCTTTATCAAATTGCGCAACAAACGGATGTTGTGTTTCAATTTTCACAAAACACGAAGGATACTTACAATACAATTGCCATGTCCGGAGTACAGAGTGAACATTAACAAGATAACATATGTGTCAGATTGTTTGAGATACTCTTCTTAGATTCGTATGTGTATCAAAGAATGAAATTCGAGCAAAAGCTGTTGTAGCCACTTATTGGAAGATCATTTTTTTCCACATATATATATGTGAAGAAATTATACAAGACAATTTCGTCACGTATGTTTTCTTACTTTTATTATATAATTTCTATGACCCGATGTAATTTTCAATACATTCAAATATAGCTTTTTAATTGAAATATACATTTTAACTGAAGGACTAGTGTTTAAATGAACTAGTATATATAGTAATGATCACAATTATATATACTTCCAGTAATTGCCATGCAAGCAATTTAATACTCATAATACTCATGATTACATGAAAAATAGACTTAGGAAACATCAAGTCGAGAGGATGTATTTAACTATATATGCTCAAATAAATTGCGAGCGGAGGTTTTATAAGTAAAATACAATAATTTAATTGCAATATTAAGAAGAATATATTGCACTGAGCATCTCTTCTAGCCCCACCAATATTATAACTGGGGCTAAATTGTGACTACTTTCAACATTTATGCAGAGAGAAAAATTAATTGTAACCACAAAACATGGCCAGTGCTATAGAAATTCGCACCGCAATGCAAAGTACTTCTGAAACTATAGAAATTTCTATAGAAATTCGTACCGCAATGCAAAGTACTTCTGAAGCAATCTTTTAGCATAAAATGTCTAGATTATATTCTTGTTGAAGTTAAATTAAATGAGTTGTACAATTAATTAGTTTGATAACTAAAAGCTACTTTTAATATTCTTTTTCCTTTGGCTTAATGTTTCAATATATCTAACCCACAAATCAATTTTAAGCATTTCATTATATTTTTGAATGCTATGTTAAATTTAGCGTTGCATTATTTTAAATAAATGTATGCATCTACATTACGGTAAATCGGTCGCTCTGCAAAAAACCAAATATTCAAAGTTTTTCAGGACTAAAAAATTTTTTTTAACCCTTTTAGAGCCGCCAAAGTAGTTTTTTTTATCATAGCCCTATTAATAAATGTCACAATTTTGAAAATGATAACTTGTTGAATCGAGAGCTACAAGTGCTCTATATTTGACTCTGAAATTGAACGAGCCCCTAGAAAATTATTTTCAGTTCCCCTGATTCTACCGCATAATTTAATTATTTTCCATCATAGAATTAAAACACTTTAAAAACCACAAAACTTTCTCTTTTAAATTATGAAACTAACTCTAAAATTAAGAAAATTATAATTAAAAAAAAAAACAAGGATTAAGAAAAAAATGTATTTTTGGTCCGAGATAATCGTACAAACTAGGTGTGAAATTCTGAAACTTTTTTTCGTTACGGTGAGTCAAATTGCCAAGCGCTTTGGCTCAACAAACAACATAAAATTTAGATAGTGTTGAGCATATTTTCCTAAGAAAGTAAAAATAAATTCTAGATTTAAACACACCTACCTTTTTTTCTGGAACAAATTGCACTGGAGCCCTAAGGCCAACAAAATTATTTCTTATTAATCTTGTTGTGTTCAACAAAATAAACGAAAAAATTTTTGGCGACAACATAAAATTTCAATTTTTTTATAGAACGCCCAGGAATCGCGTGTAGAACGCTTGAATGAATGATCGATCACCATTAATTTATACTCCTTCAAATTGCTTCCCAATAGATGCTTTTACTTCCCACCTTCACTCCATAGAGGGCTCTCCAACAAAATAAATCTAAAAACATCTTTATTTATACATTTATATGATCCCAGAAAAATAAAAAGCTTCCTTTGAATAAACGAATGCTTGAAATTATCCAAAATGTATATTTTTCGTATTTGTGTGTATTTGTATAAATGTGTACATATGGATAAACTTAAATCTAAGGTACATCGTCACATTTACAATACCTACTCCTCAGCTATATGGTTATTCTGCTTCACTGCCAGTCGCCGTTTGTCATTGTTACATATCTTCAAAGCACATATGGGGCTTTCATATTTTTTGACACTTGTAATTTAGTTCGCCTTTATTAGTACGCACATATTGTACTAGATACACAACCAGGAGCTGACATCATGAATGAAATTGAAATCTATTCAATTGAATTGAATTCAATTGAATTGACATCTTCTGGAATAGATGGTGAGGGTAGGTACAAAGCAATAATACCTAATAATGTCGATAATGATGATGATGATGATGATGATGATATTGTTACTGTAACATTTTCATGTAGCTGATGAGGATATCACTGTTGTTACTGTTATTACTGCTGATGTTGCTGCTCATATGTAAGGTATCATCCATCCTTCACATTATGTTAGCAAGAGAGCTTAGATAATATTACTTATTGGTAATAAATACAATACGTACAATACAATACACACTTTTCCTTATATATTATATTTATACAATGAGGTTTTGACGTTTTAAGTAGCATACACAAATGTATACACATGTATAAATACGTAATACACAAACAAATATATATGTAGATACAATATGATCATCATCACTTTCGTATTCAGATGGCTTTGACTTTGTTACATGTCTGCTTTTGATATAGCTGTAATATAAATTCAATCGTAATGTAAAAATATATAAAATACATTTCATAAGGGGTTAAGTAAGTAAGTAAGTATCATAAGCTTACAATCTATCGCTTTTTACATAAAATCCTACCGCCCAAGCCAAGTTATCAATTCAAGCATCTATTCTTACTCATTTCTATCATTTAGTCTCTGGGATCTGCATTTCTGTTTGATTGCATACATACATACAAACACACACACACACACACATTTACAATTCAATTGTATTACGCTTGCGTTGTATTTAAGCTGCCGTTTACGTTTTTAGTTCGGTTACTCAAATCTCTTTAACTTAATCCAAGCAATTTTGTTTTCATTGGCATAAGGATTGGTAAGAATAGTAGTACCTATATATGTATATACATTCATATATATCAAAACGTGTACAAAAACATTATATAAACAGTTCGAGACGGAAGTAAATGGAGCAATGAAGCGCATCCAAAATTCAAGTATAAGTATATATGTACCTACGTATGCTTATGGTAGAAAAGACACATACAAAACAAAGACTTATTTACTACCTGCTTCAGTTGCTTTTGCTGTCTGCTGCCGCTGCTGCTGGTGCTACACAAAAGACCAATTTGAACATTTTGTTCAACACTTACCATTCATTCATTCATTCATTCATTCATTCATTCAACCGCTATTCATTCTAAAGCATGCCATTTTAACTCGATTTGTTGCTGCGTGTCATAAAAGTCATTTTTATTATTATTATTATTATTACAATTCATATTATGATTATTATTACGATTGCAACTTCAAAAATATATAAAAAGAGCAAATTTTTAAATTACGAATTTTGAATTGATGGGTTAAAAGGTTAAGAAATTATTCTTTTCTCTGATGCATTCAATCATTGCTTTTAGATGATTCTTTGTGTGCGATAAGTAAAAAATACTACAGACCATGCAAAAATTTGTGCGACTTATCTCTAAAGAGAGTAGCCCGGGACTAATCTTTTTGGGAAGAATTTTTAATTTATTTAATATATTTAGAGATTTTCCACATTTTCAAGTAATTCGGTTGTAAGTCATGAGTAATGTATTACAGGTTAGCGTAGATGGTAGGCGACAGTGATAAATCATACGATAGCAAGGAGGAGAAGAAGAAAATACGTAAATCTTATATTTGTTCATTTAAATTTGAAATATACGAGGGCGGATTAATAAAGAAGCTACCTAAGTACGAAAAAGGCAGCACAAACACAAAAACAATTGCGATCTGTCAAACGTCAGCTGTTAAAATTTCACCCAAATTCATCGATTAGTTTATTTGTTGTAGTCGTTTGAAGTAATCAACTTTTGTGTTTCTTGAAAAATGGAAAAAAGCGCAATTCGTGCAGTGATTAAACACTATTATTTGAAAGGGAAAACGGGGAAAGAGACAAAAAAAAAACTTCAATAACCTTACTGTGAGTCTGCTCCGTCAGATTACATTGCAAAATATTGGATTAACAAGCACTGCAACAATACCATCAACAGGAAGGCCAAAATAGGTGGTTACTGAAGAAAATATCAAGAAAATCCTCGATATCGTTATGAATGATCGCCGAGTCAAGTTGCGTGATATTGTTGAAATGGTAAACATCTCATATGAACGTGTGTTCAACATTTTGCATGAACATTTGCATATGAAAAAGCTATCGGTAAGATGGGTGCCGCGTTTGCTCAGTGTCGAACAAAAACTAGTTCGAGAGACCACTTCACAGCGGTGTTTGGACATGATAAAGCGTAATCCTGTTGATTTTTGGCGTCGATTAATAACTGTTAATGAAACATGGGTCTACCACTACACACCTGAAATCAAAAATCAATCGAAACAATGGATTGAAGTTGGTGGAAGTGCTCCAAAGAAGGCGAAGGCAGTGAAATCGGCTGGCAAAGTTATGACCACTGTATTTTGGGATGCACTCGGAATATTTCTTATCGATTATCTTGAAAAAGGATCCACAATCACAGGAAAGTATTATCGTGCATTATTGGATCAATTGAATGATGCAATCAAGAAAAAACGACCACATTTAAAGAAGAAAAAAATGCTCTTTCTTCAAGACAACGCACCGGTTCACACAGCATTAGATACGATGCTAAAATTACGTGAAATACACTTCGAATTAGTTGATCATCCACCATCCAGATTTAGCTCCAAGTGACTTTTTCCTGTTTCCAAACTTGAAAAAATGGCTCGCAGGAAAAAGATTCAGCTTAAACGAAAAAGTGATTACCGAAACTATCGCGTTATTGAGAGGTTACCGAAATCGTATTATTCAGATGGTATAAAAAGGTTGGAATATCGTCTTACTAAGTGTGTCGAAGTAAAAGGACACTATGTTGAGAAAAAAAATGTTTTTTTTTCTACTTAGGTAGCTTCATTATCAATCCGCCCTCGTATGAATCGGAATTTAGAAAGCAATGAATGAAAATAAATTGCTTGATCTATGTACTCTATACTGTACCCAGGTTCGAATCATGGAAAATAACATTTTTTTTACATGAGAATTGTAATGCAATTAATACAAAATAAATTATTCGACTAGTGGCGAAGAGCAAAAATGGGTAAATTGTCAAATAATTGAAATGAAACCGTAATTGAGATTTATAATGCATTGAATGAAAATGTCTAACAGTACGACTACATTTATACCCAATCGGGTATAAAAGGGTCCAAATAGTCTATTCATAGAATATGCTCGAACAAAAGGAAACAGTTATCTTAATATCGGTATTATGTTAATCATTCAAAATAATATATTACTCTATTATTCAATGGGTAAAAATATTAAGGCTTTATATGTAAAATGATGGCCGTGATATGTAAATCTTGTTTCTTCTTCTTTATTTTTTAATATTTTTTTTTTGTAGACTGTGCACATGACTCAGTTATTTTCCGCAAAATTGTTCCTCTCTGTATTATAAATCTAAGTGTTAAAAATGCCACAACCTTCTATCACCTTGATACTTGTATTTGCCTTGGAAGGGATACCTACTTCGAACACAACAACAAATTTATTATGTTATTCGACAATTTTTCACCTAGCAAAATAAAAAAAATAAAACACGCAGCGAAAGATGCAAATAAAGCATATAAAGCCGCATTCGAGGTTGCTTGGTAGCTTTTTCCAAAGATTTTTGCAGCTTTTCCAAATACATCCCTGCGTTATTCATGTTTTATAGTACCATTTCTTTCTAAACAGAGTTCAGGTTGCAAGAATACTGGCATGTAGTTAAGCATACAACAGTAGCACTTAATCATCAGAATCGATATCAAACATACTTAATTCGTTCTCAAGCTCAAGCTTAGTGTTCAAGCTACCATGCGAACCAGACAAGTGAGAGACAACTGACTTTAACTAACTTTCTCTATCTCCAGATGTTCATATTGTACTTCCATTTGTGAAAGGTATAAGATTGAATAATTATATAAATATCAACGATACGATTATTTGTATCAATATCATTTTCTAATTCAAGTACTAATTCAAGTCATTTAAATTAAACGCCTTCCTTTCATTTGCCGAAATTTGACATTCATGCTATCAAGAGTCCGAAAAGGGTACTTCCCCGAAAGCCCATAATAATGTAAACCAATTCAGCAGACAAAACTGGCAGCCAGTATCAATACAAACTCAGTCATTATTCCTACACATGGACTAAGATAAATAAAAAATAAAAAATATATATAAATCCATTGTTCGTGAAGAATATAGATAGCTTCTGTCATACTTACAGAGGGAGATTGAATATATGTATTATACAATACATAAAATTGAATATTCATATTGAAAATTTTAATTAAGAAAGTACCTAAATATGATGAAATAGTCATTTAAATAAATGTGTCTAAACCAATCAACTACAATTCAAATTTCAAGATTAATAGAAAAATAAAAATCGCACATACACTCACACTATTCTATTAAATTCTACTATGCTTTCGTAACTACATATGCATCATCATACATCGAATAACAACTTTACAACTTAAGCCTGACACAAAATTGTTCACACGTATCACTCATCAACATCAACTCGCACACACACACAAGCTCTGCTACAGATTTGTTGTGTGTCTGCGCAAAAATCTACCAAAGTCAACAGAAGCACGCGTCATATCAATTTCACAAGCTCACACCTCTAAGTACTAACTAAGTACTTATGCAGCGTTGAATTCTCTTACCTGGCATGCCTATTCAATATTTATGCAAGCGCTCAATTGGAAAACACTAAAACTTTATGCCACTACATGAATTGCATGGGTGCATTTATATATGCCATACAAACACAAATTCACATAACGAGTCAACGAACCAACAAATGCTTCGAAATCGATTATTACTAAAAACAGCAAATACAAACAAACATCCAAAAAGAATCTCCACATCGAAATTGACAGTTTGATTTGTTTTTCTCTCGATTCAATGAATGGCTAAACCATTTCTTGGTTTTATTCCGGGCTCTCATCATAGTGTAGGTGTATGCAACTAGAACGATTCACACCAAAAAAGGAAAAAAAAAAACAATAGCAACAACAACATACACACATGCCTGTAATTCGACTGTGGCAATAAACCAAAATCCCTGGACTAACAAATATTGTAAATGTTATCATAGTGTTATCAACGTGATTCTATTCATTCCTCTGCTCTCATCCGTTCATCAGGGTGTCCTTTATAAATATAAATGTCTATAGGAATACATATATATACATTTTTTTTTTACTACTAGAATACACAAGAATTTTCACCAAAATGTTTGTAGTCATCGTATTTACATCGAAATGTACAGCTTGTTTGTTGTAGTCCAGGTGTTCAAATCCATCGCATATACACAGACATACATGCATACAATATTGGCTCATCCATCAGTTTTACTGATGTTTTCATCATAATCATCATCATCATCGTCGTCGTCGTTGTCGTCATCGTCCGTCATTCAGGTACATAAATCAGACGGGAGACGTAGTGTCTTCCTGGTAGCACTACTTCTACCATCCAAAAAGGATAAATGGACACCAGCACGTCCACATATTGGCTGACTGGCTAGCATTCATACGAAAGTCATGTGAATGTGATGTAATATTTCAATGGTCATTGGAAAAGCTAATTTTCGTTTGGTAAATACAAAATCTTATTTTTGACGATATTACTGAAATTATAGTATATTAATCTACTGGAATATTTGGATTATATTTATGTATTATCCAATATTGTATATTTGTGTACATATGGAATGTGCTAAGTAGGCATTTATTTAAACGTAATTAATGTAATTTATTTGTAGCACACAACATCAATCATAACTATCATATACTGGTATATTACACATGAAAGTACACATATATTGCTGTATTACAATAATTTGCGGTTCACTTATAATGCTGTCAGCCATAAAATTTGATTTTAAATAATCCACTTACACCTGAATGGGCTTTTCTATGATTTAAATTGTGGCAAGGGGAACACAATTCACTACTTCATGAATGAGTACTTGAATTGGTATCGTATATAGCAACATTAATTTAAAAAAAATTTGTATATCATATCTTCACTATTCCACATACAATTTTCTCTGTTATAGTCCGAACATGAGTACACGATGAAATTTACATACTCACGTACTATGTAGAGTTGTCAATTATTAGAACTTTTTACAAAAATTGGTTATCGAATATTCTTGGACAAGTAGAATTTAACCAGTATTTCCAGTTTAGCCAGTAGAATTTAACCAGTATTTCCACAATACAGGATATTTCAAGAACAGGTGTCAAATTAAATTTCCCATTACTTGTTTAGGTGTCAACATACAACTGTCATTCGTTGACGTTTGACAAAGAAGAACTAAAGATTTTAAGATATGGATCAATATGGATCACGTTCGCACAAGACATTGAAATAGTGAATAAGATCATTTCTCAAATAAAACTATTCTGAGAGATGAGCTTGATTTTCATTTGTCTAAGAATGTGAATAATCAAAATTGTCATATATGACAAAACTCTTCGAAAACCTAACAAAAATGGTCGAACACAAATGTCAAAACTAGTTTAGTAAGGAGGCAAGGTTTAGTAAATTTATTGCTGTGTTTTTTGCAAATATTTTACTATTTCATTAAATATAATGGATATTTCGAAATACCAACTTAAATTAAGCTTATTACACGCTCACAAAACGCTACTTAACCTGAAAACACACTCATAGCAGAGTCACGCGATAATTAGTTCCTATATAATAGCAGAAAAATAGTGGGCTTATAAGAGCAGTGGGTTCTGTAGCTCAGTGGTTAGTGCGTTGACCTTTTGGTCCGTCTGAAGCACAACTTTAATATCGAAAAGAATTTGTTTTTTGAACGGTACCTACCTGTCGGCAAGCAATTGACATTTCTTCTGGCGGTAACAATTTGCCATGAAAACGCTTGTAAAAGAGCTCTGTAAAAAAGTGACGTCAAAAAGGTTCTGCTGTTCGGAACCGGCTAATATAAGTAGGTCCATCCTACTGCCTAAAATTTAACACGCAATACAGTTCTGAAAGCGAAACCAGAGACTTGGCCTAGAGGCCTTTGAGGCCTATATTTTTTTATTTTATTTTATTTATTTTTTTTTTTATAACAGATCTAATTTGTTATACTCTTACCGACTGAAATAGTGGGTTTAAGTCCGACAGGGTACCTAAAATTTGCAATTAAAAAAGAAGATATTTAATTCATAAATGGATTTAAAAAGACAGATCAATGGAAAACATGCATAATAATAATATAACTGCTAATAAAAAAAACTCGATAGCATCAGGAATCGTTAATTTTTAAATTTTTTCTGGCTTACAACAGCCTTATAAAGTGCTGGGTGTAAACTTATAAAAGGGTTTTGATATTATTGGCTTTTCCACAATTTATAGAAGACTACGTAAAAAAAATTAGACCATAGCAGGCTTATATCATGCTTATAAAAACCTTATAATGAGCTTGTAAGAAGACTATAATAAGCTTATCTGTTTATAATCCACCTGAAGAGAAATTTGTTGCCACTTTAGGATCAAACACATACTTATAATGCGCTAATAACGGCTGTAAAAATATCCATGGAACTCAACGAACGATATGAAGACTCATAACTACATTGAATATTAGTGTTTGCTACAAGCTTCTTGAGACCAATGCCGATAAAAAGTGCAAGGATCGTTATCTAACGTGATAACTGGTATTACACCGTCCGACATACACTCGTATTTGCACACATTATCAAGACTTATATAATCTGACAGCAAGCCAAAAAACAGAATACCTCCGTCTGGCCGTTATTCTAAATCAATTCAATCAAATGTTTTTTTGACGCAAAATTATTTTTAATTAATATTACTCATACGACTTTTTAAAAAGTAAAAATCTCTTCTGAGACAAATATGTAATTAAAATTTGCGTTCTGAATCCAAATATGATAAAATAAAATTAGTAAAAATATTTTATAACAACAACATAATTATAGAACATAGTACTGAAATAGAATAAACATTCGTGCTTTTTATTTTCCTTTTATGTTTCATTTTTTATATAAAAAATACAATAAATAATTATAATTATATAATATATAATAATTTTTTCGAAAGTAAAATCTTTCAAAATTCTTATATATTCGACAATTTTTCCAACCGATAGAATAACCAAAAGAAAAATAAAACGGTTAACCGATATTGACAGACCCCACTGTCATCAAATAATGCATTGGATCGAGTATGAGTTTGTAGCAGGACGATTTGCACTATTTTGCTATTGATTAAAGTATAGTCATTTGTACGACAGTCGAGAAAACAAGTTACTACAACACCTTAATATATGAGCGCCTTTTTATATGGGTGCCTTGTCGTGTTAAATGGAAGCTGATGTTATCATCGCTCGTGTACTATAGTACAATATATTCAGATGGAATAATCAAGAAGGCTGGCATACAGATACATAGTAGAGAAACTACATAGATAACTAAAAACAAGAACAACAATAACAACAACAACTATCATATAACAATTTTCAAAAGGATTAAAATTGGCACACAGATATACAGACTGCACAAAACAACTAGATTACACAAGTTTTTTTGTGTATGTAGCTAATATCCCCATATCAAATTGTATGGCAATTGGGCTTACATACTACCCCTTGGTTGTACTCAGCCTAGACTATTTTATACACAGTTTGGTATACGTTAATAGAACATACTGTCGTATTTGTTTTTGTTCTATCGTTTTCCCAAATCCATGCCGGAAAGAAAATCCCAATTGTTCATTCACACAGTTAGAGAACGATCGATTAGTTGATACTTAATTATACCTCAGAAATGTATCTAATAAATGACGACGAAAGCTAATACGAGTATAGTAATGCCACTAGCAATGCTAGTTTGGTTTGGAGTGCTCGCATTTGATATACGGAGGGAGGTAACCTACTGAAATACCTACATATAGTTATATCGTCAAACTAATACGATGAGATGAGAGTCTAATTTCACCAGAACAGATTTATTCGTGACGACGACCACGATGCTGATAATGATGATAATGCTTATGAAGAATTTTTGAGGTGATTAAAAAGTTTGAACACACTTTATTAAAATGAGATTAACAACTAAGCAACGGTGGAGTAGGAAAAAATCATTCAGAACGTAATACGTACATACGTACATGAATATTTGATTTCATATAATATCTTTGTCTTTCACTCCCCTTAGATCATATGTTCAATTTTAATTAGCACATGATTAACATACGACACAATCATCAATATACTCGTAATATTCTTCATCCATGTCATAACTATGATCAAGAAAATACAGATATTTTTTTTTTTTTTGCAATTCAACCAAAACTTTGTCTGTTTAGAGAATTTCATACACGAGTATATCTAGTTTAGTGCCTTTCATCATCACTGCGCCGTAAACATAAACATCATGTTTTTAGTGCACGACACTTTTCGAATTCCCACCACCACTACGGCATCGAATTAAATCTCAGCGTATATATATGTACACACCAAACTGTTGTTTTGGTTAGTTTCATTGCTGGTTTTAACTAATTTTTAGTAGAAAACTTTTGCACTTACTTCCGCCACTTTTATGAGCTCAAATTTAAAGCATCATCACCTCGCTGCATATTCCAACACTCGTAAAACTATACTTTTAGTACACACATACTCACACATATATTTGCCTTTGTATGTAAGTATGTATATACAAAATCTGCAATAAAACAGCTTTTGTTGCTGATGCTGCTTCTTGCACATTCTCCTACAGCGCCCGTTCATCCAGTAAGTTCATACGTACGCACCAGTTGTGTAAAACCAGCCAGCCGACTAACAGACACACCAACTGATCCATCCAGCCATGTAAAGGTTTTTCCCTGGTCTTCTGTATCATTTCCATTAGTTAGTTTAGAGCTAATTGAGAGAAAGTGAAGTATGAAGTATAATACGTACATATGTACATGTTTTTGCTTAACTTGTAGGAATTCAAACTATTTTCGTCTAAAGGCATCCTTCATCACCTCCACAGTCAGTTAGTTGTTGTGCGTTTTGTTTTCCATTTTCACTCACTCTTTTTGGTCGGTCTTTTTTGCTAAATATAGCGAGTGAAGAACAATAAAAAAATCTCCTTACAGTCGGCTGGGGCCGACCAAACTATACCCTGCATATGTAGATTTATACATATATAAAAAGTTTACTCGAATATCCAACTTTTCTTTTATTTCCACTTTTCGAGAAACAATTTTTGCATATACTACTAATTTACACCCGAAATATGGTTGACTTTGACGAAGTAAAAGGATTTTAAGATAATTCCGAGGCTTAGTATGGGAGCTATATAAAAAGTGGGCGTGGCTTACCACTTTCTAGTAAATCCAATTAATTTTTCAATGTTAATCCACACCTTAAATTTGGTGTCCTACGTTGAATAGTTTCTAAGTTATGGTGGTTAACATTTTTGTTTAATTTCCTCAACTTTGTATGGGAGCCCCAATAAGAAGTGGGCGTGGTACGCTGATTTTTCGCCAGATTATTTCCGACTACGATATTAATTTAAGTGTCAATTATGGTTATTGTAGACAGAAGATTGCCGAAGTTACAGCTGTTTCAATTTAAAATTTGTATGGGGGCTACGATAAACACTGGGCGTGGTGCGCCCATTTCCCGTGAGCCTAGTTGCTCGTACAATACTAATCCACACCTTAAATCTCGTTATTCTACGCTGAATAGTTTGCAAGTTATAACCGGTAACATTTTTTTTAATTTCCGCAACTTTGTATGGGAGACCCAAAAAGCAGTGGGCGTGGCACATTGATTTTCTGCCATATTATTTCTGACTACCGTGTTAATCTAAGAATCAATTATGGTTATTCTAGACAGAAGATTGTAGAAGTTACAGCAGTTTCAATTCAAAAGAAGTACAGACACTTTGTATGGGAGCTACGCTAGAAAGTAGGCGTGGCTCATCCACTTTTGGTGAGGTTATATAGTAGTATAATATAACTCTATGTGCAAAATATTGTTGTCCCAAGTGGTATATTGTGTGAGTTATAGCAAGTTAAAGATTTTGAAAATTTCGAGGTTAGTCGCTTTGAATGCTTGGTGTGGGCGTGGTTATTGACCGATCATGCCCAATATCAATCTCCTCCGTACCCTTGGATCATAGATTACTTATGCCAAATTTCATCGAAATAGCTCAATATTTACTCAAGTTATCGTGCGAACCAGCCAGGTGACAGACAGACGGACGGACGGACGGACATCGTTAAATCGAAAATTTAATCGACGCTGATCACGAATATATATCCATGTCTATATCTCCGGAGATTCCTTCAAGTGGACACAAACATCTGACCGAAATGAATATACCATGCATATTGCATTATGCAGGGTATAAAAATACCACAAACCAGCAGATGTATATATAAGATATATATATATATATATATATATATATATATATATATATATATATATATATATGTATATATATATATATATATATATATATATATATATATATATATATATATATATATGTATATATGCCTTACATCTTGTGTTAATTTGCCAATGTTTTCAGCATCATTATAATCATTACTAAATAGAGCGACGTCATCGCAATGTCAGTTCAAATTACATGGATTATGATCAACTTGTTATTACTGATGTTCTTGTTGCCGTTGTTGCAATCAAGTTTATCACTGTATATGAAGAAATAATAAAAGTTTTTAATTTTTTAAGTACCCTTCCAATGTTGGTGGTTAAAAATTGTTTAGTGTATAATGAGTGATATTATCAAACAGCATTAATAATCACAAAAAATATATATTAGCAAATTAATTAGCTATTATAGGTTTTTAATTTTTCTTTATATTTGTGAAAACCACACGATCCTGCAACTAGTAGGTATGTCGGCCTAGAAGCTACCAGCAAGTATTATGCGTTAGAAATGTCCAAAATTCGCCAACCGGAATTTCTTCATCGGATTTTTGGAAAGAAATTGTCATGCGTTTATGTAACAGAATGTTATTAAAAGTAATAATATAGCGAAGAACGAATACAATAAAGAACTTGGTTTTAATTTTGAAAAAAATGTACTGAAACTTAAAATTTATTTCAAGTTTATGGTGATGTGTACATGAGGAGAGCAATAAATTTGCTGAGGTATAGAATATAGAATGTCAATGTTATGGTCAAGGATTGTACGAGTACGACCTGAATACGCAACACACAAGCAACAATCTTCTAGTTTTTGGTAGCTTTTTGTTTTTTCTTTTTGCATCTGTCTTACGAAACTAACAACAAACAATAAAATCTTATAAATTAAGGTTACATTTTTTATTTATCGTGTCTTAAAAGCCCCAACTATCTATGAAGAAATTCAAAAGTCTAGCAATAAGCAAATAAACCGACTTAGAGTACACTTGAATCATCTAACTGCAGAACTGTTGAATAATGAAAACATCAGCCCTAGGCTAAGAAGATTTTTGCCACTGGATTTACGAAACATACTTGGATGCCATAATTGAATTTAATTGATATTTATAAACAAATTTGTTTTAATAATCACAGATATTCAATAGTAGTTGTATATATCGCAGAGCTAGTGAAATTAATCGATAAATTCGAACGTCTCGTACAAGTAAGCGTCCAACTCATGCTCGTCCGGATTGGTCAACTAAAAATATCGCAGCTGTAACTGAGAGTATGGCTGAAAACCCATATTTTTCCATTTCGAGACAATCACAGGAATTGAGCCTATCCACAGCCACTTTGCACCGTATTTTGCATAAAGATCTTGGCCTACATGCTTATAAGGTGAAGTTGACATAATAATTGAAGATCTTAGATCATGGAAAAAGCCGTACATTCAGTGATTGGGTGTTGAAAATGTATGGAAAATATCATGATTCCTTAAACAAAATTATTCTGAGTGATGAGACTCATTTTCACTGGCTTAGGTGATTAAGCCAGACTGTCGCATTTGAGGCTCCTAAAACAGAAAAGGAATTGTCGAACAACCTCTCAATCCACAACGAGTGACAGTTTAGTACGGTATTTACAGTGGCGGTGTAATTTGGCCATATCTTTTGTAAATAATGCTGGTGCGACCTTTTAAGTGAATGGATTGCGTTACCGAACGAAGTTAACTGACCTTTTTTGACCTGAAATTGATGCTATGAACGTAGACGACGTTTATTTTCAGCACGAAAGCGCCACATGTTATACAGCTGGTCAAACAATAGCTCTATTGCGTGAACAATTTCCTGGATTACTTGAAATGGAGACTTTGGTGGCAGCCGAAATCGTGCGACTTTATACCATTAGACTTGGGGCAACGTTAAAGATAGAGTCTATGCAAGATAAAGCCACAATTATGCGAAGAAAATGTTCATAAAAAAATGGCCATATGCAAGAAGAGTCGCGGGTGATATTTGGCAGATATTTTATTCCATTACTAACCTCAGAGTTTGTACTTTGAATTAAAATAAAACCATCATTTCTTTTCACAAAAACATTGCGTTTTTTGCACGCTATATATTTGATTTGTATGATGGCCAAAGGTCTTATATAGATTATATCATGCAATTGTAGATGATTACACTATTCCTCAAAGATGTTTTTAGATAAATGTAATATAAATGATTCCAATATAAAATATATTTTAAAATAATTTTTCTTAATTACCGCCACGAGCATTCCGGCAGATATTCTACTTGATTTGGGCTACATTTCACTGCAAGTATTTTTGAGATATTAGAAACGTGAAGAAACCTTCAAAATTAGCCTGACCACTGTCTAAATGGTTTTAATTCAACCTAAATCTTAGTACATATCTAAAGATTATACCATTTTCTCAGCACACATAGATAACAGAATACTTAAATAGAGCAAATTTAAACAAATGCAAACAACAATCAAAATATCTTCACACGAAATTAAAAAAAAAAAAACTCACCCATACCACTCTATTAGCAAGTAATAAAAATTATGCTAATAACAATATTATACCTAATAATTGTATATTATAGTAAAACATTTAAATAAACATACACAGCACGTAAAAATCGTTAAATCCTTTGCGATAATTCGGCGCATCCGTTGCTACTGCAATTTACATAAAATTAACAAATACATCACAGGTAAGCAATTGCCAACCAACCAACCAACCAACCAGCCAGCCAACCTACTAACAGGCGGTGGAGCTACAAAGCACAAAACATTAAGTACATATAGCTTCATTTGATGAATACAAAAAGGAGAATGATAAAACTTTTTATGGCAATTTAATTTTATAGCATTTTACTGTAATTCTCATCGCCACCTACCTCTCTGTAGATAATCAACAACACAATGAGGACGCGGTAAGGTAAAACGAAAAAAACAACGAAAATTAAACGTTTCTTACAATCATACCATGGGCCTGATTATTTCATCGGTAACGTTAAATTGTAGACAACTACGAGCCGATACTGTTGCAAAGTCCAAAGCTCCAGACGGTTTCCACAGCGCAAGATTATCTCACGCATATTAATAATAATTTCGTCATTAAATGAGGCGCAATGAAAAAGCAAACACAACAACGCTTTTTATATCTTGCAGGTGTAAACGATATAAAAACACTTTGTGCATTCCAATTTTGCCAACGGTAAAAACGGTGCGAACGGTTACGTTCATCGCCCACCAAAGCAATTGCTGTGGCTGGACTATGTACGAGTACGTATATGCACAGGTATTGTGTTTATGTGACCAAAAAGATTGTTGGTCGTTGATATTCCTGCTGACGGAAGACGCACACGAGTGTTACAAAAAAAAAGCAGAAATCTTGCAACTTGGTGCTACAGATTCCATTTTAACGCCTCATTAACTTGACTTCAAGCTTCAAATTACTTTTTGCCATTATCCATTACGAGCCAACCAACCTGGATTCAACATCATCCACTAACACTATTGCTCCTTGCTGCTTCTGTGAGCTTGATTGTTGTAGTTGATGGTTTTGTAACTATTCTTGTTGTTGTGGGTTAGTTTTTCTATCCTGAGCGAACATAAACACAAACGAGCCACGACAGTTATAATAATTTAGCAATTTCACTGGCTTAATTACGCACCACATTTCATCTTCCATACAGACGATGGACGTAGAAACAACAAGGTGACCACAGCACCAATAACAATATGGATGTACAGAATATCAACGATGCTCGTTCCATCGCTAGTCTTTCAATAGTCGACGGACGCACGTACAACGGACGTTAAGCGCACATTTATAATAGCCTAAGTCAATAAAAAATAAATCAAACCAACGCAGAGGGATGACAATAACCACTGAGACAACAATACACCATGTTTACTCATCGTATAATATAGAATGAGTAAGAAAAATTTAGATAATCGTAAACAGAGTAAACTCAATACATTTTAACATGTCTTTACTGCAGCGTATATTTCGCCTGCCAAACAATTCATGTATGTACTAAATTTAATTTTATTTTTTGCATTTCTAAGGACAACATTTAAATAGAGAAATTACTCGAGGAAAATTATAACGTTCATTTGGTCCACGTCGGTTTGAAATTGACTCTATTTTGCCTAAATTACTACGCATTTTAGCTTGTCATAGGTTTCAATACTAATACAAAAAACCAAATATATTATATATTCAATATTTCATTATCCATACAAGTGAAAAAACATGCATTGCTAATATTTAAATGCACCTTTGATTTAAAAGAAAATTATTATATTAATTTGAGGTCGGTGTGGCAGTATGAATTAAATCAATTTCATGGTACATCTTTTAGATATTGTACTCTCAAAATCAACTCTTCAATAGATATGTCCTTACATATTTCAATACTATCATTACAAGGAGACTAATTAGTTATCCTGAAATGTGATTAAAGCAACTAGGTAATGAACAAAAAAAAAAAATAATGAAAAATGATACCAATAAGTAATGGAACAGAAGACAAACAAAGAAAAACACACACACACAATTTGTGACAGCTAAACTTCGGTAATACCGAAGCTCAGATACTCTACACACCATAACGAATAGACGGACACACTTTTGTGCTGGAGATAGACGTAGATTTCAACCGATAAAATTTTGAAAACATTGTAATTTCGTTCGCAAAGTTTTGCAGGAAATATACTCTTGAAAGAGTGAGAGACATCCTATTTAGTCCATTTTCTAATACATCTATTAGCTAATAAAAATAATCGAGGCTATCAAATTTCAGCCAAAACATATATACAGAAGCATAATTTGTATAGGAGGCACGGGAGATTTTTATCCGATTCAGCACAATAACTGGAGAAAATAATCTTATGTAGCAATTTTCAGCTCGATAGCTCTATAATCACTACAATTATCGTACGAACCGACAAACAGACAGACAGACGTAGCTATAGCAACTCAAAATGTGATCCTGATCAATAATATCTATACTTAATGCCATAAGGTGACGACCTTATGGCCTTATGGGTGTTACAAACAATAGAAGAAACTTAATATACCCTTGATTCTTCAAGTGAAGGGTATAATTATGTGGTTAGATATGATGAATTCTCTTTTTAAATTACTTTAGTTTCTGTTCTTTGTCAACCAAACAACCACCTTTAATGAAATGAACATCGAGTGCGTCATACTGCAGGGTGATAAAACATCGGATTTGATTTAAAAAAAAACACATAAAATTTAGAGAAACGTATGAAATCTTTATTTGAGTCGATAGAACGATCTATATAATTCAATGTTTAAAGAAGATTTCATGTAAATGTTGAACGCGGCTATCTCACGAATAAATTCTGGCCGTTCCGAGATTGATGCTATAGACTTGAGCCTTCCCATAGCACTTAACAAAAAATAGTCTAAATGCGTTAAATCGCACGATCTATGCAGCCACTTGACCGGCTCCAAACGTGATATAAACTGTTCACCGAACTTGCCTCTCAATTGGGCCGTTGATTCGCGTGCTGTGTAGCATGTGGCACCGTCTTGTTGAAACCACATGTCAGCCAAGTCCAGCACTTCCATTTTGGGCAAAAAAAAGATTGTAATAACGTTCCTGCTTTCGTCGTCTTCGAAAGAGTACGGTCCAATGATGCCACCGTCCCATAATCCACACCAAACAGTTCATTTTTCGGGATGCATTGGCAGCCAAATACCCCATTCAGCCAGAAATGAGCTTCGACGATGAACACAATTTTCCGATAAAAAAGTGGATCTTCATCCAATTTTGCCAGCACCCATTTACGAAAAGTTAGCCGTTGTGGTCCTGTGGCTTCAATTCTTGCACTAGCTATATTTGGAAACCAAAAGGTTTTACACCCAAATCCTTCTGCAAAATTTTCCACTTACTAAAAATCACCCTGTATACATACATAACACATAAGTACAAACATAAAGTTTTAAATGCCATTAAATAAATATTGAATCAATAACAACAACAACTATGATAAATCCATATTTTCTTGTCCACTTCAAACATAAGTATGGACCATATATTATATATACACATATGTATATAACTATGAGGCGGATGATACAATACATACTCATATGAAACCCACGACATGAGCTATGTTACCTAATATAAACACCGGAAAAGTCGATTAGTGCAACAGGAAAAACCAAAAAGAAGTGAATGTTTATATATACATAAAAAATAAAAATAATAAAAATTCTTAGTATAGTCGGCAGAGAAAAAAACGAAAAATGAGAAAGACAGAATAGTAAGAATAATTGGAAAAAAGTGTTGAAATAATATTTTCTTTACCACAACGAGGAGGACGATGCACAGTGGTTTAGGATCTTGGTTCAATCAGACAAAACCCTATACATTTTAATTTTGTCAATATTTTGAATAAGTTTCTGTTATTACATTCCCGCAATTCTAGTATTATTCTGGTAAAAAATACTTTTGGAATTAAATTTTATTTAAGATTAAATTTGAGGATTTGATTTTCATTAATTTCTAATATTTTGTTGTATAGGGTATACTCGGTTGAGAAGTGGTTTTTCGTGGATTTCTTTCAGAATTATTCTCTCAAATTATTTAAATTTAAGTTTAAATGCAATTGACATACATACTGGTACACGCAATTCTATTTATTTTTGCATTTTAATAATTTTAGAATAGCACCATTACCGTTATATATGTTCTTGCTCAGCTATGCTCTCCTGTATCAGATTAGTCACCGTTAAACCTTTCGTAAAGAAAACTGTTTATGAAAATTACACAGCCAATGCGGAATTGATTATACGAAGCGGATTGATAAAGAAGCTACCTAAGTACGAAAAAGGCAGCACAAACACAAAAACTTTCTTTTTTTGAAATTACGATCCGTCAAACGTCAGCTGTTAAAATTCATCGATTAGTTTATTTGTTGTAGTCGTTTGAAATAACTAACTTTTGTGTTTCTTGAAAAATGGAAAAAAGCGAATTTCGTGCGGTGATTAAACATTATTATTTGAAAGGAAAACGGCGAAAAAGACAAAAGAAAAACTTGATAAACATTACGGTGAGATTACATTGTAAAATATTGGATTGCTGAATCTAAACGCGGCCGAACAAGTACTGCAACAATACCATCAACAGGAAGGCCAAAAGAGGTGGGTACTGAAGAAAATATCAAGAAAATCCTCGATATCGTTATGAATGATCGCCGAATCAAGTTGCGTGAGATTGTTGAAATGGTAAACATCTCATATGAGCATGTGTTCAAAATTTTGCATGAACATTTGCATATGAAAAAGCTATCGGCAAGATGGGTGCCGCGTTTGCTCAATGTCGAACAAAAACTACTATACTCTACTACACACCTGAAACCAAAAATCACTCGAAACAATGGGTGGAAGCTGGTGGAAGTGATCCGAAGAAGGCGAAGGCAATGAAATCGGCTGGCAAAGTTATGGCCAATGTATTTTGGGATGCATTCGGAATATTGCTTATCGATTATCTTGAAAAAGGATCCACAATCACAGGAAAGTATTATCGTGCATTATTGGATCAATTAAATGATGCAATCAAGAAAAAACGACCACATTTAAAGAAGAAAAAGTGCTCTTTCTTCAAGACAACGCACCGGTTCTCACAGCATTAGATACGATGCTAAAATTACGTGAAATACACTTCGAATTGGTTGATCATCCACCTTATAGTCCAGATTTAGCTCCTAGTGACTTTTTCCTGTTTCCAAACTTAAAAAATTGCTCGCAGGAAAAAATTCAGCTCAAACGAAGAAGTGATTACCGAAACTAACGCGTATTTTGAGGGGTTCCCGAAATCGTATTATTCAGATGGTATAAAAAGGTTGGAATATCGTCTTACTAAGTGTGTCGAAGTAAAAGGAGATTATGTTGAGAAATAAATGGTTTTTGAAAAAAAAAATGTTTTTTCCTACTTAGGTAGCTTCATTATCAATCCGCCCTAGTAAAAACAGAACATGTCATCAAATATTTTCCACCTAAGTACAAATTGATTCTTACATACGGTACGTCCTTTCGAACAATTGAAAAAAAGCTCAATCAAGAATCTTATGAGCTTCTATATAAGTTGGTACTGCAAGAAATTACTGTGGGTTTTGTCAACTTTTCAGTTTCTAGCCTTCAAGATAGGAAACATTCCAGATAGGTCTCATTTGTGTCCATCACTCATCTATGTAAAAGAAAGTGCAGATATATGTATATAACAGTTGCTTGATTGAAACAGAAAGCATATGTGTAACTTACTAGCAATCCAAATAACTAATAATTGTCATTTTCTTTACGTGCGTTATATTAGTCGTAATATTTTAATATAGGAGCTCTTGTTTGAACAGTTTTCATGATTTTATAACGACATAATTGCACTATCTTAAACAAAAGTGTCATACTGTTAGCATATACCGATGATATTAACGTAATCGACATGAATACGAGAGCAGTCAGTGCAGCATTCTCAGAGGTGGAATTTCAGTCGTGTCGAATGGGTCTTACGGTTAACGAGGGCAAGACGAAGTACCTGGCGTCAACAAACAAAGAGTCCCAGCGTTTTGTACAGCATGTTACTATTGATAACTATGCTTTTGAAGTAGTAAGGGACTTTGTCTATCTTGGAACCAGCATTAACACCAGTAATGACATCAGCCTGGAGATATTGCGAAGACTCACTATTGCTAAGAGGTACTGCTTGGAGCGAAGTAAGCAACTGAGAAGTCGAGTACTCTCTCGAGATGCGAAAACTACACTCTACAAGTCCCTCATCATGCTTGTCCTTACGTATGGTGTCGAAGCTTGGACAATTTCCAACTCAGATGAGAGAATGCTCAGAGAATTTTCAAGAGAAAAGCCCTACGCAAGATCTTTGGACCTATTTACGTATATGTCAACACCAACATAGTAAAGCACATTAAAAATTAACGGCTGTATGCAAAAACACGCTCCATCTAAGAAGGTGATATATTCGGAACCCGTTGAAGGACGGGTAAGTAAGTATATGTATGAAGGCGGGTCAAATTTGTAACACGAAAAAATCGTGTTCTTAAAATCTATATCCATAGAAAAATATTTCAATAATTTTTGTAGGGCGAAAACTACACACCTATTTGTCAAAATATGGAAATGATAATTTATTTTAGACCCATGGTTTCTTGGACAACAATAATTAAAATCATCGGTAGTTTCTTTTGTTGATATACGATTCCTGTGCTGCGATCCAAATCAAATTCATTTCCGTTGCAGAGCCTTCAAATGTTACTTTTCAAACAGGCGAAAAGAAATTTCTCTATAAAAAATAATAATAATAATAAATTAAATAATATTTGAGTTTATATGCTCGTTTCCTCGATTTAAAGGTATGAAAATGCATATTACTGCTTTTTGTTGACTTTTATCCACAGTGCGACAGAAAAGAACGATGATATTTGAACGAACCAGTTTGGCATAAATGGACGGAAAAAACAACAACAATAGTGAAATACAATGCTGATGCCAATATACACGTACACGACTAGCTAGTTAGTTACTCTTGCCATTGGGGGTCAGCCACTATACATTTCTCATTTCCATTTTGCTCTCTTTGTTCAGTCCACCATCAATGCTAAGTATTTGATGAAAAAATAACGGTGAAATTGCTATTACGGTTAAAGAAACAATATGTACTAGAGCAATTTTTATAACAACAACAACAACAACAACAACAGTAACCTATACTAACCACAATAGCAATAATGCAACAACATCTAATGCATTCACAGACAACAACGAGTAAAAGGGAGAGAGAGAGAGATACTGTTAGGGGCATAATCGACTCGACTAAACAACCACAGGAACGAATCGAGCGGTAAATGAACGTGAGTGTGTGCATCCCTCAACAAATATAGCGTTTAAAGTAAATTTCCACCTTTACGTTAAATTAATTTAATGCGTTTTATGGCATGGAGTTGTGCATTTTTTTTTTATTCCTTCATTTGTCCGGTTGGTTTGTGTGTGTGTGTGTGTGGGGGGGGTTTCAAAATTAATTATTATGATTTGACTTTACCAAGTTTTTTGTTTTTTCTTTTCATCTTCTATCTACCTGTTTACCTCCTCACACACCTATACAAGAATATAGCACCATACTGTTTGTTTGTCTCGCTGAATATATGTATATGCTATGGAAAAGCAAGAGAAGATAGTTTGAGGATAAAATAAAATGTCTAGAAAATTAGACGGTATGGTGGTAACTCATCCACATCTCACATCTTACAGATTTTAATTTTCTTATCTTACATTTTACATTTAATTTACGTCTTATACATAACATATATCTATAAGGTATGTGTATACTCGTGTGTGTATATGTAGAAAGCACAAACAACATTTAAGAGATTGTATGCGAGAGTAATACCGAGGGCGTAATACACATAAAGTATGTGTGCAAGTGAACATCGTAAATTCATTCCTTCAAAAAAAAATTTATATACATAATTTTGTGCGTTAATTAGACGATTTTGCCCCAAGTAATTTCTTCTCGTTGTTGTTCACACAGCTATTACTGCTGTTGTTACATGTTTTTGCTGTGGTAAAGATATCTAATTGTCATAAAATTGAGTTGTTTTTGTGTTTGTTTTTCTTATTTTTCGAAGCGACTGTCTACCTCAAAATATTCAATTTCAATTTGGTAAATGTGACATTGTATTAGTATATAGTAGAAGGTATAGTAGTAAGAGAAGGCAAATGCGATTAGTGTATTATCCTCAAATTTGTATTCATTTTTTAAAAATAAATATCAGCTTTAAGCAAGCAAATTAATTAATTTCACCAACTTTTTAATATATTAAATTGATATGAACAGCAGCAGGATGCAGAAGCAACCAAACGATGAACCAAAATAATAAAATTCATTAAAATTTTCAAATTGATAAAATTTACATTTTAATTACATTCGGGTCAATCAAAAATGTCAAATGAAAGTTACAAAATATTTCAAACATTTTCTAATCACAACAGTTATATATTTTTGTGACAAACACAAATTTACACCATGCTTAAGAGATGATCAAAAATATTTTTTCCAAGTTTAGAGCGAGCTTGTTATGTTTTTTCTCATATTTTGATAAAAATAGCCGTATTATTATTCGATAACTCGCTATCTTTGTTAATATAGATGCTCAGTTTCCCAAACGGAGTTGATTTGATTTTTATTTTAATATAACTTTTAAATAGAACAAATTCTAATTATTTAATTGATTAATTCTATCAAAAACAGTAAAATAATTTTCTTGCAACAATCTTTCTTTTTCTTTTCTATTTAATTATAACATTTCTGACGTTTAAATAAATAGATATCGATAACTAACATCTCTGTACAGTATAAAAAATTAAAGTAATTGGCAGCACTAAACTAAACGAGTATGCTAAGATTTAAAGTTACCACCTTTGTTGTTGTTAGCTACATATTTATCGGTACTAGTTAAGTACAACTGTCAAATAAAACACGCTATTTGATTTTTATTTTAATATAAAATTTAAATAAAGCAAATTCTGATTAATTAATTGAAAAATGTTTCGAAAATAGTTAAATTATTTTTTTTTCCAAAGGTTTCTTTTCCTTTTCTTCTTAATTATAACATTTTTGGCTTTCAAATTAAAAGACATCGCTAAGTAGCATCTCTGTACAGTAGAAAAAGTGAAAAAAATTGGTAGCACTGAACTTAGCGAATATTCTACGATTTTTAGCATCTATACCACTTGCTAATGTTAGCACTTTATCTTTGTTATTTTTAGTGTATCATATTTGTTCTATGTATATTATCACATATTTTTCCCCAAAGGCGTCTACGTCTGCGTTTGCGTCTGTTATACTGCTATTCGCTCAGTGGTACCAGTTAGAAATTCTAGGCGGTATTAGGTTTTCTAGTACTTGGTCCTTCAACCGAAAGTTGAAGTGCGTCTTCGAGCAGACTTCGAACATAACACCTTCTTGACTGGAACATGTTCTTCCATTCGTTCGATCAAATCCATCCAACACAGCCAAATATTCCTAGTATCCACTCACCCTAGATTCAAAGTATACAGGCTTCGGCACCGTATGTAAGAACAGACATGATGGAGACATCTAAGTGTGGTTTTTGTTCTAAAACCTGTTTGCAAAACTTATCCTTAACAATTATAGCATCTTAACACCTTCAGGCGGATGTAATGACTGCTCTGAATACTGGTTACAAGTAAGACAAAGGCCTTTTCTACTTGCAAAGCGTTGATGTCAACAATGACGTCTTATCGAAGAAGCCGCGTCTCATTGTTTATTGATGCTAAGAATTTGGTTAAGACCCATTTGATGTGACTCTACCTCCAATTCATAAAATGCTGGACTATATTACAAATATTATAAATATATTTGATCATGAATTAGGCAATAAATTCAACAAGACTAACAGTCTTAACGACGATAGAAACTTGACTTAACTTCAGTTACCGTAATACATTTATGCCGCGTTCCACATTAAGGACTTGACAACTTTTTAACAAAAATATAACGTTATCGATAATTAACATATCTGTACAGTAGAAAAAATGAAAGTAATTGGCAGCACTGAACTAAGCGATTATGCTAAGACGTTGATCGTTGACAGTTGATAGTTCGGTGATTGATTTAAGAGTGCGTTCACGATGAAAATTCAAAGTTGTCAAGTTCCTATTGCAACGTTATTATTCACGTTATTATAGCTACCAGATTAGAGATTATATTGAAAAATCGGTCAAAATCATTTATTCCAAAACTACCATATGTACTCTTTTTTTTTTTTTTTTGCAAATCTTGATGAAATAATAATTTTTTTGGATCTCAGTGATTTTCAGAAAAATCTATGAAGACGTTTAAGTATAGAAAATCCTGACTACATCATTGCAACAAACAATCGATTTTGACAGTACACATGGCATTTCAACATTTAGCTTTATTTGCTGTTTTCTGGATTTTAATTTTCGATGTCCAAATTAGGTATAATTTGTTAATATTGTATTATAGCCAAAAATATTCAGCACTCGATATGAAATGGGCATTTTTGTTGTTTGCGCTTATGTTAATATAGATACTTATATAAAGGATTAGCGCAAATCTGTCTTACAACAATTTATACGTGTTTTAAACAACGGATTACTTGCCGTAGGCACAAATTTTACCCTTCACGTTCGTGTCAATCTAGTATCAGATTCGTGAGAATGATATGCCATTAAAGCTTAAACGTATCTATTTAGATATGTGTACGTGTATATGTTTGTGCCTCCACATATACTTCATGTGGTGCATTCAGAGTAGTAAAAGCGTAAAGGTGTTTATAGTTTCATAAGTGTGATGTGCAACACTCACCACCGAAAACAAAACAAAATACAAATCACCCTTAAAATTGACAACTTCTTTAGGAAACCACAACTATAATCTATATCTTGTATTTTCGTTTTTGTAAAGTTATTATATTTTAGAGCAGCGCATATTTGTACCAATTGTTAGTTATATGTAGTATGTCAGCACATTGATGTTGGACAATTTAACAAAGTCACTTTTAATCTCAGCAATGATAACAATCTGATAATGGAGTATGCATATGGGCATTTCTCAGAAAAGGGCAACTTTATCTGAAAAATTATGATTTTCTTTATTAAAGGTCCTTAACGAAAGTACTTTGAGAGCAAAGAGAATAAAATAAAGGCCGAGAATTAGTTTTACAAGTTGATTTGAAAACCTCTACCTATTTAAAAAATTTGATGCTCTTTGTTTTGTTACAAAAATTCTCCAGCAAAACCAAAACGATATAAAAGAATTGCAAAAATATTTATATTCTTAGATGGAAGCAATGGTTGATTGAAAAACAAAATTCTTACAAGCATTCCTACTTTTTGTTAAATTTTGTTTCAATTCAATTCAAGACATAGTCGATAATATAGAAACTCTAACAAATGAAAGATTAACTAGTAGAAAATGCCAAATATATTGTTCTGAGGGATGTCTTTTCATTCTGTACTAAATTGAAGGAGTTCACTTCTTAAGGATGGTCGGTCGAACGGCCTACTCATTAAAAAAAATATTTTATCTAACGAGTAATGTTTAATTCATTATTATTCAACTACTTCATACATATATAACAATTATGCTTCTTTACTGTACCTCAGGAAAATCCCATACTGTAGGTAGGAAATCAACATACCGTTACTTTACCTCCATCACAACCACCATACCAGTGGCCACGATAGAATATTTTGTAGATGACGTACATTATGATCGTCATGTGCAACAACATCATTAACAGAATCATCAACATTGACAATTCACATAGCTCATATGAGACATCAACGTGCCAGAATACGTACGTAATTACTAACCGTGCTGATCCCGAGATACCACCTATTTCATGTTCTTGGATATTACGAACGTGGATGTTGGACGTTTATGTAAATTTTTTTCATAATAATCTTTAAATAAATTTCTTCCAATATATACTTCTCCTTATGTGGCCATTACAACCGAAAATCGATTTATAATGCCGAATCAAGCATGCTTCGCCAGCAAGCTCTTTCCTTCCCTAGCGGCAGTTATAAATTCCAAGCGCTGCAAGTTCTCCAGTACTTGATCTTTCCACTGAAGGTTAGGTCTGCCTCTTCTACGTCGCCCACCAGCAGGTTCCGAATATAACACCTTCTTAGTCGGTTAACATTAACATCTTTGGGTTCAACTAATAAAATTGATTATCTTTAAAAATTAAATTAAATTTGTTATTATTGTTTCAACATTGTACAATTCAGATTAAACTTCGAGATCCTCAAATGTTGTCCCAAGCGCCCAGGATCATAACTTGCTTCGAAAATTGGCATCCCTCATACTTACGTTCATGAAAACCAGTTGCAACAGCAACACCGTAATAAAGATGTGTAACTCGTCAACAGCATCAACCGAAGATTCGGTTATAGACACACATCCATACATACATATATGTTATGTACATAGGTACATACACTTACATGGTATCAATGTCATTATCATTGCGGTGGTTACAAAGCGATGTTGCTACAAAAATGATATGCGCTGTTGATAGGTGACTGTAAAGATATATAGATGTGTGTTTATGCGGATGTCAAAAATATTGCCCATTTGTGGCACTTTCGGTTAACCACACAAATCCAAATGTGTGTTTGTGCACTAAAGCTAAACAGCAATAGCAGCCAAGAACAATATCATCATTGACAATTTCACACTTTCATATGACAACCTCATCCAGTGATATGTATATATACGAACATAGTTGCATACGCTGTTATGATTAAGTATATTGGCATCCCACCTCCAACCTGATATGAACGTGTCTTTTGAGATGTTGCTCAGCGAGCGCGTCGCTTTTCATCATCATCACCATCATCATCATCATCATCATCATGCATTTGAACTCTGATTTATTAAAGAATATTAAATTTTTATCCGCAACAAGTATGCTGGTATAGCAACGTACAATGCATAGAGAAAAGGATGCTTTTGATGTATGAAACACACTTACAAAAAAGTTGATGTCATCAGTACCAATATTGTTGTTGTTATTTCTATCCATGTGGTTGCTATAAATATTGTTTTGTCTGTTAATTGTTTTATATTGTATCGTATACATGTACATGTATGCAACGTAAAGATTCTCATACTCCTACATGTTCGTATATATGTGCAAGGAACAATGTGTGCTTGTGTTAAATTAGTGCAAGTGTCAATTAAAACCAATCAAAATTAAAAGCTTTCATATCCAGTATATAGCAAAAGTAATATATGACATACGCGCACTATACATTGCATGGGATTTCTATGGCATTTGTTGCAAAACCTTATCTATATGCAACAAAGCCTATCATTAGCTATCATTATCTAGTGTATTCGTCGGGTGTGGTAAAAACACCCATTGTTATTCTTTGATTTCTTAACTGAATAGGGCCGGCCATTGCGATATTGAAGCATTGAACCTATTCCGGAGGCTAAATATTCCTTCTTTTTCAACAGTTCTGAAAATAATTAATACAGTTGATAGAAATACCCGGCAGTAACTGCTTCTCCAGGTTTCAACAACTCGAAGAAAATCATATCTCTAGAGTCTGAATGAATACACAGCAGCACGTTTGCCAATAACAAGCCCAATTTAAGAGTAAGTTCTCGGAAAACATTTTTTGACATTTTAGGTTGTTCATAATACAGCAAATATTTTTTATCATAGTACAATTAACAAAGTACGGCAATTTGATGCTCTCAATTTGCAATAAGTGTATAGAAGAATATCAAAAGACAGCTTCGTGAAGTCTATCAAAGTGAAAAATTCAACAATATTTTGTCACATGCATTTGCATTATTTTTTATTTTTAATTATTATTAATCTTATTTTAATTAAAACTTTAATTTTTTAATTGCAACAATAATTAAAATAATCCAAAAACTTGTTACTAATAATAATTTGACCGTTGTTTTTCTTTAAATAATTTTTCTATTTATTCAAAATTTTGTACTCAATCAGAGAGTTAATAATTTTAACACTGCGTGAAGAGATTTTGACATTCCTCTTTTATTGATAATTTGACACATAGTAATTTTGACACTACCTGAACACATTTTGGCATATCCCGTGCATGACATGAGAACAAATATTACAATAGCCGTACTTTCTTAATTATATTATGATTTTTTAGCAATTAAATTATATCGTGTTTAGTAATTGAACTGTTTGTCTTGCCATATAGTATAATTCACCATTTTGGTAACAAATGCTCACTATTGTGTATCGTATAGTGTTCTATCATCAAATTTCCCACGTTTTTACTTTATAAATGTTAAAAAATGACAGCTAATTGACTTCTTAACTTCAAATTTAGAAATTAGAGAGTAGATTCTGTTTCTTTCTGTTTCTCCTTTATATTATTCTTGCTACGTCATATTTTCTTTTGATCAAAACTTTGTTGCCATCAACTTTATCTTCATTTCGCAATTTTGCAACGTCACAATTTCATACTTTCCAATTTCTTAATTTGTATACCCGGCACAAGTTCAAGGGTTTTGAACCTCTTGAAGAAAGCTGCGGAGATGTAAAAACTACATATTACAACTACAACTACAACTACATATTGATCAGCATTGCCTAGATCGTCAATTTAAAGATGTTCGTCCGTATATCCGTCCATACCTGGTTACCACGATGACTTGAACAGACTTTGAGAAATGAGCGATCCACTCGTACTCGTATGAGTAGGTCCTATACAAAGTTTACTATATACAAGTCGAATATTTGTATATTATTTTAAACGTTGAAAATAATGTCCTAAAACTCGATTACTCCACAAAAAATGGGTATTAAAAGGGTATTAATCAGTCGGTCCATGTCAATTGTAAGACTATTTTGATATCTTCGCTTCAATCAACTATTGAAGCAAAGTGTCACAATGGCACCTGCTGTTTTATTGTTGTACATGCTCGTACGTAACATTATTGTTAGCAATGCTTCAATTACATCCACTATAACTAAGCAAAGGACAACGTACTTAAAGCAACAATCAGCTACTTATATGGCTTACATACACACATACACGCACATTATAGGCGTATGTATAAGCGTATGTACCTGTATATTATTACAGTTGTTGTTGTTGGAAAAGTTTTTCGTGTTTTACAAAACCGAAAACTTTTAGCTCTTGACCTAACAAAATAAGAAGCAGCCAGCATCAGCATCACAGTTAGGGTCAGCCGTCTGCAATAGGTAGTCGAATGGTTGACTAGGAAAAACCATTTACTTATTACGTTACAACACACATACATACACAAATTTTCGTAGCCACTTTGTTCTTGTTTTTCACCTTATTATTATTATTATTATTATTGTTTGTTTAGTTTTATTTTATTATTGGTTTTTTTTTTTTTCGTTGTATGCTTTTAACCCTCAAATATAAAAAAAATCTCCTTACAGTCGGCTGGGGCCGACCAAACTATACCCTGCATATGTAGATTTATATATAAAAAGTTTACTCGAATATCCAACTTTTCTTTTATTTCCACTTTTCGAGAAACAATTTTTGCATATACTACTAATTTACACCCGAAATATGGTTGACTTTGACGAAGTAAAAGGATTTTAAGATAATTCCGAGGCTTAGTATGGGAGCTATATAAAAGTGGGCGTGGCTTACCACTTTCTAGTAAATCCAATTAATTTTTCCACACCTTAAATTTGGTGTCCTACGTTGAATAGTTTCTAAGTTATGGTGGTTAACATTTTTGTTTAATTTCCTCAACTTTGTATGGGAGCCCCAATAAGAAGTGGGCGTGGTACGCTGATTTTTTGCCAGATTATTTCCGACTACCATAACAATCATAATTAACCTAAGTGTTAATTATGATTGTTCTAGACAGAAGGATGCAGAAGTTACAGCTGTTTCAATTTAAAATTTGTATGGGGGCTACGATAAACAGTTGGCGTGGTGCGCCCATTTCCTGTGAGTTTAATTGCTTGTACAATACTAATCCATACCTTAAATCTCGTTGTCCTAGGCTAAATGGTTTGTAAGCTATGGAGCTTACAATTTTAGTTTAATTCCCTCGACTTTGTATGGGAGACCCATGAAGGAGTAGGCCTGGCACACTGATTTTCTGCCAGATTATTTCCGAATACGATATTAATTTAAGTGTCAATTATAGTTATTCTAGACACAAGATTGCCGAAGTTACAGCTGTTTCAATTTAAAAGAAGTACATACACTTTGTATGAGAGCTACGCTAAAAAGTAGGCGTGGCTCAACCATTTTTGGCGAGGTTATATAGTAGTATAATATAAGTCTATGTGCCAAATATTGTTGTCCCAAGTGGTATATTATGTGAGTTATAGCAAGTTAAAGATTTTGAAAATTTCGAGGTTAGTCGCTTTGAATGCTTGGTGTAGGCGTGGTTATTGACCGATCATGCCCAATATCAATCCCCTCCGTACCCTTGGATCATAGATTATTTATGCCAAATTTCATCGAAATAGCTCAATATTTACTCAAGTTATCGTGCGAACCAGCCAGGTGACAGACAGACGGACGGACGGACGGACGGACATCGTTAAATCGAAAATTTAATCGACGCTGATCACGAATATATATCTATATCTATATCTCCGGAGATTCCTTCAAGTGGACACAAACATCTGACCGAAATGAATATACCATGCATATTGCATTATGCAGGGTATAAAAACACACACACCCACACACAAACAAAAATAAAGAATAAAGGAAGAAAAACATTAGAAACTTTTCGAACGTCTTTTAAAATTTGTGTTCGTTTTTCAAAATAATGCAGGAAATTTAATTTACTTGCAACATTCTCCATTATTTCATTCATGTTTCATTTTGGCAATACACACCACAGCACTGCAAACATACATTTTACCCATATAAACAAGAGAAGCACAGCATTTAAGTAAAATTTATTGATTCTAATAATTTGTTGTGTTGGATGCATATACTACCTACCTACATATCGTATAGTAAGTACTATATGGAGATAGAGTATGGATACATGCAAATGGAAAACGTTGACAGGGGAGAATATTTTAAAGTTTATTTTCAATTATATTATTTTTACACATACTATATTTATATTTTATGCTTAAAGCTATAATCAACAGTGTTTATAGAGAGTGTTTGAATTCTTTAAAATTTAATTTTAAAATAAAAGTGGCTATCGTTCAATTTCATTCCAGATTATGTTGCTTCACACTTGTTGAACGGTTAAAATTTGAGCTCGAAGGTTCCAGTGTTCGATTATATTTTAGGTAAGTTCTCATTGGAATAGATAGAAGCTCTAGCTTGCAAACTTGCACTCAGCTGCCTGATCACCTTGAACAAAATTCTGTACACTACCATCTTTGTGGCATGGTATTTCCTAAAAGCTAAATACCAATCAGGTACAGCATATATCGAGAGATAGTAGTAAATACATATATTAAGAGAATGAAATGAAAGAGTTGAAGAAGCCCAAAATTATAAAAGTGTTCTTCCCATATGATTTAGCTTCTTCTCGTCGAAATAGAGAGATGACTTATCCATTGCCTTAGCGAGCCTTTAAGGTGTCGGAAAAAATACTCACTCACACGCACTGTGAGTCAGTAGTCAATTTTAACTTATTTAGTACGAAAATTGTAGATATGTACGAAACAAATACAGGAATGAATGAATGAATGAATGAACAACAAACGATTTCAGCAACCAGTCAACCAACCAACTGACCAGTTAAGTAGTGCTAGATAGTAGTGGTGATGGTAGCCGAGACTTTAGCATATAAGTGAACTTCAATAGAAATAATAATAGCAACAAGAACAACAACAGCAATGACAATAGTATAAATATAAATCGTTTGGTATGTGCCGATGCCGAAGCACTCTTTACTACGAGTAGATATATGTTATTATTGCTATGCATCTCCCACCACCAGCCAACACTGTGATGGCATTAGGCACAATTCATTGATAACCGGTTGTTAAAAAGAACCCAAATATTCAGTGAACTGTAATGAAACGAATTAAACGGAGCAATGCTTCTCAAATAGAATGAGAATATGAATACTTCTATAGGTAGCAAATATGTACGTACAAATATAGATACCAGTCGCTAAGTATCGATGAGCTAGCCATGGAGTTGAGGTATTTTTGACAATGTCATATGGAATGTGTCTTTCGGTGTGCACACGCCTCTGAGCATTATGTATGCTATAAATATGAGTGCATGTACATTAGAATGTACCTTAGCTTTATGGAAAATGCTTTTATAAAATTTACAATTTTAAATGATCAAAATATAAATTGATAATATACTAGAAATAAGACGCCACATTTTGGTCTCAACATTTGAATTTTTAATGAGTTGGTTCTATTCATTTCAGTCAGGTGTATGCAACCACATGAACTCCAGGGTTGTGACAAGTATATACATACGCATTTTATATTTATGACATGACCTAATTAATCAAAAAGACAAATATCAGACTATACCAATAGCTTGATGTTATACTACCTAAAATGTAATCTAGCGATGAGCCACGCAAATTGTTTATCGTAGCTCCCATACAAAGTGCCTGAATTTTTAACTAAGTATTGCAGCGGTTGCCGAAATAATGAAATAGCCGAAGTCATTCGTCCAGCATTGGGTGAAGCAATGAAAACGTGAATAAAATGTAAACGACCGTCCCGACATCAAGCAGAAACATCACATCAATACCAGCAGATTGTTCACTTCTTCGAATAAGAACCGGGTTATTCAGTGCGTCGAGCTTTCTAACGAATACGTAGTCGTAATATAAAGGAATCGCAGTTAATAATACGAAGAATATTATTGCAACATCAGTTAAGGTATCGTTCCACGAAGCAAAAACCTTTGTTGACAGATATTCATATCGAAAAACGCAACTGCATTAGGCATGGAAAATACGCCGTAAGATTCATCAAATGATTTGACCAGGCTGCAATCCAATTGAATATGTTTGAGATATTCATAAATTTAAATCAGCTGTTCAGCTTTCATTCAACACTCCAATGACGCACTTTTTCACCGGACTACGTGAAGAATTTAAGCCACGGTATACCCAGCCATTGCGCCCGAGTTATAGTGAATCAAAAAGAGTGGATAAAATATTGATGTTGGTGGGCATTACCCAAAGGAACAATAAAGACTTTTATGAAAATGGCTCAAACATAGTATCATCTTTTCATTACTTGCCATCATACTTTCTACCATGAATCACACTGTATGTATATTTTAAAGAGAGAAATAATTTTGCAAAAAAAAAATACAAGCTGTGGCACTATTTAATGTAGAACCAATAGGATAACACAGCTACGATCCGCTTTTAAGAAAAGGTGTGAGATAGACTAAAACGTGGGCATTTCACGCTCATTATTATATAAAATTTTTTTTTATTGAATTGTGTATTTATGATATTTTGGTCAAAGGGTCTTGCTAACAGGTGCTACTTTGGACTAAGTAAGCAACAGAGAAGTCGAGAAACGAAATCTAGGCTCTGCAAGTCGCTCATCATGCCTGTCTATGCATAAGGCGCCGAAGCATGAACAATTTACACCACAGATGAGAAAATGCTTGGAGTTTTCGGAAACAAAGCTCATCTTTGGACCTACAGAGTAGAGTACATCAAATTTCACGACTGCGGATGGAGGAATACTCTCCAATTAAGGAGGTGTTATATTCAGAATTATATGCCCGAATATTATTATATTCGCTTGTGTTAGACACAGAAGAGGCAGACCTAACCTCTAGTGGAAAGACCAAGTACTGAATTTTTAACTAGTAGCTGGCGAAGCATGCTGTTTTCGACCCAAAAACCACGTGAAGGATGGTACTGCAAGCTTTTATATACACTTAGGAGTGCAGAGTATAGCTCGGTCGGCCCGGCCCGACTTTAAACCCCTTTTTCTCTATCCAATTTTTTTATGTGGAAAGAAATACTTTTTTCAAAATATGTACATATATGGTTCGTGAAATTTGAAATTTTTACATTTCTTCAAATTCTTCCAAGACTAAATTAGTGTAATTGGCTTCTAAACAAGAGATCACACTGAGGCTAAAATAAGGCTCGTTGTGATACCATTCGGATGATTTTTCCTTCACAACATCATGTTGGGAGTAAACTAAAGCGACTCTTATAAAACAGAATGAAAAGATTCACTAATTTGGAATACGATGCGAACCAAGTGGGCCCAAGATACGTACATTATGGATTAAAATATGGACTGGTCAATAGGTGAGAACCACTCTATTGTATATGTATGTAAAGTATACATATGTACTTACTGAAAGAAATGAAAGTGGAAATCCAATGAACGCACTCAATCCAATGTATTTGCAAAGTATATTGAACGGACGAACCATCGAATGAAAAAGTAACTGTAACGTTACCTAAAGGTAGGAAGATAAAAGTGATCTCCCTCTCACAATCAGCTATTATTGCTGCTGTCGATGTTACGGCTCCCTGCAAACCCATGAACAACAACGGCAACAATGTTGCCATAGAATCACAACGAACGACCAACGGAATGAAATAATGCAACAACAAGAAAAAAAACGAATAAAACAAATATGCACAAAAAACAACAAATATAGAGGAAAAAAATGTTTATTACTATATCTTTTACATGGCATGGACACACTCGCACACAACAGTATACAGAGATTGAAGTGGACATTTCGAAAGATTTATTCTATTGTTATAAACGTGCACATTTCATTTGTGTTATTGTTGTTGTTGTTGTTGTATTTATACTAGTGTATGCGTTTATTTATACTATTTATGATTATGCGCTAGGGTTATTGAGCAAACAAATTTATATACACTGCCAAGTAACTCTACATGTACTACTTACACACATACATACAGTATATGTATATCAGATGTGGGTAACTCTTCATTAAATTGTAGTAGGCACCACTGAAAATATAATGGGTTTCTCTTTTATACCAAAACCTTTAAAAGAATCCTGTTATATAAACCGCCACATAGTGATATTAGGGAATTCGTTGAAAACCAAGCGTAAATTCAATTAAAATTGACGTACTAGATAACGAATATTCTTATGTCAGATCACTCAGCCACAGCCTCTCAATCACTGGCGAAAAGCCATCTCATTGCACGCAAAGCTCTGGAAAACTGGAAGACCTAGTTAATTCCCACCTCTGGTATACAAGTATATGTATTACACAATATGTTTATTCGATGCATGTTAAAGCAGACATCAACCAGGTGGGAAAAAAGAAATATAAATGATGCCGAGACGATACATTGAGTAGAGTAAGTAGATTTGAGGGAAATTTTACTAAAATATTCCTTTTTTATTGAATGTACGAGTACTTACATAAATTTTCATGTTCAAATATTGAAATTGATATTAAAGGATATTTGAAATTGTAACCAATATCTTGTCTTCTTAGTCTCTCCTTTATATAATGCTTATAATGTATATATGTTTGAGTTCTTTTCATATTTCTTCAGCATCGAATAGATGCAAGCCAATGATGGAAATGAAGGATGAAGAAGATTCCATAAAGACATTATCATTGAGTATAAAGAATACAGTCTTATGGTCAATAAATATTAAAGTAAATATATTTACCCATACACATGTATGTGTATATTTGAGTATATGAAAATATAAAATTGAATTTTTTCCTTTTCTTTTTTTTTTTTCCTTATTTAAGATGACAAAATCACGCATAGAAAATCAATAAATATATTTTACAGATGATTTAAGTTAAAGCATTTTATTAATAGAGTATCCCTGACAATATAGACAGTAGTCAATAATGATGGAAAAGTGTTTTAGTTTTTAGGTTTTAGATTGTGGATTATCATAAATAATTAAATCCTATAATTTCAGTAAAGTGATATCTTGTTATCTTAAACATTTCGTCGTTTCATAGGGCTACTAGAATTCATTGTTGCAACTTAATATCTAAAAATGGCGTTAGGTTTAACCATGATACTATAACAAACTTCAATTTACAACTACAAAAACATATTATACTTTCCAAATCAAATCAGAGAGCTTTAGAAAGGTCTGAAACAACAAATTTAGTCAAATTAATTAACCACCAAATGTTGTTTGCTTCTATTTGACGTTATAGAGCTTTTCATGACAAATTCTTTCCATCAGAATTATGTATATTATTTAAAAAAAACAAATTATCTCTTCTGAAAATGTATATTTCTAAAAAAAACTTGTTGTTTTATTGCAGCATAATATCTAGTACATTTCATTCACAAGATGTGACTACTGAAAAGTATATAATTATTTTTACATGTTAGATTCTCTTTCTATATCACTCTCTATCTGTCTCTCTTTCTCTTTAATATCTGCCATACTACGATCGTAAACTTTGAAATGAAATGAAAAATAAATTTAAATTTCGAATTATTGTTAAAATTTAATAGACTATGTTGGAAAAGAATCTCAAGCCTTCACTTTACATCGTTTAAATATTTTATGATATGCGACTATATGAAGTTCAAACGTTTAGTCTTAGAAGTCTTAGATGCAAAATTCACATCCTTTAATTTATAAAACAATACAATATTTACACGCAGTTTTCTAAAGCACACATAAGAATCTTCGGCTAAGTTTTGATGTGATTTCTGGCACTGATATTTGGATTTCAATATTTTTTTTTAATGTGTGATTACATACAACCATAAGTGTCATTTTAAAATGGTAAAAGATATGTTTTCTCTACCATAAATTAGACCTACTACAAAATTATATAGGCTTTTTTGATGGTGATTTTTAGGCGAGTAAAATTGTTATTGTTTGCTCTCAGAACTGTAGAAAATGCAGTTTTCTTCAAACGAATGAAAGGCGAAATCTTTATTTCTCTAACACCATTCTATTCTTAAACAAATTCTCTCGACGTATTCAATTTTTGAATATTAAGGAATTATCAAAATGGAGGTGTCACAATGGGCCTTTCTGTCCTAAGTGGCCTCTTAGGACACAATCTGAACATAAATTTTCCACCAAAATTAAAAATCACTATAATTCTATCTTTGAATATACCTTCTTTGCTGTTCGCTGTTATTAAACAAGAATATATCACAGAATTATCTGAGTGTATTTTATTTGACATAGTGTTTAAGTTAAGAGTGGTTTAAAATTACAACTCTTTATAAGGTATAGTGTGCTCTCTCTCTGAAAGCACACACTTAGGCCAGCTTCTTTTCCAATACTGTTGTGCGTGTTAAATTTGTACAGCATTAGAAGAGACCTGCTTATATTAGTCGGTTCTAAATGGCAGAACCCTTGTGACATCCCTTTAACTTATTTTTGTCACAGAGCTCTTTTAGAAAGCATTTTTAGCAAATTATTACTGCCGACAATGGTTACCGTTCGAAAGAAACATCTTTAAAATCTTTAAAAGGTAAAAAATACAATATTAAATTTTAGATATAAGAGAAAAAAGTACCGACGAATTCTGCTTCAATTATTGTACCTTTAAAAATACGAACTTGCCTTTCAATTCGTCAAAAATTTCAACCCTTTCCAATGCTTCTTGGACAAAAATGCGATTTGAAAATTAATACAAAAACATTATTTTCTATAAAAAAAATATCAGCAGCTATGTGTGGAATGGTGCGATTTTGGTTTAATTCGTTTTGAAACATATTTCCGAAGTTTTGATTTCAATTTTTAATGAGAAAATCGATGATTTCGCAACTCCATGATTTGCTTCAGTTTTTTGCAAATAGACTGCCTCATACATCCATAAACTCTATAATATGCCTATACCTTGTATTCCAAACCACGATTTCAGTAAAGTAAAATATACAATATAACTCGTAAATATATGGCTTTCACCACATTATTTAAAAAATTATGTTTCCCTATTTTCTTATTTTTATGAAAATGGCAATTAACTATGTTAACATTAACATTATGTTAATTTTTATTTAACATAATTTTAAGTATATTGATTTGCAGCATTTCTTTGAAACTTATTAACATTGGGAGCATATAAAATGTATAATGTAATTGACGAGCATGGGAAATAACAAAATAGTTCGTAGTACCATTAATGCCATTCCAGTTCCATACTATTTATAAATATTTCTGTTTCACGGGATGTATATTTTCTTGACATCTGTTATTGTGAAATGTTTCCCTATATTAACGATTTATTCGATATAAAGAAATTAAACAAAATAGAATAGGTAAACAAGCTTACTGAATTTCCTAAGTAATGCTGCAAAAAAAATTATCGTTTCAATTTTAATTTAACTCAGTAGTTTCTGAGAACGAAAATCATAATAAATAGTTATGTTGTGTTTCTAAAAAATTTTCACATTTCACCGTTAACATTTTCCTTTGCAAAGACTTTTGGAAAAATATTGTGCACATAAAATAAACATATTCTGAAAATTTTAACAACCCTACAAAAGAGACATATCCGAGTGTTTAGATATCAACCGATATTGTAAGCATGAGTGAGTGGTCAGGCATAACTTCCGTTCTGTTCGATATCAACTCTACAACAACTGAACTGAGAACTGTAGAGTTATTCAACCATACCAATGACAATAAGCAAAAAATAAATTAAATAAAATAAAAATAGACGGTGAATGACACCGAACAAAAGAGCTCAATCTAATGAATACGACAAAGGCACAAAAGCACATGCTTGGGTACGTGTATGCATTAGTACATGGGTTTGGCATACATTTGACTTATTTCCGGTTAAAATAGAAGCAAAATAATTTACTGAAAAAATTAAGTCCCATATCAAGTTGAAATAAACTATGTTTGTAATCGCGCAAACGTAACATCAAGTTTGAATATACCAGAATATACTACTATTGATTAGACGCGATAGATAATGAGACACACTGACAATGGCAATGTAATTATTAAATGTATTCAAATGTAAAACAAATTCATTAATTCGTTCAGCAGAGAGGTGACTAAACTCAATGCAGCACAATAGAATGAATGATGCATAAATGGAACGTTTTGATTTGAACGGATTTGATGAAATAAATCGATAGAATTAAAAACCAAATTTTCCTTCAAAACGAAACATGTAATCAGAAATCTGTAAAAAAAATATTTAAATTCTTATAAATATATCTTTTCGTTAAAGCCAATAGAATACGGCTGAAATCAAAGAGAAATCAAAGCACAAATTCATCTTAAATTAGATTTCACAACATTGATAAAAATTATTATGCCGGCAGCAAAAAAAAAATCAACCGCCACCACCAAAACCAGCACTGGGATAAATGAACCTTTTCTTTTATATGAATTTTCAAAATCTCATATCTTTGCCTTACAGTCTCACAAGCCAAACCGCAACATCCTTTTTGTTATTATTATTATTATTTTTTTTTTCTTGCCTGAAGAACAAGCCCAATGTTATACATATTCACCTAAACTTTTGTGAAACAAACAAAAAAAGGAAGGAAATTCTTTTTCTAATACACGTGAACATGGAAGTAATACGCACAAAATAGTAGGACTAACCCGTTTCGTACCGTCATCCTTTAGCACGCGTCATAAGCTTGCCACAAAAATGAGTGATGTGTGGTACTGAGTATTGAGTTGTTGTAAATACATATTGGCAGCACACATCCTCATCTGAGTACAAGTGTAGAACGTGTGATCTGAGCCGAGTAAACAAAAAGCATACAGACCGACCGAGAAACGGACAAACGAATAAGTAGATTGATGATAGCTACATGAATGAGATGTAAATATTGTAAGTGAATTGTGTTGAATGGATGAAAGATGATGGCCGCTTAGATGGACAATGCTGCCGCGAGCAATATATTGAGATGCTCGAATGTCGTCGAATCTTACTCATATTGCACACAAGGGATGGAAAGCTTTTGTTCTGATTTCATCCACCTTTGGAAAAATTTTGTTTTTTGGAGTGTGGGGAAAGTTGAAATTTCAAATTCCTTCATATCGTCGTATGTATGTGATCATGTGTTTGCATATGATAGAAGGCAACAAAATATGAATGATGAATTTCCATCCTTTCACGGTTCAACTAACAGCTGACTGCCTGGCTAGCTAGCTTTGGTACACGCACAACAAGTACGCACGTCAAGGGGTAAATGTGTGGGTGTATGTAACTTTCTAAAAACTCTGTGCGGTTTGGCTGAGCTGATTTGTTTTGCTTGTTGCTCGCGTCAGTTCATATGTAAGTACATATAATGTCATGCTCAGTGAACAGTCGCAGCAGCACCATCAGCAGCAGCAGCGACAGTGATAATAAAGCAGAGTGCGAACATTGAGTACATCGAACTGTCGTATGGCGCTAGAATGGTAAATACTCGTTTTATAGTCTTTCTGGCATGATTATAATGAATCAGACATCCTTGTATCCATTTACCAGTCAGTCAGCCAGCGTGGCAACAAATACTGATAACTTACACTCGAAATGCCGAATTCAAGAGCGCGCGTGAATCCATCAAAACCGAACTGTGCGAACGAATGTGAATACCAACGGTCGTTGCTAACGAACAATGCTTCACGAACACTCTACGATGATGTCGATGAATAATTTGTTGTTATAGCATGGCAGTGATTTTGCTCATTCGACACAAAAACGATGACTGTGAAGGGCCGAATAAACATCCGAACTGGGAGCATCATTCTACTAGTCTTCCTAAATTTTCAACAAACACACACACACACACGCATACACACTCATTCATAATAATTTTCATTTCATTTCATCTTTCATCGTTTCAAGCTTACGTTTTTGTTATTCTTGTTGCAATTTTTTTGGGGGTTGTTTTTCGTGAAAACTTACTTGCTTGCCTGCCTGCCTGATTGACTGTAGTCGTATTTCCCAAAAATTGTTCGTTTCAATGTTTTCGTTTTAAATGACAATCAGTCGTTGTTTCATTCGTTTCGGAACATTCAACGCGGAAGTATCGTCAGCAAAGTGTTACTGCGGTTCATAGAAAATACTATAATATGTATTATTGCCACGACGACAAATACTGTAAAACAGGTCAAAACCCAAAAAGCACACACAAGTTATTTAATGTGTTGTAGACGACGAGAAGAGAAGATCATCATGGTGATAATGATGATGATGAAGAAGAAAGTGTTGTAAAGTAATTTGCGCGCCAATTCGTAAACAATCATGAAAACTTTAATAAAATTGCAAACTAACGTGTACCGTGTTCGATGAATTTCAACAAAATTGACACAAAAATGGATGCGTCGCGCCAGAAGTAATTTAACGCCAATTGACTGTAATTTTGTTTTTTGTGTACACAAAAAAAAATGAACTTCAAACAACGATATTCACAACAACAACAACATATAAATTAAGCGCAGCTGTTGCTATTGTGGCTAATGACTGTTGTTCTTGCTATTTGGATGCAATTTTCTTTTCAACTCTAACCATAGCTATGGTTAGCTATGAAGCTATGGATAGCTATGCATAGGTGATGTTGAGAAAAAAACACAAATATATCGCTTATATAAATACAATAAAAACAATTGAAGCTCATAATTAAGTATCGTACAGCAATTTGTTGTTGGATATTAGCGATTACTTTGTATGGCTGTTTGTGTGTGTGTGTGTGCGTGTGTGGGTGTTGTATCACGTTCTTGATATTGTCGTTGGCACATTTTAATTACACACGCACACATTCTCATACACTTATAGTATTCAATTTAATCTCTAATTTAATATTGTTTCAACATTCGTCGTTAACAATCACTATTCGTTGTTTCGCAGTGCATTATTGACGTGAAATTCTCTTCTCACGAATACATATACATGTATAATATTGTCGTTGTTGATCTTTTCTATTGTTGCTAATTGATAATTGGCAATAATGTTTAACAATTTTAAAATTAATTCAAAGTGAAATGTGCAAGGACAAAACAGAAAATCAAAATACCTTTCGGACATTCGTAAGTCAAAAATAATTTTAATTACAGTGTACTCATAAGATGATTATGAGTATGAAAATTGAGCAAGATTTTTTAAAAATGAAATGTAAAAGAAAATTTTAATTCAATGGGTAAGTTTATTGACAGAAAAAAAACAAATTTTGCTATATAGTAAAATTTAAGTTCCACTGAAAGAATAAAGCGCAACAAATTTCATGGAAGCTATAATATAAATTTTAATTATTGCTTAATTGATTCTTTTCATATATAATTTTAAATGATTTTACTTTCGTGAATTAAAAAACCGGAGACAACTCTGAAAGATGTATCCGACAAGTTTTTATCCTTTTATTTCTCTTTTAAATTCAAGTCAGCACGTTCACGTTAATTATGGGAATGTCTGATAATTTCAGACCAAGCCTATATAATATAGTGAATGCATTAAAATAATTCTATCCACAACTGTATACCAAACAAAAGTACTAGATGCATCAGATTGGTATTTTGAAGAATCACCTTTATGATTTTTTTTCGATTTATTTAACGGTTCTTAGAAAAATTTAATGAGATTTCGAAATAATTCACATATGTATGTCTATACGAAAACGTCCATACTTCAGATTCTTTTTGTCTGAATTGTCTTGAAATTTGTACTATCGAACGCACTGATGTTAGAGATTGAGCCTTTAAGATGTAAACCTTTACTCACGAATGAGTATAATCTTCAGTAATGATACTTGTGTTATCATAACATAAATGAACTACCTATTTAAATTAAATAATTATCTAGCAAAGATTTAGGTAATCAAAAATAAACGTACTTAATGGAAAATGCAAGAAAAAGCTTTGCATTCTGTGTGAAGTTCCCTGTAAACATTTAAATGACAAAATTGATGCATCTTTCACAGAAATCTGCAACACAGGTTACATGTACATCCACAATATTGTAAAATTGAATTATGCAGTTTTGGTTTATCAAAATTTGTAGCTCCAGACATTTTTTAAAATGGGGATTATGTTAAGAATGTAAATATAATACACTTTTATTTTTATTTCTGAACTCAAAAAATGTCATAGGAAATATAATGTACTCGATTCATGTGAATCTGTTCCATCTAAATCTATTTTTTTTTTTTTTTTGAGAAAAAAAAACAGAAACAGAAACAGTTTTAATATTGTATATAAATTTAAGATTTGAGACAAGAAAATATCGATGATTCAAAGTAACCATGAGTCTACTGACCCGCCCTTGTCATATCCAAAATTAGAAAAATTATTCATAATTCATAGAGTAGTCATTAAAATCATTACGATGATATGATGATGTGATACAATGATATCGAATACCAACGAACTAACGGCGTAGCAACTACATACAATTTATAACTTCAATAGACCGTAACGTAGCGTTTTTTAGAGCATTTTACATATGTATGTTGTTGATGTCATTGTTTGTTCGTTATTGCTATTACTGTTGGTGTTTTAGTTAGTATTGCCATTAATTTGTTGTACAACAACCATAATGTAAAAAGCAATTGTATTTTCAATAATCCCATTCTCAATCACTGAAAATTTTACAATACGCATACCGTACATATGTATGTAGACTGGTGACAATTCCTATAAGTTCGAAGTATATTATTTATATTTTGAACTTACTTTTTAATAAGAAATTAATATTGGTAACAGAAATATTGGCTTCAAATAGATTCAATTTCTACAGCTATAATTACCAGAAGCTCATTTCATATACAAGGTGGGACAACTATGTATTAAGACTCGAACCATATCTCAGCAACCTAGCGCGCCATCTATGTGTGAGCACATGCGTTTTGAAGCTTCGACCTTCCTCTACTAACTGTCAAAATTTCATGGCAATTGGTTGACATTTAATGTTTATTGACATTAATTTTACACAACACGTGTTCGTTTGATGTTGAAATTTTAACATGAAATTTAACACACAGCACTCATTGTTCGTCAATTTTTGGCTCGGAATCAAGTCTGTGTATTGAATCACCCGCCGTATTCACTTGATTTGGCACCGTGCAACTTCTTTTTGTTCCCAAAATTGAAATTGAATTTGAAAGGATGCTTTTTTGATGACATTCAGACCATACAACGGGCTTCGACGAGAGCACTGGAGGCAATTCCGAAAAATGAGCTGGAACACGTGTTTGAATCACTATTAAATCGATGTAACAAGTGTATTGAATCAGGAGGAGAATATTTCGAATAAATATACCGACAAATTAGCAGATATCGTGTTTTAATTGTGTTTTCTAGAGGCAGTCTTAATACATAATTGTCGCACCTTGTAATTTAAAAAACGTAATTTTATTTTAAAAACATTTTTCAAGAAATGTAAGAATTATTTTCCACCTACCTAATAAAAATTTGTGACCACAACGTTTTTTAGACCGATCTAAATATATCCTGTTTTTTGTTTTTGGATTACCTCGATTTATCTGTCGTATCTCACGTTATTGTCTTATGACTCGAGTAATTTAAAAAAAATAAAAAACTATGTTACAGTCTGAGATCTTCCAATTTTTTACATTATTTCACGCGTTGAAACACCAAATTCATTACATGATTCAAATTTTGCTTTTTCTTCTGGTATCAATAGTTACTCCCAGCTAGTCGGAAGTCCCTCAATATATTTCAGAGGTCTAAAAATTGAATTTTTAGTTTTTCCAACCGTTACAATTTAATCTATTTAACTGTATTTACCATTACTTACTTTTGATTACAAATATCTTCTCAAGTTTCAGTAACCGAACTTATTGTGAATTGCCACACTTATTCACTGCCAGAGTAATAACTCAAATGATCTCGTGCTTGATTTTGTACTGCAAACATATTCGAATAAGAGTACATCGACATCTACTATCATTTTTGTATATTTCACTATTTTATAAAATAGTAAGTTTATAGAGATTGCCATTTTAAAAATAAAATACGTGCATACATTTTGCAGGCATGACAAAAGCATAATCACTAATCCTACCTTTACTTATGCTTTCTTGTTGGAATATATCACAGAATTTTCTGAATCTATAATATTTGACAAATCAGTTGCAAGTTTTAGTTGAGACTGATTTAAAATTACCACTTTTACATCAAAACGTCATGTTTTCACACCTAGTTTAAGAGAAAAGTACAAGGGTTACATAAATAAATAAATTTAGTAATACGTATATGACGTTTCATTGAAATGCAATCAATCCTTCGATTTTTGTCGACGCGTTGTATGGAATCGAAAAACTGTGTCATGTACAATATTCATGCCTAGAGTACTGTGGAGTGCAAAATATATGAAAAGTCCAAACTAAAAAAAAACAAACAGTCTTAATGCATTGGTGGTGTGGGTATCGGTAGAAATTCGAATTTATAAAAGTTTTCTGAACGTTTATCAAAAACTATATACAATAAAACATAGTTTTCAATTTCGAAATCGTATATACATATGTCTTTAATAAAACACATTAGATTTTACCATATGGCGAAATATTGATTTATCTCATTTTCCTAGGTAACTCCTCGTTCATCGCCATTACTTCGATTAATCGATTTACAAAATAATTTTTCGCTTACACACCGCTCCTCTCTGTCTCTCTCTCTCCCTGTCTATATATCTGTAGATATTTGTATATACATATTTGTAGTTTCTCTCCGACAGTCTTAGTTGTGGTGAATTGTCTTACCAATACGATTATGCACGCATACGTATGGTATAAATGGATGTACATATATGCATGAATAAGCTAAAAGAGAAAATCAAAGAAATTATCAAATGAAAAAGCAAAACCAAATATGTATGTGTGTGTGTGTGTATGCATGTGAGTAGATGTATAAAAACGTGTGTGTCTCAGACTTAATATGAGCAATTTGACTTAAATGGCAATGATGTAGATAAATTTTTGTTAAATACTTTAGGGAATTTCTTTATTGTTTGTTAGACAATTGAAGCAGAACAACAACGTATTCGTACACACACATATGTAGATGAATGCAAGTGCATATATGTATCGTACTAATGTGTGATTCTAATTCAGATGTACGTTAATCTGGCCATTGGGGTGGATTGAAAAACTTGTTTTTTGCGAATTTACCTTCCCCATCGTCGACATACACAATAACAAAAACAGTTTATTTTTAAAAAATTCGATTTTTTTTTTTATTTTTCCAATATATTTCCCTTTTTAGCTCTTTATGAGTACTTGATTCAATGAGGTACCAATTTTTTTATAACTCCAGCATAATACAATTTGACAAGCTACCCCAAATAGCCGTTTTATCCCAAAAGATATTGAAACCAAAAATAGACGCACTAGTCGAAGGTGATGTGTACGGTGGACGCCGTTCGAACCCCAAATCAAATGACAACGCCATCTTTGTTGAAATCACCTTATATTTGCGATTATAGCCGACAATGAGCAAGTCCGGTGTCCATCTTACTCCAAGCTGTGATATCTAGATCTGGATGCTCTTCATCGAGAGAATGAACCGTCCGATTGAATCATGCAGATAACCCGTCCTAAAAAAAGTGAAACCCACTCAATCGTATGAAATGGCACAAAACATTGTCGCCTGAACGCCTAAAATGGCAGAACGAAATTAAGATACCTCCATAGAGGGTGTTCAAAACTAGTCATACTAGTCTAGGAATGAAATTCAAGCGATGTACGATGTTGTACATTGTCATAAAATATGGTTTATACCAATCCATAATAAAACAATAAATCGAATCTAAGGCATGAAAAATTATTGTAACATCAAGAAGACACTCCCATTTTTTTTTACTAAATTATGAATTATGTTACTATTCGAAGCCTCACCCACATCATTATGAACATCATAATCGAAAACCCCATATATTTTCCACTTTGAGTAAAGTTTTCATTGAAAATCCATGTTTATTTTAAAAATTAATTTAATTTAAAAATCATCAACAACAATAACAAAGAACCAGAATACCAAATTGAAACAAAAGTGTCGGCAAAGTGAAATGACAATCGCAAAAACAAAACAATTGAGCAACACAACAAGGAAAACAAGAAATAAAACAAAATTGATACCAGCGGAGGATTGGTTGAGGCAATAAAAAGACAAAAGATGATATTAAATAAACACCAAAACAAAAGTTATGACGGAGACAGACATACTCGTACAAGTATAACATGAGTTTGAGGGCTGCCAGAATTAATGGTGTACTACTGGTATACAGGTGATGCCTTGGTTTGATGGTGATGGGTTACATCAAATGCCAGCAAGTAGTGACGACAATGACTATGACAAACTTGGTTATTGATACTGATAACATAACAAAACATTGCAGACTGACACACACAAATGTATGCATGCAGACGGAAATATGGAATGTGGTTTGAAATGTGTGTGTGTGTGTGTTCGTGTGTCTTATCCATATTATTGTATATACGAACATATGCTCACACACTTGACACCTTCCGTTTGTAGGTAGATGAAACGTGTGAAATATGGACTATACCGAAAAGAAACTACCCTTGTATTATGTTTGTTTCTTAAAAAGTCAGTAAATACAATTTCTTTTATATCGTTCTCTACCGTTCTGGGAATTTTCCCATATTTTTTTAACGGTAAGGCGATGTCCTGTTTGTCTTTTGAAAGCCCTGAGTTCCAGGTCTTGCTTGTGGTTTTCAGCGCTATATCCATTTGAGGAACTATGATCCTTTGTTTGATTCACGACCTCGTAGCATTGATAGCCTGTGCGTTAAAGTCGTGTGAGACCGTTTAGATCTCTTACGGTAATTTACATTTTAAGTATCAGCAAACAACTTATGGTCGTTACAAACAGCAGAACGAACTCAGTATACCATTGAGTCTTCCAGTGTAGGGTATAATCGTTAGCAATATATTCATTTTATTTTCGCTACAGTCCATACTTATATACTGTATATATAAGGTGTAGTAAAAAGAAATCCATTATTTTTCCAATAGATGCCTTTAGTAATCTGTATCTCGCGTTGCATAAGTGCGATCGGGTTACGCTAGATGGCATTAGAAAGATAGTATTTCGTACAAAATAAACTTTTCAGGCAGTTTTGTGATTGCTTGACTCAGTATTGTTTGAGTACGCGTCAAAGATGGACACCAGTAAAGACAAAACACGTCATATTTTACAGTTTTTTTTTTCGATAAAGGCGAAAATGCAAGCCAGACGGCTGAAAATGTGAATAGTGGTTACTGTCCTGATACTGTAACAGCCAATCATGTGCAATTTTGGTTTCGTCCATTCAGATCCGGTAATTTTTATGCCAAAGATGCACCACGCTCTGGACGGGCAATTGTCGAAAATATCGATAAAATAATGGAAATCGTAGAGTCTGACCGCCATGTAAGCACTGTTTCTATTGCCCAGGAGCTAAACATTGCATAAAAACCATTTGGAACCATTTAAATAAGGCTGGATACAAAAAGAAGCTCAATGTATGAGTGCCACACGAGTTAACGCAAAAAACCTTATGGACCGAATTTCCATATGCGAATCGCTGCTGAATCGCAACAAAATCGATCCATTTCTGAAGCCCACTTTCCATTATTTGGTGATGAAAAGTGGGTCACTTACGACAAAGTCAAGCGAAAACGGTCGTGGTCGAATCGCGGTGAGCCGGTGCAAACGGTGGCCAAGCCAGGATTGACGGTCAGGAAGGTTTTGCTATGTGATTGGTCGTATTGGCAGAGAATCATCTACTATGAGCTGCTCCCCTACAGCTAAACTATTTATTCGCACCTATACTGTCAACAATTGGACCGTCTGAAGGAAGCAATCGCCCAGGAGCGGCCAGCTTTGGCCAATAGGAGAGGAATTGTGTCCCATCAGGACAACGCCAGTCCACACACATCGATAGTGATTCGCCAGAAGCTCCGGGAGTTCGGTTGGGAGGTTTTTATGCATCCACCTTATAGTCCGGACCTAGCACCAAGTGATTACTACATGTTCCTGTCTATGGCGAATGATTTTGCTAGTGAAAAATTCGCCTCAAGAGAAGCTTGTGAAAATCGACTGTCCCAGTTTTTTGCCAATAGGGACGAGGGTTTCTATGAGAGTGGCATTATGAAATTACCTTCAAAATCGCAACAAGTTATCGAACAAAACGGTGCATATTTTACCTAGATCATTCTAACTATGCTAAATAAAACTTTCAATTTAATGCAAAAATAATGGATTACTTTTTACTAGACCTTATATTGTATATCTACACGTGAAAGAAAACAACCATAATACAATAAAAAACAAAACCAAAAGTATCCTACCATTGCTGCTCACTTGCAGCAAACTACTTTTGTATACATGTATATACGTCGCACGCAAGAACGGATACATCATCATCATCATCATCATCATCGCCCTAACTTCAGCAACAAATGAAGGATAAAATATTGTATGCGTTTTTTCATCTTGCCAATGCTTTCATATTCAAAATTGTCGTAGTTGTTGTTGCTGTTACTGTTATAATACACTCATGTGACGTTGTTGTAGCTTGCTGATTGTCTAGTCTGATTGTTTTGACTCGAAATGTCATTGCAACACTCAAAGCACTCGCTTGTGAGTGCTTGGCTGTGTGTGTGTGTGTGTATGTGAATGAATTTGAGAATGTTTGAGCATATAAAGCGATACGCTTGACGTTAAACGAAGAAGAAGAAGACGAAGCAAACGTTGCACAAGTACAAATTGCACATTCCATGCTGTGTAAGTGTGTAGGAGCGTAGGTTTCAAGTGTTTGCGACATATGTAGTATGTGGTTTGCCATAAACGAGCTCTCACACACATGCAGTTGAATAGAACTCATTCGCACACACACGTATTCTCAAACACACAATTGTATGTTCATTTCCTTCCGTTGACGTTGCTGCCGCTGATGTTCCAGTTGCTTGTCGTTGCAATGTTGCATATCAAATTACATATATGAATATGATTGTTTCTGTTAGTATGTTGTGTGTGTGTGTGTGAGTGCGAAAGAGAAGTGTTCACATTGTTTTATGCTGTTGAAATACGATTGATGTATCGGATATGGTAAACAATCTCATACTGTGTTTTATCTTCATGTTGTATTCTATTCATACACATACATACATACTATATATATGGGATGTTCATGTATTCATGTAGTGCCTGTGGCATATGACAATTGTCACAATTTGTTGACAACACTCACTGTAATGCACACTCCTACAACTCACACAAATGCACTCATAAGACAATAAGTTAATTTACTTTGAAAATGTAAAGTGCTTTTCTGTAGTACAGTACGAGGGTGTATGTAAATGCGTTCGGTTCGTCGAATACAATGGCACACGTACGAGCGAAATAGTAATGAAAATAGAATAATACTGGGGAAATGAAAGGGAAGGCTTTTAATTATTTGTTTCATAAACGATATTATATATCATACAAACTTGTGTACGTACATAGAACGATAAAGTTATTAATACAATATAGATAAACTCATTCTCAAATACCTATTTACATATTTCATACATATACACATACCATAATATTACAAATAATATGCATGCACTTATTTTTAAGCTAATTAACCTTAAGAAAATTATTACAATCATATGAAAATGGCCGAAGTTAGTAGAGAGTATATACACTTAATATTCCATATTAAAATTGAATACAAAATTTTAAATTATACAAAAAATGCTCACACTTTCTTTGCTAAATCAGCCACTAAATCAAGCTAATACTTAATAATTCTTTGTGATCATCAATAACGAAAACAACACTGCATATATAGGGAACTATAGCAATAACCGAAACGGATTCAGAGTGTTCACTGTAGGCTATGACTAAGCAAATCAAAGAGAAATTGAATGCTGTGTGCGGAGTCTCTTCACCATACATCATTTAGCTGAATTTAGATGTGGTCACACCAGCTTAGGAGAAAATAAAAGTTCGGAACGCCCAAAATCTCCGACCAGTGACGATACTGTCGCTCAAATTCTCCAAATAGTGCTATACAATAGTCAAATTAAAGCCAGAGTTGTAGCAGATGGTATAAATATGTATCAAGGACCTGTTTGTCATATATACAATTGGGGCATGAGAAATATGTGCGCACACCGAGTGCCGCGTTTCTTCATGTTAGCACAAAAACCCGTTCAATCAATCAAAGTACACCTGGACAAACTTGAGTAATATTGTAATAATCGGGAAACACCAAGATATCACTAGGGACGTAATGCAAGACGCCCTAAGGATGAAACGGGACTGATGTAAATAGGAAAAATTATAAAAAAATCATAGTAAAATCTCAATAATTTAATTTCATTATACACCGATGATATTTTCAAAAAACAGAAAACTTATTTGAATTATTTTGTAAGTGGGTTAAGTCTTTTTGTAGTCATCAAATATGTGTTCTTCTTTAAATAATATTTATTAACTTAATTGAGGTGGTATAATATATCAGACTTTTTTACAAATACAAAAACAATGTATTTGAAAGTATATTTGAAAGTATATTTGAAAGTTTAATCAAAAGCAATCCCCTCCATAGTTCAATATTAAAACAAATGGTCTTAGATTACTTTCAAAATATCCAGCTCGTAAATGTATGCACCATTTGTCTTCTTAGAAAACTTTTCCTTAGAACAAAAATATGCTCAAACACTCATATTTAAATTGTTAAAAGGCTTGCAGCCGGCTAGCGTTTAAATGTTAACATTAAAAGCGCTACCAGTAGCTACATGCATATATCGATACTGTCAATCATAGTATGTACTTGGCAATAAATGTTCATATAAATACAATTATAAACATGTTTATCGAATTAAAAAACTTTCAGATGCACATATGTCCGAGTACGACTATGAATGAGTATGCGTATTTGCGTTTTCACTTTTTTAACCAACAACAACAATGCCAGTAACAAAGAACATACAAACGACAACAGCAAATTTGTAATAATAACGTATGCAAGCAAAACAACACATTACCTAACCACTAGCATGACCATCGTTATTACGTCTCACTTCCATCAAACATCATTAGAAACTCGAATTATCACCGTGCAGTCCAAACGATAGTCTAGTGATCCTTGTAGTAATCTATATTGTGAATTAGAACAGAAAGACTAGTGTTTGATCTAGAAAATATAAATTCGTATTTATAAAGGACTTGGTCATAGAACTGTTGCAAAGTAATGCCAAGGGAATCAGTTCCAATATGAAAATAACATACTTGATGGTGTGACTAGTGCTTCTTGCAACTAGTTCATATTTGCCTTAAAAGTAATGTAACGAGAGTAAGTTGGTCGAACGTTTTAATATTGAAGCCGCTTAAGGATGCTGAGTGAATCAGTTGCAAATGACAATCTGTATTTTTCTTGTAACTTTTGACCGATCTTACACTTATACCATTATGTATATGGTAATTTGATTGCAGAAAACCGAAGAAGAATATTTCAAATTCGTTTCAAACATATTTATTGAATGTTGGATATTTTTATGTTATTAAAAGAATGTTTGCATTCCTATATTTGTTTATTTATATTTGAAAATATTACAATTGTCCTAGTTTTTAATTTTGTAAAAAAAAAGCTGATCATTTCAATAGATGTAACTTGAGAAAAGTAAACACTGAAACATATGCAATGATATTGAAAGTGCAAACCAGTCATGGACACCAGTTCCATTGTAAGTACTATGATATAAGTATTGCACATATGAGTACTTATATTAGTATAAATCAGTGGAGCTGAGTTTCAAACACTTCAATTAGTCACTCAACGAACCAACATCATCAATTCATTCATCCACTTTTTGGGTTTGTTGCGGCGTTTCGACTGTTTTAATGTAATTACGTTGCATGTAAATTACTTTAGTGGCATTCATCAATTGCACAGCCACTCACGCAGTCGATTCGCCCTCACTTTGCTAATGTAAAATCAAGTACACACACACACTACATACATATATGCACACTTCAAGCAATGCAATGAGTTGCAACAATTAGATTACTGTTGCCACAAATAGTATTTGTTGCACATACTTATTGTTCTTGCTCTTGTTTGTTTGTGTGGTGATAATGATGTTGGTGATGGCACTTTGGTATCTTTGTCAACATCGTTGTTGCTCTTGTAATACTGTCTATCAATTGCTAATTCGACTTCTACAGCTGCCCATAGAAGCCAGCATATATGGATGCCTATATATTACATAATTTTATGTGGTCATGAACATTGAATAATGTTTCATAAGTATTGTATATTACATTTAAAGTTGTAGTGGCAACAGCAATAGTAGCCATGAGATAGATAGATGTTGTGTGTGTGTAAGCATATACCTTAACTTTTGCTTTTATGAGAATTTTATTGAATTTGCCATACACCAATACCATTTTTCCACCTAAAATACTCACATCCATAAAAAAAGGCTGCAAATAAACAAAAAACAAAATTGATCAAATTGAATGATATATTCATGCTTATATTCCTATCAGTGTATGAAAATTCTGGAGCGCATAGTATACTACTATCGTTTTTCATATTTATTTATAAACAATTTAATTAGTGACTAATTTTATATGCCACTCACACGCAAACGCACTTATACACACACAATTTAATTAATTTATAAATTTACATATTTTTAGGGTTTTTACACAATCATAAATGTACTATACTTACATATATACTGCATGCACACAAAAAGTCCTCCATTATGTTACAAATACATACACACATACATTATCTACAATATGATGGAGTACACTGTGCAAGCAGACTACACATAGACGACTGTCTGCACAATATTTGTGTAATGAATAACTATGTACTCAATATTGCTTGAAATTGCCATAAATATACTGACATTTACATATTATAATGAACATATGGGCATTTAATGGGTTACGGACGCGACATTTCGACAACAAAGACAAATAGAATGTTCTGATTCAAATTTTGGTTATTTTGTAGCACTAAATGAATACTGTATTTAAACGAAAAATTGAGCTTCATCAAGTTTTCAAGATATCAGACTAAATAAAATGACACGGACGTGACAACATATGAAAGCATTTCTGATATGCATGTGAAAAAATTAAAAGCATTTTCTTCTGGAAATGACCTAATTTAGTTTAAAGATTCCGGTTGCGACAACATTTTCTTGGTATACATAATTTCTCCGACTAATTTCTCTTAAATATAAAGGCCACTCTATGATAGGAAATAGTCATAATCCATCTATAGCCTATACATATAGATCATGAGTCTTCCTCCTCACTATATACCGAACCGACTGAGGTTAGAGAAGGTAAGATTTTAAGAGTATTCGGTACGAGAAGCAGTTCTGGGTTCTGGCTGGCTTTGATTTTTCCGTTTATTAAATATTGGTTGACTTTCTGGAGAAATTTCCATATGTAGGTATATATAATATAAGAATGAGGTTAAAAAAAAAATCAAAAACCCAAATAATGTACCGACCAATAATTCAATGCAAACAATGAAGACTGGAAGCCAAAAAATTTAAAGTTTCTAAATCACAACAATATTGTTTATCTCTATGGGGAGGGTGATAAAACGGCTGACCACTTCTTGTGTGTTTACTCTGTTTTATTCTGAATCAATTTTGAGGTGTTTACCTTCTGTGAATGCTCCATTTTTAAATGAAAGCTTTAAAATCACATTGTCTACATTGTACAATATGAGAGAGTCATAAATTCCAACAAAAAGAAAATGTTTCCATTTTCAGCCTACAGTGAAGAATTGCTTTATATTTTACTCTTCTTTTTACTTGTTGTTGTCTCAGTTGTTGCTACTTAAAACTACTTATTTTACTACCCTAAGAAGAAAAATACCTTTTGTTTTTTGGTTATTAAATTGGTATTAATTTTTACCCCCCAAAAGCAAGTAGATGTAGTAGCCGGTTGACAGAGTGGTTTCGTTTTTATTTTTCATGCACTTACTTACTTATTTTATGCTTATCACCCCTAAGGGATAGATAAACACACATAATATGCTAACAGCCCTGTTAGCGAGACATCAGACTGAAGCCAATGTCATCAACAAATACACATACTCACTCATATAATAATATACAAATACATATTAAGAAAAACAAATAAGAAAAGAAGTAAAAGAAGAAGGTAAAATTGTAACTCAAGTCTTACTAGTAGAGCTGTTTTGGTACTCGTATATAAGTAGTTGTGGTTAAAAAGCAATAACAGCTTCTACAGTAGTATGTCGTTTATTTATGTACATACTCGAAAGTGTTTGTATTGTGCTGAACCGATCTAAATTCGTCAAGATATTTTCACTTTACAGAACGCTCATTAGCACGTGCTAATATGGATTTTTTGCTATTAATATTTAAAAAAAAAACGTCAGGCTGATATTGCTATTACTCTCTCTCTCTCTCTCTCGCACTATCTCCATCACACACAAACACAAAAATACAAAATGAGGGGTAGAGAACATCATGTATTTAAAATGAGCGTCTATATAAAAATCTTAAGATGAATAGATTGAAATGTAAACTGCTTCATATAACATAAGCGCGCTTACTGTTTGTTTACGTGTGTGGGGTTTGTTGTTGGCTTATTTTATTTTCATTTCCTGTGCAACGTAGCGAAGCTGTTGTTCTTTAGCCTCAGGTTGCACGCCCCTATACACTGAAAAATTATTCGAACACAACAGCATATCACGTCAACATCCTCGGCCAGAGGCATATCAACGCACTCCAACACCCTTAAATACTGACAGCGCGCAATGCTAATGAAATAAGAAAAAGATTATTATCATTATAATGATAATGATGATATTGTGTTCTTATGTGTTGGTGTGCGTGTTTGGAATGGTGGAATATTTGGAATGACGTACTAGCTTTGGCGGATGCAAGCTTGAAAGGATAAAGATTATGAGTTTTAAATTGTTCCAAAAGAGGTGTTTCCCCATTAAAACACATTTTTTGTTTTAGTATTGTTGGTAAGCACTGTTTTTCTCATATATATAGATATATGTATATACATATACATGATTTAATACATACTTATATATATATACATATATATTAATATATATATATATATATATATTTATATATATATATATATATACATATATATATATATATATATATATATATATATATATATATATATATATATATATACATATTAATATATATATATATATATATATATATATATATAATGATAAGTTCGTGCTGATTTGATAACAGATATCGCTACTAGTTTATTATTCCATTGTTTCATCTTGCAATTTGAAGTGTCATGGTTAGGTTTTCTTTTTGAATATCTGTCACTTCGCTCAAGCGTAAACAACATAATTTCTGTGTGCTCCGAAAATGTAAACTTTTGTACCGAATAATGTATTTTTTCGGGAATTTATACTTCTTTACTTCAATATGAAGAAAAAGGCTGCCGAAAGTCATCGGATTTGTAATGGAACTATATGGTGAACATGCTTAAGCTCAACAAAGGTGTCAGAAGTGGATTTCACGATTTAAAAGTGGCAATTTTGAGTTGGATGATGAAGAACGACCCAGAGTGCCAACAATGTTTGAGGATGAAGAATTGAAGGCAAGGCTCAATGAAAATCTATGACAAGTGCAAATGAACTCTCAAATACACCGGACCAGCTGGGTGTGGTGTATTATGATCTGATCGGATCAGACGATCACAGAAGACCTGTACCGACATGCTGTATGGGCAATACAACGACAGACACTACAAAGTTATTTTGCAGCATGATAATTCTCGACCACATATTGCGACGAAAGTCAAAACGTACTTCGAAATGCTTACTCCACCCACCGTATAGCCTAGACATTGCTCCTTCCGATTACCACTTGCTGGTGGCACACGGATTGAAAGAACAGCGCTTCCATATTTACAAAGAAGACAAAAATTGGGTCGATTCATTAATTGCCTCAAAACATGACGGCTTCTTCAGACGCGTCGTCTCGTCCATTCGTTGCAGTTTTTCCTCCTTATAATTTTTATATATCTACCAAATACGGTTGTCCTAGGTGGAAGGCCAAGTATGTTATAATGGTTTATAATTTGAAATTATTTCAATTTTATTATTATGGAAGATATTTTAAGTTCTAATTAGATTATACTCGTAAATGCTTTTTTTTCACCCAGAAACTCCAAACCTTCTTTTGTAGTTGTCCCACGATAGCGTTTGTTGTCAATTATAAGAAATTACGGCACTCATCTGGTGAATAGCTTTTTGTGATATACCCGCTCAAATGATATGTCTACAGCCTCAGCCACCGCACTCATTTAATTTTATGACGCACTCTTTTGGGTGACCCAAACATTACATGTTACTTGCGTTACTTGTACTGGTACGCCAATGGTACACAGAAAACCGCTCAACCATCGAAATTGATGGTATAGAATCCCAGACTGTTTTCGGTGAAGGGTTGTTACACAAAAAATTTTCTCTATGTGTACAAGAAATTGACTTTTTCCAACTTTCGTCGAAATTCAAAATTGATAGGAGCTGTGTTGCATTGAAAGGCACTGACTTATCTAACTGCCTCGTACACACAGTATGCAGTTTTTCATACCATCACTGTATATTTATTCATACGAGTATATTTGCACATACAATGGAGTCAGTAAAAGTTTGCATACAACAAAATACCCAAATTAATTGTGGCTTACAATGTAAAAGACAAATATTAACTTTTGGTTTTAGTGTGGTTTTAATTTTGATACGAATTATATATAAATTATGACAATTTCATAGAGCGACAAGGCACACATACACATACAAGCGATGTGCAACTACCCAGACGACATATGAACATGTGCAAGTACGTACTTGTTTACAAATATGTATAAATGCATTGAATATAAATATTCAAACAAATGTATGTATTTATAAAACTACAAAGGTACATATGTACCTCACCTCTGCGGGAAAAATCATCACTCTAGTAATGTGACTAGTCTCGTTTAATATCCTTTTGAATATATATTAAAATTTTATTTGGCCATTCTTATACAATACAATTCTACGATACAATACAATTCTTATACAATTACTTGTAATTGTGTTGCTGAATTTTTGCACAATATTTTTTATATAATAAATTATCATGTTCCCATAATTCTCATTCGAAAGCCACCACAAATGATGTTAGAATTTCAATCTGACTAATAAGTGAAATGTCCTTGGTAGCTTTATTATTACGAACTATGGCTATTGCTATTGCTATGGTTGCTATTAGATATAATACCAATATTTCTTACAAATGTATTCTTCTATCTAGCTAACGATAGTTCAATACCTGTGCCTTTAACTTCTACCTTAATAAAATACTGACGACTCGACATTACAATCAATGAAATTCAAAATTGTAATATTCTGTGCATTAAAATATGCATTTATGTCGTTTCATTCTCCTACGAGTATCTGATTATTTTGATAGGATTAATAACTAATCCGATTATCAACCAGAAACTAGATTTACTATTGGCTATGACAAGTACATTAACACCTACTAAAAGGTGTTTGTATTTTTGAGGATGTTGGGTGATCGGAGGGGACTGTTTGTAATAGGAGAACTGATGTTTTGTGGCAAAAGTTTTGAAAATACTATGGATATTCGTACATTACGTACGAATTGTTTCTGTGTCGATGCTGACGTTTGGTTGAATCTTGTTTAGCAACATGTAAACGAAGTAATGTATAAATAACATTTACGTGGTTAACGTCCAATATGGTTAGTTAAATATAATTGTGATGTGTACACTAATAAATACACACACACACACATCAAGGTACATTTACATGTGAATTGTTTATGATATTTTCATTCATTTCATTTCATGCATGTATGATACAGCATAATGCGAGGTGCGTTCCAAAATTATCGATTTTGATAGTCTGAAAACAAGTCAAATAAGTTTTTTTTCAATCGTCCGCCGGAATGTCCTATAGAATATCTGTATATGCCTTTTGAATGCCATCTACATCTAGAAAACATAAACATAAAAGTCGCACGGTGCAAATCGGGTGAATATGGGGGCAGTCCTTAACAGCTAAAATGTAAATTTTAGTGAAAAAATTGATCACATATGCTGATCGAATATATGGGGCATTATCGTGCAACAAACATGAACTTTCATCTACGGGACTAATATTCTAGCCGACTATGACGAATACGATACACCAAACACTTCAAAACGTCAAAGAGAATTGTTCATTAACGGATCGACCGTGTGAAATAAACTCTTTGTGGGCAATGAACTTGGAATTTTGATGGAATCTGCAATGATCACGGATTATGTTACTCTTCATTTATGTCCCTACAACCATTTTTAAATCATGCATTCCATCCACCCGCTGGTGAACAATGCAGAAGAGGCGGAACTAATCTCCGGTGCCAAAACCAAGCACTGGAGAACTTGGAATCCATAACTGGTACCAGTCAGCGAAGGAAAGAGTTGGCTGACGAAGCACGCTAGATTCGGCCTAAATCGATTTTCGGTTGCAACGGCCACATAAGTGAGGAAGGAAATATTCCACCCATGCCCCGAGATCAATAAATACCTCCATTAACTTGGCCCTTCAATTGAAACGTTCCGGCTAAAGTTTTATCACTTTTCAAACAAAAGTAAACACAATCATCGATTGGCACCAGCATACTGTCAGTTCAAACACAATAACTCCGCTTCAACGCATGAAATTGCCAATAGATGGCCTCATCAAAAATACTTTCCTTAGAAGGCATCTAGCTAATTATTATTTAAAATTTTTTGTTAAACAATAAATATATAACAAAAATTGACTCCACTTGGCTGGAAAGTCTTGGTGCACGCACCATATAGACCTGTCCTTGCGCTGTTTGATTACCATTAAGGGGTTACACCACTGTAGAATTTTCAAAAAATGGAAAATATTTTTTTTATCTTAAATAGTCATTAATAGTCTCAAAAATAATATACTAAAGGATGGAAGGCGGGAAAAATGTCTAAGTATCTGAATTTCAAGTTTTGCCGCAAGACGTCTGAGGTATTCTCCCAGCACCTTTAAACTTTAAACGCGTTTTTCTCGAAACCACTTTTTTTGAGCTGGCCGGTAACATAACTCGAACAAATCTTAACCGATTGATTTGAAAATTTTTACAATACATTTGAAATCGTTTTTTCTTCAGCCATGTATGTAGGGGTTTTTTGAAATTGTGCATATTTTTTTTTAGGTGAAATTTCGAACTTTTTCTTCAAAGGGTCGCCATTTTACGAAAAATCAGTTAATCCAAAAACCCCTACGTACGTCTCTTGTTATTGTAATATGGAATCAAAAAATATTCGGTTTTTTGTTCCAGATCGAAAATTGCGGGCGCTAGGTTTCCGGCCGTGCATCGCGGTGAAAAAAACACATCAGCGAGGAAATGCTGCACAGCCGCCATTTTATTTTTGAACCGCGCAACTTAATTGTTTTTTTGGACTTCAAGATTGACATTAAAAAATACTTTTTACAGTGGTGTAACCCCTAACTCCAGTCTCTGCAAAATTCCTTTGATTGGAAAAAATTTAACGACTTAAGAACCATCGAAAATCACCCAATAAATATATATATATATATATATATATATATATATATATATATATATATATATACATATATATATATATATATATATATATATATATATTTATGTATATACATATATATATACATATATAAATATATATATATATATATATATATATATATACATATATATATATATACATACATATATATAAATATATATAAATATATATATATATATATATATATATATATATATATATATATATATATATATATATATATATATATATATATATATATATATATATATTGTATATATAATATATTCCTATATACGGGATACAAACATAAATATTTACAATATGTGCGTAATACTGATCGAATCGAGTACTCCTTTGCATTTGTTCCTAAGTCCTAAAAAAATGGGTTTAAATAAATGGCTTTGAAGCATTCTATTAAAAAAAAAGCAAGCATGAGTAAAGCAATTTAAATATATTTTTCTTTATTTAAATGAATAACAAAAACACCTGAAGGCTTCAGAAGCTAGCTCACAAAACAAATAGCCAACACAACAACATTGATGCCCATTGATATCGGTAGTGGGGTAGCTGCCATGGTAACTTTGCCAATATTTAAATCATTTCGAGAAATCAATTGAATTAAATTGTCTTGCTGCTGGATTATGTGGTGCCCTGTCATTTGTTTTACTTTGCTCCTATGTATACTGAGCTCTCCATTTCTATAGATGGACGATTATATTCGACAGCAATAAGGACGACAATAATGTCGACTAATATCTTTACAACGACCACAATATTTTTTTCCGTTTATTTTTGCATTATTTACTGCGTCCACCTTTAAACTCAATAACAATAGATATAGATATAAGAAAGAGAGTAATAATGAATGATAGAAACAGAGCGGAAAGAGTGTGTAAATCCTATTTTACGATCTTTTAACTTTACAAATGTCGCTAATTTTTTTTTTCTCTATCTGGAACTATCTACTGGCTGTTGTTTTGCTTATATACATATAACCTCAGGCTACTGTGCATGTATTAGAAGAACAAAGCAGAAAATTGCTTAAAAAAAAAAAGTAAATGCAACAAATAAAAACAAAACAAAACACAAGAGCATGGAAAATAATAAAAAGGAAAAAGGAAATTGAAACCGAAATTTAATAAAATAAAAATCAAACACTAAAATCACATATAATCGCCACCGAAACCACTACCAGCACAATGAAAATATTAAACTAAATCCATTGCAATATCAACATTTTCATATGCCCGCCTCTTGGATTTATACATTACAATAATACATAGAAACATTAAACTTTAGTTCAGGAACAGGAATAGCAGCACCGGTAGAATCAACAAACGACACTCGAAAGAGATAAATTAACTTTGATGAAATGGGACAACATTATGCTACTGAAGAACAACAAGGAAAAGCAGAAGCAGATGATGACGTTAAGGAATGAGGATGAGATAAATAAGCAAAATTCATTTCAAAAGCATCACTCTCTCTCTCTCTCCCTCTTTCTCTTTCTCACTCGCTCTGTCTATACACATTGGAAATATGAAGTAGCTACTACTTACTACTCTTGCCGCTGCTCTTGACTGAACTAGTTCTACAACTGGTATTAACAATCAAGTCAAGTTCAAAGTTGATTTCTGTTGTGGCTACTGAAATTGCTGCACCTTCGTTAGCTTTCAAGTGTAATGCCAATGTGGATTATTTATTTTATTGTCATCGTTCTCATGGTCACCTGTAAGTGGATATTTATGTGCATAAGTTCATAGCCACTCTATTACCGGTATAGTGGTACATATGCATACAAATTTTCAAAGCAACTACAGCTAGTTGCCCGATTACTACTTTAGGGAGATATCGTGTTTGTTGTTATAATAATAATAATTATTATTATAAAATACTAGAAGATAGAGAGACAGAGAGAGAGAGAGAACGACATAAACATGAAAATAAAATTGAGTACCAAAATAGCTGAAATCATCTTAAGGGAATATTTTATATACATATATATACGAATATATACATACACTTATATGTAAATGTTTTTGGTATTACGACATTTTACCTACACAATACTGAAATAAAATATAACAACTAGGTAGATGGTATGATCATTCAGGTTCATTTCGAACATAAGTGGTCTTCTGTGTGCATTTCCGTTGTGAGTAAATTAAATTTTATTTGATTTTAAGTGAATTATTTACCGCATTTTTCTTCTCTCCCTATTTTTCTCTATTTCCATCCGCTCATTTATTTTTTCTTATTTTTACGCTTCCATTGTCATTTTATTTTTATTACTATTTTATACAAGTATTCGCGTGTGTGTTGGTGTATTGTGTTTTTATTTTCTTCTACTTATTTTCCTTGTTGGTTTGTACTGAGTCTCTACATGCATCGCGTATATATGTATGCGTATACGGTAGCTATTAGAAATTGGAGCTTCATATAGTAGGTGGATTCGCATTTGAAGTAAAGATGTATATATTGTATTTTATTAAAATATGGTTTGAATGCAGTACTACGCCATATATTTTGGTGTATTGGGACCTCATTTTATTAGCAGATTCGGCTACATTACCTGTACCCCAAACATAAGATATTCTCGAGAAGAATATAGAAACTTCACTGAGTCGATATCAAGAGATTTTTATCCATTAAAATGAAAACTTACCTAACAAATCTTGTTGTCCTAACTAAGTGCAATTCCAAAGTTATTTTCTTTCACCCATATCCTTGGACCATGTATACTTCACGCCGTTTTTTCATCGAAAAAATCAACATATTTAATTGAAATATTGAATGTAAAAAAATGTATCACTTTTCATTTCATAGAAGTAAAAACATTTCTCTTTTATAAAGAACAGTATACACTCGTAAAACCATATCCGTTAACGCTTTAAAAACATTTGAAATTGACGCTTACACAAAACTCACTTGCTTTATACAATTTACATATGTATATCCTATAATGCAGCAGCGGTAACCAACTTAATATGTATTAATAATAATCAAATTAAGCACAGCGTGTATTGACAGTTAGACAAATATACAGATTGAGAGGCAGATACCAAAAATACATATTTCAATACATTCAAGCACATAGGTACACATAAATGGATGCAGACAAAGTCAAATAAACAAATTCTATTACAACATAACCGAATAATCAATGATTGACTGACTGTTCCCTAATAAATATTGGCAATATATACATACACCCCAAAAACGTATACATGTATCGTACATATGGACGTACATACAATTTAAATACAATTTATGTCATGTTGCTATCGTTTAAGGCGTTCAAAACAACACAAAATCGTATCTCAGAAAGTGGAAATCAATTCACGCACTCAATTAATCAACGTACAACATAATTTCAGACACACACACACACACTCTCTCTCTCACTTATTCACAATGACGTGTGACATTTCTTACGACAATCTGTATGTGCGAACATACATGGATATGTGTAAATGTATAAATTTATTGGTAATTGACTGGCTGTAAATGCTTATACATTCGCAAAACACATATTGTAAATCCGTTATATGTATACTTGTATGTACATTAATTGAAAATATGCTTGAGGCCATACAAGGCATCATATTTGTGTGCGTCTATCCATTCAATATATTATATAATATATTGTATATATATATATATATATATATATATATATATATATATATATATATATATATATATATATATAAATATATATATATATTTATATATATATATATATATATATATATATATATATATATATATATATATATAAATATATATATATATATACATATATATATATATATATATATATATGTACGTGATGTTTCGATAAAATTTGAATTTTATAATATCAACAACATCATCGCCACCATCATCATTATCATCAAGCACACAGTAGCAATACTGCCAATATCATTACATCCTGGGGCCAAAGAAAACACTCAATGCCACACTACATTCATCTCAAAATAATCAAAAATATTCAGTATGACGTACCTACGAGCACATTTGGGTACACTGTGTAAACAAGCATAGCTTTTACGATATCTACCAACAATATGTGTGCATTTGTGCGTATACTCTATATATACTTACGTATGAAACACAGACACTACGCAACGTATTTGCAATTATGCTATGACATTACCGGAAGTGTTGTGTTGTACTGGGTAAATAATAATCATCATAAAATTCATAATAATATTAATTATTATACATACATATGTTGTCGTACTTTAATTTATTTTTTTTTTCTCTTTCTTTTTCTACTTTTTCTTTTCACTCCAAAATATGTCTTAAATTATACGATTTACCTGTTCATTATTATCCTGTGACTCATTACATCTGCCCTTATTTCATTGTATATGTAAATCACACTTTAATTGTTGACGTTCTTCATCTTCACCTTTACTCATCGTCGTTTATCGTTGAATGGAAGCGATTTCCTTCCGTTCCATTGAAGAAGAAAAGTAAATCTCTGCATACAGCCGCCTATGAATTTAAAATTTGTGTAGGCATATGGTGTAAGTGTGTTGGTTTGTCAGTGTATAAGCATTGCTGATAAGTATATAAATGAAAACATTTCAATTTTAGTGTTTACGTACACAAAATATGCTAAATTACTTTTAACTAATTTTTTTCTTTTTTTTTTACCTTACTGTATACCTAGTGTAAATATTTGTTAACCACTCTATTCCAATTACATATTTAATTTATTAAAGATTTAATTTTTGTAAGTGATTTTCTGGTTTTTTTTTATTTTGTCTTAAAAGTGAATTTTAAGAATTTGTAAAGTATATCATTATCGCATGGACTCTTATTTTCTTTATCACTTTTTCTTACAGAACCTCAACTTTACTCATGTTGTCTTTGATGACATTTCTGACATATTTCTCTGACGTATATTCCTACCTCATTGCAACAGGATGAAAGTACACGCATAGCTGAGTGAACCCGTGGCTTGACTTGGAATATTTTTGTATTTATCAACAACTCAAAACAATTATAATTAAAACATTTATTCGGATAGTTTCAAAATTTGTACATTTCAACTCTAGCTATATTTACAACTTACGTACAAAATGTACTGAGTTACAAACAAATTCCAGTTTCAAATAATTTTCTAAATCACTAAACTTTCAATGATCATATTTCTCAGTTATAAAAACAAATTTCATCAAAATGTGACTTTGTGAAAAAATGTCGCAACCCTTAAATAAACGAAGAAATATTATTCTATCTACAAATTTTGCTATTCTATAAATCTATCCATTCAAATAGAAGCATTCAATATTCGCCTTCAGCATAGAGACAGAGCTAAGTAGGCGAGACAGAGTATTATTCAAAGAAACAACAACATCCACCACCATCATCAAAATCGTTACCATCACAACCACTGCCACCACAACGAACAAAGTACCTTAACAAATGTTATTGTTACTATTATAACTTTTATGACTTCCCTTTGTATGAATGTATGCATGAGCACATACAGTTCATAAGGAAATCCAAGTGGAAAACAAACAAAATATGAATGAATGGGCAATGGAGCAAATGAGCAACAACAACAGATAGATATAACAACAAAACAATATTTTCACTTTTCATCAACATCCACAGCGCCATTCGGGATACCAAAAAAAAAATGGTCTTAACAATATGAAACTGCCGGTTTAATATGGCAGATAATTATTATTACCTACAAAACAGCAAAAGCAACAACAACTTAAATATAAATACATTATTCGAACGGCAACAGGATATAAATCATTTCAACATATGTAGATATGTTTAACAATGCAATGAAACATTATCAACACAAGATCCCATCCTTTGTCACAATCTATCCACACGCATGTTATACCGCACATACTCCTGTATGTATTTATTTGTATAAATTAAAGGTCAATATGCTACAACATAAATACAATATATAGTATATATATATATATATATTATATATATGAATGTAATACCATTATTAGATACAATGTGTACAATAAGTACAATAATATTATAGTATTCATAGGATCAAGTGTGAGATATACAATGCGCCTCCTCCACCTTCTCTGTTGCTCAGTCCATTCGAGAGAGGATACATAGTATACATAGATGCGACTAATATAATTATCACAAATAAATGACAGTAACATCATGAATTAAATTCCACCTGAGCATAATCTGATTAATATTCGCACACACACACACATATAAGATACTCGTATGTATATGCTTATATACAAATTAGTATGCTTGAATTTGTGCGTGTGTAAACATACACTTGAAACTATTTTTGTTGATATTTACAATGATAAATAGTAATATATAAATATCTAAAAAGACACAGACATAATTTAAATGCTTAAATTTATCATTCTGAAGATCAAACAAAAATTATAATTGTGTAATTGAAAATATGTGCAAAATTAGTTGTTTTATTTTGATGAGGATATATTTTCTTTGCGTAATTGTTTGCAAAATATTATAAATATTATCAGTGCAAATAATAGAGAATGCATAAATCACAATATTATAATTATCGTTGTATTGCTATCGATTCTATATGGAGGCAGTCACAATGCTTGCGCCACGCGTCGTTAGGCAGACAAGATGATGTTGCTGGTAAAGGGAGTTAACTGTCTTTTTGAAAGAATAATACTTCTTACAAAATTGTACAATGGGAAATTTATTTTCGTATGCGAATAGTTCCTACATTTGTGAGCGAATTCTTGAGAGAAGCAAATATACATACACACAATTCGAGTTAAAGTTTACATATAATATTATCGTACACCAAAATTTCTATTGCGCATAACTTTTTGTCTATAATTAGACAATTTTTGTGTTGTGGATGAAATAAACCCCATTATTTTAATAACAATTTCCAACAATTAATTTAGAGTGTATTTTAATATGCGTGTCATGTGGGTGTACATCCACATTTACACCCACATATAGGAAAGTGGATCAAAGTGCAATTTTGTACGCATATTTGCATATTAATACCCTGCAGGAGTGCAAGCGCTTATAACTACACATCAACATACTTTTAACGAAGCACTTGTGCGCTTCGTTTTTGCCATGAAGTGTTTTTTTTCAGTAATTACACATCACGCAAAGTATGCGAAATAAGTGCTTGCATACTTGCAAATGCTCCTTAAATCAAATAAGAGTAAAGCTGCAGTCCTTATCAATTAGAACAAGTCCTCATATTAATTGATGCTGTCTGTGATGCTATAGAACAGCTATAATCTAGGAAAAATAGTCGTTGTTTCTTCTGATTTCTTCCATTCTCAAAAATATCTGTTCTCTGCTAGAACACACCGTGCATTTTGATTTACAGTAAGATTGTTTTATAATTAGGGCGGGCATTGTGTAAACAGATGGTCGAAGAGCCCATTAAACATAGCTAAATCGACTCTAATAATAATTTTGATCAATAATAAATATATCTCCTTAATATATCCTTGACTCTTTGAATGTAAAGCATAAAAACATAGATAGCATGCTTCATCCAGTCCCCATCAAAATTAGTAGTGAATAATTGGTTCCTATTTCTATATTCGTAACACAACACGTGTCATCGTGAAGCTAAATAGAACTTAGACAAAACTGAATTAAAATGGCATCGGATTCTAGTTTTACTACTCAAAAACAATTAACTTGCTTTTTAGATATTTAACATATAAGTTTATATAGATTTTTGCGAATCTACGACAAAAGGTAAAACAGAAGCGAACACATATCTGCTCTTTGTGGGGGGAAAAAGAAGCAACACTGTACTACTTATCCTTTAGACAAAGTGCTACAGAAAACCCGACTGGGTAACTAGAAGAATATATGTATTAGTGTGTATCTATATGTGTATGCAAGCATAGCTTATATTATAATTATGATAATGACTTTATTTAGTATCATTTATAGCATTAACATTTTAATAAGTATTGTGAATGAATTTATGTCAATCTTATACGCAAATTAAAACTCATTTTTTTTTTTCTCAGTTAAATTCATCAAAGGATGGATGGGCTGATGGGAACTTTAGATAAATGAGCCAATTTAATTCAACCGTGTATGAGAAAAAGGAAAACTGAACCCTCTTTCAATCAGTGTTCCAACTGCTAAGCTCGTTACCTTAATGTCCATGTGTATTAGCTTATGTTTATTAGCTCAGTCAGGTCCATAAAGTAGATATTTCTTAGTATATTTCGTCTGTACAATCTACAGAACTACAAAACGAAAAACCAATGATGAATTACGCCCTTATCCTCGACCGACATTATAACTGGGGCGTATTCCAAATAGAATTTTTTACAAAATACCCTTTTTAGTAGAGAACGTTCTACTTAGTTAATGCTTTCCACCAGCTCAAATAGGTCCATACATATTTTACTGGAATTCTCAATTAATTGTTAAACACAAAGGCTCCACTACTAGCGTTGATGCTTTACTAAAGGCTTTACTTAATATCCATAGAAATGATTTAAAAGAGTTTTATTCCACCTATATTCATAGGAAGTATTTATTTACTACACTCATATGTATACTTTTGTCGACATACTCCACGCCACAGCTTATGAAAATTGTGTAATATGAGCCATGACATTATGTAGATGGATGCTTTTGTATTTACGTACAAAATCACGTGTTCATATAATCACACAATCACGTCTCTAGCAGACATCATCAAATTTACACCTTCCAGACTTAAACAACATAACTTCTCAATCCTCTGCCATTATGTATGCTACTCATATTTACGCAACATCTATTAATCTATAAATCTACTTATACATACTTCATATTTATTAGCGTCTATTTTGTTTTCATTGCGCCTAAAAATATGCTTACATTTCACATGCGCTCCAAAACGAGACCTTAAAGGCAAACACATTTTATATTGCCAGCATTTACAATTCATGCACCCTCAGCTGATATATCTACACAATATCGTATTGCCTTATGAACAGAGCAAAGACAGCAGTAAATCATATCACTGGGGGATTTAAATATGGGGTGGAAAAACGTATGATCGCCCATAAATTAGGAGTAACTAAAATGTAAAAGAAATATCTTCTTATTAGACATTATATATCGGTAGGTATACATTGACAGCATGCATCTGATAGCAATAGTTTTCTCATATTCTGAAAAATGTATGCAAAATTAATGAAGAGGTCCTAGTTTATGACCAGCCTATTCGATATGCAAAATGGCTCTGTCATATATCCGACTCTGTTACATTGTAAGTAACACCAACGATAATACGATCTCATTTCACAACTCACCCACCAAACTCATTCCACGACATCACGTAATTTGTTAATGATAGTTAAATAATCAACAACAACGTCATCAACAACGCATAATCAACGACAGCAACAACAATGTGAACATTAAAATAAATGAAATCAGCATTCAGCATTGGTATTTCATTGCTTAGTAAGTAGTGGCAGGTGATGTGGTTTGCATAAATGAGGTGGCAAAGATATGCTCGTATATATAATTTGCGAGTATGAAGAAGCAAGCCTTTGCAAATGTTCAACGTACAACACAAACAACATGAACAGTATAAACGGTAGTAGCTACGGTATATGTGTTGTATACGTTTGTAAGTAAGGTGTCACAGTGCGTATACGTATTGTATTATGAGCATTTGTATTTCACATGCGTACATACTTACGTATTGGTAGGGGAAGTAATAACAATAGACCGTCATACTGTTTTGTGTACATATGTATATGTGTGATGTACATCATCATTATGTGGCATTAAAATTAATTTTGCTTATTTGTGTATATGCATACTACCATTTGCTTTTGTGTTAATGCTGTGTCGATGCTATTGGTGATGATGATGTTGATAAAATTAAATGAAATTAAATTAAATCGCATCCAAGTGCGTTAAAAGCTACACAAAGCTACCATTGTTAGCAAATTTACGAACAACATTTTGTTATGTTGTATTGTTTTTTTTCATATCACTATTTGTTATGATGCCATATTTAAGTATAATATAAATGAAGACAAGTTAAATTAAATCAATTAAGTTAAATTTAAAAAAAAAAAAGATATTTTTATAAATGATTAATTATCGCATTTTTTTCCATATACTTAATATAACATATTTTTCCAACCCTTTTATCATTTCAGAATCCATAAAGATGTCATACCTCCAGATCGTTCAACTTTGTTTGACGTTACGCGCTACGTCCATTTTCATAAACACATTTAAATAAAATATCAGAAAATACCAGGTGTTTCAAGGTAAAAAGCTATCAATATCTTCAGCTATTGACATTCATTAATGAACATAACTACCACAATCATTGTTACTACTAGCTTAGCTATATTTAGCTGCATGAATTCAACGGAAATGTTTTTAAAAATAGAAATTGTAAAAAAAACTTAATAAAAACAACTTTAATTAAGAAACAAAAGAGATATTAATAAGACTTCTCGAACTTACATTTACTTTACCTTATTTAATATTAGCTCTCACAATAAACTAAAGCGCGCAAGCATTCTTAAAAGGTACCAAAGCTGATGAAGAAGAGAAAAGAGTAAAGTTCTAGCAAGCAAATTGATGTAGATTATATTTACTATATATTTTCAATGCAAATGTTTTCTACTGAAACTCAAGATATTGTACACCACGAACTTAAGTTCAAAGAAGTTTGCATTTTTTGAAACTTCAGAATGTTATATACAATTTATTTATTTCTTCTTTTATAACAATAGATAATCATTAATTGCTTGCCGTTACGATCTTTACGGCGTTTTACGGTATATTTTTTTTTTTTTCTTTTTTTCGACGTGTACCACAAGCCTAATTATTCGACCAACCCACCGAATATACGATTGAGAGCAATCAAATTGACATTACTCAGTAAAGCAGGAGACAAAGTATCACCTTAAAACCACTTGAAAACAAAGCAAGCATTAAACATGACCCTTCTACTTTTGAGTGTAGGTATTCGCAACAACTTTTAGCGGTGTTCTTTAGCAGGAAGCTTCATTCCAAAATCCCAACTTAAACAATTTAAAGCAAATAGTCAAAACTGTTTTGAACATATGATCTATAACGATATGACTGACGTTGTTCAAAATGTTATTTGCAATTGATCCAATCAAAGTGTGATATTTCGTCAAATCAGATGTTATAGTTGACGTAACAAATTGCGACTCCAATTAACTGAACCACAGTTTTCCAAAAAGGGGGCACACGTACCGTAACACGAGAAATTTCCGCAGAAAATTAATGAAATTCTTCATCGGAAGCTAGCATAGTGATTGCTTCATCAAAACGGGTCACCAATGTTGCTAGTTGTAAATCAAAAATATATTTCATAAATTTACAAGCGAACTTCTTTATTCTTCCAAATCAAATTAATAATTCACATATCATAGATTTTTCTATTTTTCATTTTTTTTTTCAGTAAAATCAAAGATAAGTTAGTTTTTATAAAATTATATTAATAAAGTTAAGAAAATCATAATAGTTTTTTTTTTGTGACATCGCCACAATGCAGCAATTGTATTGGTGATTTTAGACAGTAGAAGCATATTTCAAGATTTGACGAACGAGTGAAATATAAAATACTTTATTATGTCTAATAAGATTCATTAGTACTCCCTTACTTTTATTCAAATTGTTGTTATCGGTTGAGGGAATTCGCTATAACATTTTTAGGGTCACTTTTCTGAGCTTGGACGGTAGTTCTTTGTATAATATTTGGAAAATATCAAAAGTACTTACTTACTTATGGGGCCATTACAACAGAAAATCAATTTAGGTCGAATATAGCGTGCTTCACCAGATATTGTTGTTCTTGACTAGTTTGCGCCAATTAGAAATTTTAAGCGTCGCCAAGTTTTTCAGTACTTTGTCTTTCGAACGGTAGTTAATTTTGCCTTTTCTGCGCCGTGCATTAACGGGAATTTTCTGTTGAAAACTTCTAGCGTTTTCTCATCTGAGGTGGAAATTGTCCAAGCTTCGGCGCCATATGTTAGGACAGGCACGATGAGAGTCTTGTAGAGTATGGTCTTCATTTCGCAAGAGAAGGCTCGACTTCTCAATTGCTTACTTAGCCCAAAGTATCACCTATTAGCAAGAATGATCCTTTGCTATATTTCCAGGCTGTCGTAATAACTGGCATTAATGCTGGTTCCAATATAGACAGAGTCCCTCACTACTTCAAAGGCGTAGTTATCAACAGTAACTTGCCTTGGGACCTTTTGTTACATATATTGTGTATATATATACATATTTTGCATGTTAAATTTGAGCATGATACTTAAATTGGCTAGTAAAACTTTGTGACATCGCTCTTTTCGATCTTTGCCAAAGAGTTTCATCAAGGCAAATTGTTACTGCCACAAGAATTAACAATTGCTTGCCGATGAACACCATGTGAAATTTTTATTTTAAAGATGAGATTCGAACTGACGACATACAACTCATGCATAGAATACCAAGGCACCAGAGAACATAAATTTTAATAAGCTGCTTTGTGATTTCGCAGCCTATCAAATACGCTTAATTTGATTAATTTTACTTGTATACAGTAATATAACAAGACAATCATTTTTGACTTACGCTTTCTCTAACTTGTTGACTTTGCACAAGAACAACAATAATAAATGGTTGTGGCTACAGTGTCTTATTGTAAACATTTATCAAAATCAATTACACAACATTTATGAAAGTGTTCTTTAAATTCAACGTTCTATTAACTTATTAAAGTCATACGTATGTGATTCCGCTATTAAAATATGCATATTCGAGTATTACTCATATGTAAAATACCATAAAAAAGCATTCCACTCCACAAAAAAGATAAATAGTATTTAATTTTTATTTCTCTCAAGCCCATTGAGCTGATATATTAATTTAATTTTTTTATTTTTTACTTTTTATTTTATATTTTTTTTAAAGCACATTCTTCTGCCACATATATTTATATCACATAACATCAACAGGACGATGAGAACGACAGTCCTGATGATGTCCCCAATAACAATAACAAAATTGCTCATTCCATCAGTGCAATATGATTCGTCTAAGGTCAGAGCGAGCTTTCACACATACGCAGGGTTACCATTATCCTTATATATGTAATATAAGCCTCAATTCAAAATAGCATTCTCGTAATAGTTAGTAGTACAATGCCACAAGTGACACTGACCATGTTGTCATTGACAGCAACAATATGTACATATAATATCCATGCATACAACTCCCTCGTAGGCAATTTGCAATTGTGCTAAATGTGGCATTGCCGTTTATAGCGAAAATTATTTGATGCAACAACAATAAAACGATTAGCAGTGCATTGGAACAAATATATGCAACGAATGAAACGTAGTCTGTTGCACATGTTAATATCCATGCAGTCAAATGCACACAGGGTAATTCAGATGATTTTTGAGAAAAATTGTAATATCACATGGGTAAATATGAGATTATATATTTAATTAGGAAACTACGTAAAAGCTAACAAAAAGAAAAAATTTAATTTCAATCAGAAATTCATTTAAAAATTTAAGGCTGAGACGAAGAACAAAGTGATTTGCTTTAAGCTGAAAAGATAACTTGAATATGACTGGAAAGGCCTAACAGAGTAAAACTCCATATACATTACTTACATGTGCACTTATTTTAATACATTTGCATATAATGCCATATTAAATTTCATAACAATTTAGTACTGATTGATGCACTGATCGCCAAAACGTTTTCAATTGTTTTCATTTTTATTAATTTCGTTTTTTTTTTATTTTGAAAATATATCACCCATCAAATGTAATTAGCATGTACAGATGCAGCATTTATTTGCAACTGTAACGCGAGTATACATTCGCAAACATATGTATACGCAAAAATATACATATGCACTGGTTTGTTGTTTTGGTTTTTGTGGCTTTTCATTTGCTAAATGTCACCAATTAGGCGAAAAGTCCCATTTAACAATAGTAATCGTAGCAACTGTAGCTGTGGCATCAACAGTGCCATATCAACACTATGGTCAGTGATAATGATGTTGCAGAGGTACACACAATAAAGACAAAATGCCCGTAAATTTCGCAGCAACATATGCAAATCCAACAATATTAAAATGCAATGAACTGAACAATATATGCATTGTATGTATGGTGTTGTTGTTATTGTTTTTGATACTCTACACATATGTAGCCAATCGAGTAGATTATCAGAAAAAAATATATATATCTATATATATATATCTATATGTAATAAACGCAATATATAGATAATACCCAATACCCAATAATTTGGACATTGGTTCTGAATACTCGGTCCATAATATTTTGGTATCATTGATTCGCTGTGCTTTGGCTAGAAATCAAAAAACTGTTTATTGTTGCTCTTGCGTGATTCCATATTAGGATTCTTAGGCTTAGCAGCTAGCCATGGATGAGGTGTAATAACTTCTGATGCAATTTGTTCAAACCACTGTTCAGTGATTTGCCAGCTAATGCAGAATCGAGCACATAATAAGCAAGAATCATAACTAACTCCTCACCAGACCATATCAGAAGTTGAATGGAAACCCTCTAGGAATGATATAGCTTACACGGGATTATTTTTTCCCTTGTACGCTTCTTGTATTGTAACACTTGACCTTTGAATGTATTCCTAGATTTTCTATGCTGTAGTAACACTTCTCTCATCGAATGTATTCGGTTTAGAACATGTACTAGTATTTAGAGTAATCACGTTGGTTTAGAGAATCTACAAAATGCACTTGTACTTATGTGCTCATATAGGGCCAGGTAAAATATTTCACAACAATAACAACAAGCAAACGAAATGATATTGAATGTGCAAATTTAAAATCAACGAATTGCAAATTAATGATTTGCAATAATTGTTTTTTATTGCAGCAGCAGCATTAGTATGTATGATTATAAGTATAACAACAACAAATCGTTACCAAAACAACGCATATTTGCAGTTTAATATGCGTGTGTGTGTATGTGTATGTACAACAATAACAACAACTACTAGTACTGCTATAGTGAGAACCACAACTGACCAAAATAAGCCAGCAATTAGCGGCAGATGAGTGTAACAGTGTTATTGTGGCATGCAATAGCAACATGTGTGTATTGTTATTGCTGTTGGTGCTACCACTGCAGCTACTGTGCAATTCCGTTCAATTAACATTTAATGTTAGTGTATAACATGTAACTAATTTAGCACAAAAAGATTGGAAAATACACAAATAGTTTACATTATACATACATACTAGACATTTGTAGCATGTGCGATGCACAGTGAGTCCAAATGTATTTACAAAATGGATATAATTTAGGGAAGTAAGTAAAAAGTTGGCAGACTATGCCCATAGATGGTCGAAGATTCTTAAATCAACCGAGCAGATGGCGTTAAAATATTTGCCAATAATGAATACTTATATTCTCGTCCGTTTAGGAACAATGTATAATCAGTATTTATATTAACTATTTAAAAAAATAATAATTTACGAGTATGGTTGATGTAAGCATTGCGTTCTAATTTTCAACATGCAATTATTATATTTTTATCATCCATTGCAACTATATTTTGTCATATGCAACTAGAATCATTGTCATTATCAACTATATTTCATGCCATTTTGTTTAATTTACATCATTTATTCACGCACATACACACCCACACACATATATTATTTCTGGTACTCATACTACAATATTATCCAAATGTGATGGGGGAAATTGCCTTTTACGGTGTTCGCCGACCTATTCACATCTATCCAAATATGTACTTACAAAAATACATTGTATATACTTTACTATTGCATGTTGCATGTAACAAGCAAGCCAATTTATTAAGTAGTAATTGAAGCAAATCAATGTAAATGAACTAACCGAATAATTAACTAACGATGTATTGTACAAACAACTACAAACGTGTACTTGTATACGTTTTCTTTTTTTTTATATAACATACATGCAATATCATACATTGAATTCAATATGGAGCCCATTTAAAAATTCATCACTATTTTCATGAGATCGTTAAAATGGCCCAGCAATTTAAATAGCCTACATACAAGTTCAAATATTCATATACACCAATGACACTTTATATACACTTTATATGCATATATTATTGTGAATTGATGTGTAAAAATATTTGTTCCCAAGTGATTCAGAAATGAACATTTCTTAACATGGAATACAATCGTAACAGTATTTGTCTGGATAAGCATCATGCCAAATTGTTGTGCTCATGTTTATCTCGCACCTTAGCTCGATACAATGATACTGACAGAAAAATAACTACAACAATGCCAAAAATGATACACAAGGTGAAGGCCAAAATTGAACGAAATCTGCGTGAAATTGAAAAATCATATGCATGGGAAAGTCTACAAAGAAATTGGCAGCAAAAGAGACGATTTGTTAGTCGACTTGCACGAATGTGGTCTTTTCCGAAATATTGGTTATTCTGCTGGAAAAAATTACGTAATCGAACAAAAAATTAATCGTCAAAACGATCGTGTCTACTTTATCAAGCATTCGTACGAAAATTTGGATAATCGTTCGACCGACCATAAGCAAGCACCACCGTCTCTAAAGGTATCGGGAGCAGATACCTGGTATTTTTTGGCCGTGGTATGAAAATGAACGTAGAAATTTATCGTGAAAACCACTGGAAGCAACCTTCAAGCCCATACTACAACCATCCAAATTTTAACAGGATTCAACACCACAGCAAACAAAGGTTAATCAAGACTTGATGCAAAAAAATATTTGCAGTTTCATTTCGATATCACAATGGTTTTTCATGGAGAACGGAAAAAAATTAGAGCAAATCACATTCATGCAGCGTTTGAAGACTTTATCGACAGTTTAAAGAAAATTATTCGTGTAGAAGGAGTTTATAATGAACAAAACCAAGCACAATCTTAAATTTTATATTATTTATGACCACTTATGATATGGGTGCAGTAGCTCAGTGGTTATACCGTCAATATGCACTTTTGAAGCACATATCCGGTTATTTTGAAATATCTCGGCTAACCTCTCATTATAATCCCCGCATATCTGGGCGTAGCTGAGTGGCTAGTGCGAATGCTATCCACCTGTCGGCAAGTCATTGAGAATTTTTCTGGCGGTAACAATATCCCATGAACACGCCTCTAAAAGAGCTCTGTGACAAAGTTCAGAAATAGTGATGTATCAAGGGTTCTGTCATTCGGAACTGGCTAATAGAAGTAGGTCCCTTCTAATACTGTCCAAAATTTAACACGCACGACAGTACTGGAAGGGAAGCTCAGCCAAAAGGCCCTTTCTGGCCTATAAGTGTCACGTATCCGTGTTTTTATAACTACTTTGATGAGTTTTCAACAAAATTAGCAACAAAAAAATTTTAATTTCTAAATGTTTTGACATCAATGCAATTTATTTTCCTTAGGTACATTCGATCTCGGCATTAATTCAATAAAAAATTTTCTAATTAATCGATTGTAATTTGTCCAGCAGTAAAAAAATATTTTACTTCAATTACAAACGTTGAAATTAAATTTATAAAATAAAATTTAAACAATTTCTTTAAAGACACAAATAAGAACATCAGTAAAACCATTCAAAAATTAACAATGTTTAAACAAATTTCAAAGGGTTGACTTATTCTTCAACGTTAATCAGACTAAGATAGTTTTAAATTTCTATTAATTTTGAGACGAGGGAAAAAACTTTATTACAAGCTTTGTCAGGCATTACATTTTGAAAATAGGTTTTGAGTCCCTTGATTTGATCGTGAAAATGAAACTATAGCTTCTTATACCTTTTTAAAACCTACTAAAATTGCTAAAAACTAAAAACCTTTAGAAAACAATGTTACAGAAATTTTTTCAAATGAAATAGTTGAAATCAATGTAATTAATTATTTTTCTTTTGTATTAGATCACTTCGTAGTATTTTATGATAATTAGCATACGTATGACCAACAGTCTAATGTATTTAAAATTAAAAATTAACCTCAATGATATATTATGATGATTCTGAAATTATTTGGGGCTTAGCAAATATATTTTACGAACTTGATTGTTTAAAAAAAAAAACCTTATAAAAATTGGAATTTGCATATCCAATTTCTCCGCGAATACAGCAGCAAGAAGACGTGATACGTCTCAGTGAAAAATAAAATCTAGTCCATGTTCTCTGTTGCAGCAGTAAATTGCTGGCAACATTAAGTAGTATTCATGTTAAGTTTTAAATACATTAAAATATACACGCATCCACTCATATGCAATCCGGTAGACTGCTTGCAGTTAAAAGTAAATAAAAATTCAAAAAAAAAAAAGAAAACGATAAAGAAGCAAATTTCATACAACAACTTCTATAGTACAGAAGATTCGCTTACAGAATTAAGTGAATTTGCTAAAACACACACAACTACACACGTACACTACCACTGGAAAAAAATGTTCTTGTCATTCAACTGCACAACAACAACAACAACAACAACTGTATAAAGGACTACATATCTTTATGTAATCATTTAATTTCCTACGTTCCTTAAGGAGAAAAACAAGTACAACAAGAACCTAAGATAAAAGAGAAAATAGAAGAAAATTACCAAAGACTAACTGCAAAAACAGCTGCTGAAATAATCCACTACTAAAATGTGTGGGAGTAAAACTGGTGCAGTACATTATATGACACAACCTTTACTATAATTTCCTAAGCGACCGTCCAAAGAGAAAAAAATACACTTACTTTTAATACAAAAGTCAAACCTTGCCAATTTAAACCCAATTTGTTAAACTGCTTGCAATTTACTTTTCGCCCCTCAATTACCTACTCTAAATTCGCCGTCATCCACTACCGTATGCATAAGCGTTGAATCAGAAAGAAGCAACACTCAATACAAAAACAAAAACAACAACAACGACAGCGACAACAATCAGCAATCTTGACGACATTTCCGTGCTTCTCTTTTAAGATTTTTTTGTTTTGACTTTCTTTTTAAATTATTATTGTTGTTTCTGTTTTTTTTATACGAAGTTGCCACCTATTTTGTATGCCGTTGTTGCTCTTGTTATGCCATACCTTGTCAGTTGTCAATAGTTAGTACTTTGCAGTTGATGTACATAAGTATGTTGGTGTGTGTGTGTGTGCATTGGTGTACATTTAGTAGAGGAAGTAGAGCAATGTACATACTTACACCTACAACAACAATAAGTTAAGGCGATGTTTAAAGTGCATAGAAGAGATTCTGGTATGTTAGAGCAACGTTATATGATGTTCATTGAACAATGACTCCGAAAAACGACAAATGGTTGAAACTTAAAATATGCTGAAACATACATGTTATCCAGAAAATATAAAAAAAATTATAGGGATATGCTAAAGAACATTAGATAAGTCAGTGCCTTTTTAAATATACTCCCGTAATGACTATAAATGCAACGCTGCTCCTGTCAACTAGTATCTGTGAATAGACTACCCTCAAATTCTGAGCAAGCTATGTCATTGAATTTCAGTGAAATTTCGTGAATTTCAACAATAATGGCACAATGTAAATTTGGTGTGCTACCCATTCGTTATTTTTTGCGTACAAAAACCATAACCGCAAACAAAGAAGTCTTGATAAATATTATGGGAACTATGCACAATCAGCTTCAATGGTTAAGAAGTGATTTTCTGAATTCCGCTGTGCTTCATTCAGCACATGCGACGCCGAACGTTCAGGTCGGCCAAAAGAGGTCGTCACGCCAGGAATCGTCTACAAATTCCATAGAATGATAATGAACGTTCAGAACCTGAAAGTGCATGTGATGTATGAGGCTGTAGGCATCTCAACTAAGCATATACATCATATTTTACATAAATATTACGACATGGAAAAGCTATCGGAAAGATGGGGTACGTGTTTTTTCACAATTGACAACAAACGCCATCATGTGACTACTTCAAAGGAGTCTTTGACGATGTTCAATAGCAACCTGAATTAGTTCTTACGCTATTTCGTAACCGTGGACTTAAAATGGATCCAGCGACCAAAGCATAGTTAAAGCAGTGCACTTATTCGAGTGAACGGGCACCAAAAACGCCAAGGTGGGTCTGTTGGCTAACGCTGTCACGGAAACAGTTTATTAGGATTATTGCGTTGTCTCTCACATTGATTACCTTGAGGTATTCACTTTCACATATTCGGCAATGGCAAAATTTGTTGAATTAGGTTACAAATTGCTACCTCATCCAGCATATTCCCAATGCTACTATTTCCAAACCCTAAGATTTGTGTCTAATGTAGAGCTCATCGATGAAAAAAACGCCAATATTGAGAACCTTGAGAAATCCTCTTATTTGGAAGGAATAAAAAAACGTTTTTTAACACTGGACTAAATATATCGAGCTACAATGAGACTATATTGAAAAGTAAAATGCATTTTGCCAAAATAATATATTTTATTTTATTTTGTGATCTCCTTCTCTTTACATAATCGCAATTCCATGCAATGATGAGCCACCAATTAATTGTAGAAAGCCTTTTTATTTATAGATTCCAAGAGATTATAGATTAAGTTGTAATTCTGTAATCATTTCGTTTTAAATAATTACCTTCGAAATCTACCTATTTTTATATTATTTGAAGAATGCTTAATGAGTTGATCAAAACGTGGATGAAAAAAAATTATATCCGTAATCTAGATTGTCTAAAGTCTGGATTTAAAATATTCGATTCCAGATTCCAGAGCAATTTAATCTTAAAACAGATGGCCAATTTAGGAAATTTCTGTGAAAAATAAAATAAAATTCTATTGAAAAAATTATCCAATTACACCCTGCAGATTGAAATTTCCCCAGAAAAAAAATCTACAATTTTCAATTATTATTCTGCACAAGGTGGAATAAAAGAAACAGAATAGTAGAATAATTTTTTCTAATTATATCAAACTCAATTAATACAGATTTTTTGTGGATTATCAAACAATCGAACAAAGGACATACACTTTTTAATAAAAATCAAATTGAAAGAAATACATATTTAATTTCAATTCAAATTTTATGCTTGCCTTATTTCATGTGTATGTAACACCCTAGCGGATCATGTGGCAACCACAAAAGACATCTTATACGCAACAAGATACGGGTATTTGTAGACAACGCTTATTCTTATCTGATACGAGTAGTCTGTGTAGCTTTGTGTACACAAACATTCAAATCCTATCAACTACTTGAAAACTTAATTTCCAAAATTGGTTACCAACCGCTGTCAATGTGAACCAATCAACTATCAACCATGTTTAATACCAACGCAAGTACAGTTCTCGCCCGCTCATAGTAATAAGAAAGCCCAACTTGAAAGTAATCGAGTGTAATGAAAATAGTAAAAAAAAAATCTCCTTACAGTCGGCTGGGGCCGACCAAACTATACCCTGCATATGTAGATTTGTATATAAAAAGTTTACTCGAATATCCAACTTTTCTTTTATTTCCACTTTTCGAGAAACAATTTTTGCATTACTACTAATTTACACCCGAAATATGGTTGACTTTGACGAAGTAAAAGGATTTTAAGATAATTCTGAGGCTTAGTATGGGAGCTATATAAAAAGTGGGCGTGGCTTACCACTTTCTAGTAAATCCAATTAATTTTTCAATGTTAATCCACACCTTAAATTTGGTGTCCTACGTTGAATAGTTTCTAAGTTATGGTGGTTAACATTTTTGTTTAATTTCCTCAACTTTGTATGGGAGCCCCAATAAGAAGTGGGCGTGGTACGCTGATTTTTCGCCAGATTATTTCCGACTACGATATTAATTTAAGTGTCAATTATGGTTATTCTAGACAGAAGATTGCCGAAGTTACAGCTGTTTCAATTTAAAATTTATATGGGGGCTACGATAAACACTGGGCGTGGTGCGCCCATTTTCTGTGAGCCTAGTTGCTCGTACAATACTAATCCATACCTTAAATCTCGTTATTCTACGCTGAATAGTTTGCAAGTTATAACCGGTAACATTTTTTTTAATTTCCGCAACTTTGTATGGGAGACCCAAAAAGGAGTGGGCGTGGCACATTGATTTTCTGCCATATCATTTCCGACTACCGTGTTAATCTAAGTGTCAATTATGGTTATTCTAGACAGAAGATTGTAGAAGTTACAGCAGTTTCAATTTAAAAGAAGTACAGACACTTTGTATGGGAGCTACGCTAGAAAGTAGGCGTGGCTCACCCACTTTTGGCGAGGTTATATAGTAGTATAATATAACTCTATGTGCAAAATATTGTTGTCCCAAGTGGTATATTATGAGAGTTATAGCAAGTTAAAGATTTTGAAAATTTCGAGGTTAGTCGCTTTGAATGCTTGGTGTGGGCGTGGTTATTGACCGATCATGCCCAATATCAATCCCCTCCGTACCCTTGGATCATAGATTACTTATGCCAAATTTCATCGAAATAGCTCAATATTTACTCAAGTTATCGTGCGAACCAGCCAGGTGACAGACAGACGGACGGACGGACGGACGGACGGACGGACGGACGGACGGACGGACGGACGGACGGACGGACGGACGGACGGACATCGTTAAATCGAAAATTTAATCGACGCTGATCACGAATATATATCCATGTCTATATCTCCGAAGATTCCTTCAAGTGGACACAAACATCTGACCGAAATGAATATACCATGCATATTGCATTATGCAGGGTATAAAAATAAACAAAACAAACAACCACGACTGAAGTTGTCTGTCAACTCACTCGTTGGCTTGTTGCTTCCGCACAATTTCATTGCCAAAAAAAAAAGGAAAAATAAATATAATAAATAACTAAAAAACAAGAAAATAGAAAATAAAAATTAAGCAACAGTTCGACAACAATCACTGTAAACGTCTTTCAACTTTTAAAGTACGGAATATTTCATCTTACTTCACATCGACGTATATAAAAATGCAACAATCTCACTAAATCTCATACATACGATATGTGCATGTGTGCATATGAGAAACGGCTGCATGCCACTTACCAAACCAAACCAAACCAACAACATCAACCAAAATATGTAACAAAAGAATGGATTGAAGTTACAATTTTTTTTTTCCTCCCAGTTATAAACTATGTACACTCGAACATTGAGACGCATGAAGCTGTTTTCTCCACTTCTTTTTCATCTTCTTATTTTTGTTTTTGTTACGGTGTACAACTACACACACATCGTACCTACTTCTTGTATTTTATAATATCCTACATATTATTGCTTTTTCTTCTTGGCTGCTTGCCTGCTTTACTCTGGTGTCGTTTTGGCCTGCAGTCAGACATGTCCTCGTATGCATGTGAACATCAAATCCTTTAAGCAGTTGCTTTAAAAACAACATTCAACTGTAATCTCAGACGTCATGCTTAGTTGCGGAGGCGGCAACGGCCACCAACAGCAGCGCTACGACATCACCTTTTACCTCGTTGATTGTCCTTCACTTTCAACGCTTTCACGCTTCTCATGATCTGAGATGAGCTCTCCGTATTGTTGTTTTTGTTGATGTTGACTCCTGCATCCTATGTTGACTTTGCCCCTTACACTGTTTTGACATGTGGCAGTGGGTTTTTCTTTCTTGTAGCTTATCTGTGTTCATATTGTTGTTGTTATTACTGCTGTTGCTACTGCTGTACATACATACGCTGCAATGCAACTTCCGAATCATCCTCAGCATGATTCGAGCAACACTAGCAGCATCACATTCATTGCCGGTAGTGCATTTTTCAATTTTCTCACTAAGAAAACTCTCTAAGCAGCAAAAAGAAATCTGAGTTGAGCTGCACTAACACATAGACACTTTGTATATTTTATTACAATAATAATAATAATAATAATAATAATAATATGCGCTTCAAGGTGAAGTAAGCAATCTTAGAAATCCGTAGACATCTTCTTCTGTTTCTTCTTTTGTTGTGAGCGTTTGTGTATATGTATATGAGGAAACGTTAGTAATGATGATGACGGGTAAAACAACAATAAACCCAAGACAGAAATGTCCATTCTCTTATTGTTTACTCTCAAAGACGATGATGATGATGATGATGATGATCACAAGATTGACGTTAATGTTGCGACCCTATCTATGTTGTATTTTCCTAAATTTTGCATTTTTACTTTGTCTTTCTTTTCTTTGTGCATTTCACCACTGCTTAACGTAGAGCATGCATCATGCAATATCACTATAATTGCAGCATCCTTTAGGCGAACGCTATCATCACACACGCTATACATCATACATGGGCTCTTGGATAACAAGAAGTTGTTGTAGATTCGCATAATTTACCTAAAATACAATCGCTTATGGTAATTAAGATATTCGTTTGATCTACATAAGCAAAATATAAGTTTCAGTCATTTTATGCAGGCTTAGAATACGCCGAAAAAAGATTTCCATTTTGTTTCACAGCCCTGGGATCAATCTGACCAATACCACCACGATGGGATACGGTCTGTTAAACAAAAAATGGATATGTACGTGAGAGTCAAATAAGGATGTCAGCGAATTATTTTAGAGCCTGAGGCGCCGATGCGTTGTCGTAGTGGAGGATAACTTCTTCCTCCCCAAATGCAGTTGGTTTTACATGAAATCTTGAAATTTACTTAACTGAAAGACCCACCTTAACCCTGTTCGGCTTCAATTCATCACTGGCTCGACTCTCTCGTCGAGTCAAGTGTGCTGTGATGAATCCATGTTTTGGCTACAGCGCAAAAACTCGTTCCGATTGCGATTGAACATCGCCAAACACTGCTTGGTCGAACGTTTGGTTTTGGTTAGTTTTTTTATATCCCAATATTTATACAAAAATGAACTCACTGACCCTTGTGATTTGCCGATCATCCAATAACATACCATGGATTGTATTGACCATTTCTGATGTGGTGGCACGGACGCACTTAAATCACGGGATTATTCCAATCGATGGTGTAGAGTCCCCACAACACTTTTAAAGCTTTTCTTTTGCTTGCGTGTTCACTTTTTTGATTTTCACTAAAATAAGTTTCAAAAGGCTGTCAACAGACTATCTAAAAGAAGTATCAGAAAATGGAAATACATTCTTATAAACAAAAAAGAAATGTTTAATCAATTTTCAGGGACTTATACAATCTCTAAAATATTGATATCAATTACACTGTAAACAAAAAGTGTGCTCTGAAACAAAAAATTAAAAGGTCATGTAATGGAGGTATATAAATGTAATGTAAGGTATATAATTAACACATAATAAAAGTAAGTATTAAGTATTTTAAGTGTTAAGTATTTTTGAAATTCTTTATTTCGAGTACTTACCTGATGCACATGAGTTTCACTAAACACAGAACATATATGAGTATGTGCTTTATATCAAACATAGATTAAGAATCTGTATTTCCACAACAAAATATGTTTTTAACGTCATTTCTAAAATTACGAATATATGTACACAAGGGCTTACTTGTTAAAAATTCAAAAATCATGCTCATGTACCACTATATCGTAAAAGGTATGTAAAAATGTTTTTTTTTTTCGCCTGCCTGTCACTTCAAACTTCTTCATAGAATAAGAAAGAAAAGAATTTAAAAACTTCTTACCTCTTTCGTTGCTAAAATGACTGCCATAATTTTATTTTCATCCATTGATATACTGCTTGGGTAAAGGCGAAATAACAAAATAAAAGTAAACCGGCACTAAGAACAAAAGCAATGACATTGCAAACCGAAAGATGCTACTTATAGATATAAATCTCAATAATCGTTTATCATGGACGTGAACGAAGCTCTGTACGAAGGAAATGTTGTTTGGTCTACGGTCTATGTTTACTCGACTGCTAGCATCCATGTGTTCCTTGCCAAGTTTGCTTTCTGCCCTTCAACTGGAGGTAAACTTAGTAAACAATTTAAATTCGTATGCAGATTTTTCATTTCTGTACACCAAGATACTCGCTGGGACAAACGAACATAGCTCATCTTATGGCATCATTCACATATGTGGAGATACTTGAAGGAAGAATGCAATACCTTCACAAGAACGCACGCACACACGCGCACAAACATAAACACGTACAATAATCAAGATGAATTTGATAGTGTCGTCAATTTTCCGCTTTAATGAAGGCAAACAAATTTACATATTTGCAATGCTACGTCGATATAAGAGTGTATAAGATATTGAGTAAAACTATCATATTGTTTAAGGGCGATGTTTGTCTTTTTTATCATTTTTTTTTTCTTTCTTTCTTTCTTTCTCTTTATTTAGTTTGTTAAATCGGCATATTTGTAAATTAGCATTTTCTTCCGCTATATTCGTATCGATCATTTAAAATATTGCAATATATCTAAGAAATATTTAATGTCAATATCAAATCATTTATTAAATTTACATTAATAATTTCTTCACAAAAAGAAAACCATTTGACTTTTAATGACCTTTTATCGATCGGTATTATTGCATGAAAAGACTGAGTACAAGCTAAAGTCTTCACGTTATTACATATATTTGAATTTCTTTCGTATTCAGCCTAATATTTGTGCTTCTTGGTCAAAATATCAATATCAAACAAAATGGCGGATGTAATATTTACCCACCATTCTATAAGATGCTTTGCGCAAAAAATTAATGTTCTTCTACAAGTTTTCAAGTAGAGGAAAATTTTGGTAAAGCCAGTCTCCAAGATTTACTTCATCACACTGCCAAGAGAATTTTACAGTCAAAATTGCAAACAGAACTAAAATAAACAAAAATTGTTTCTGGCATCCCTCGTCCATCCTACCCTAACCAAAGAAGATAGCGCGTCCCTGATGTGCTCGAAAAATACAAGATCTCGTCAGTGATATTTTGCAGGAATTTAAAGCATATGTTTGTTAAGGAAACAACAAAAAATTAATGCGAAAGCCCCAAGAGTTGAACATGAATTCAGGAACAGTTCTTTTTCAAATTGAAAATGATTGACGACGTAGTTGCAAGTACAACAATTGACCAATGCTTATCGTGAGCACCTGTCTGATGGCCTAATCTCACGACGCACAAAGCATATGTATCCATTTGAAGCGTTGATAAGCATCCCGTAGGATTGAAAAATCAGAAACCAACCTCCAGGTTCCTACGGTACCGATTAGGGCACGTTGAATGGACGTACTACACTCCTTGGTGGAGATGGAGGCATAACTAAAACCTCTTCTGATCTAAGGGGTCAGCACCCTGATTGCAATGCAACTCCACATCGAGTACCCCACGCCTTTGACGTGGAATACTCTACCCGCGTGTTCTTTGGGCTGCCACAACTACCACGAAAACCTCCCCAAAGGGCCGCTCCCAACGATCAGGTTGAAGGAATTCCAACCTGACCACCCGTGTTACCAAATTTAAAGTCTTTTGGTAAGACCTCGTAGCCGAAGCTACTACCAGTTTCAGCGACATTCGGCTCCGGACTGGTGGCTGGGAAATTGCAAGTACAGTAACTCAGACTTCTTCTATATTTCTATGTGAAATGAAATAAACAAACTGGATCTTATCTTAATAAAAACAGAATTCTAGATGGCACAGAGATTGGGAATCACTCCGTGTAAATTCCCGTATTAAATTTATGGAATTTATTTTGCATATAGCATACAGGAGATCTATTACCACACAATAAGGAAAAATTGAAAAGCGATAGTCGAGAGAAAGTTGAGAATCGCAAGCACAACGCACAACATCTGAAGGAGAAAAATTCTTTTATTTAAGCTAGACAAATTTTTGAAGTCAAATAGACAACAATTTAAAATGCAATCCGTTAGCATTTATCATAGCATATCTCGGAATAGGTGGCAACCTTAGCTGTTAGCTAATTTTTTTTCTGTGTGGCGACATTTATGATTTCAATTTTTCGCTGTTGTTTCCATTGCATGCCTCTACATGGTGCTGCTGCACATCACAAAGCATGAAAAATCTTTTGCATTTTAGTTTAGCAAAAAAAAATCTCCAATTGCCCACTTCATGTACTGCACATTGCCACCAGAGAGAGCAATTTTTTAAATTTCTTTATATTTTTAGTGATACAAAAAAAAAACAAAAACAATGAGAGAGTGTCAAAAGTTTGCACTTGCTGTGATTTACTTCACTGTTGCCATCATCATCGTCATCATCATCATCATCATGATCAAGTCAACTTTTTTAAAGTTTTGCATTCATTCTTCTTTTTTGCTCACTACTGTACCAGCCAGGATGCATTTGGTCGATGTTTTTGTTATTTCTATTTTTATGTTATTTCTATTTTTTTTTCGTTTAAGTCTGACACAGCGCTAAATAAACAAACAATACGATAACAGCGATAGCAACTTGCTTATGAATTTAATACCGGATAACGGAAACACAATACATATATATACATGCACATACATAGTACCTTGCCATAAGCTACTGTGTTATATCCACATCCTGTGGTCACACGCAAGTATAATCATCACAATAATAATAATAATAATAATGTTGACTCGTGTTGTTGGTTGTAGGTGTATACAAAAGATGATATTTTGTTGATCATAGTTATTGTTGTTGTTGTTGTTGTTGCTACTGGCACGAGCTAGTTGTTTACGTTTCTATTTCATTTCTATCAAAGTACCTGGTTCACAGATGGAAGCGACCGCACAAATATTCAGACACTTGTGCCATTACCTTCATCATCGTCATCATTCATGACGGTGCTCTGCGATTGTTATTTTTCTTGTTGTTTATGTGACATTAAATGTCTGCACTAGCGCCCATAAAAACACACACACACACACACGCTTACCACAGATATTAACTTATGATGACAATTCATCGTTTTTGTGTGGCAAACCACCAAGCAGCAGGCAGCAGCTGCTGAAGCACAAAAGCATCAAAACGTTGCACATCAGAAATAATATTCGTATCATTCGTCTTAACGTCTTCGTTTTTTTTTTTTTTTTTGTGTACGCCATTTTTTTATGATGTTGGCAACTCCTTAGTTGACAATTATTTTTATTACCCATGACGATGCGTAACAATGATACCAAGAAGAAAGTTCCGCTGCTGTTGATGCACCGAATTGTAACTAAACCAATCAATAATATATGTAGTGCATACAACACACGTTTCTAGTTTGCACCTCTGTATTATCGTTGTTTATTTTCATTTATGTGTATATATGGGTGTACATACCCTGTAGTTCACGGGAATCAATTGACTCTTGTAGTTAGCTATAGAGAGTTTCAAGTGTAACTTTATAGTAGAAAATATATATTTGACCGAAACAAGCCACAGTAATGCAGTGAAATGTAATTATTGAACGAACTTACCTAAAGCTCTGGCTTGAACTCCTTAAAACTAATTCGATCTGGTTACATGCAATGACTCTAGAAACAGTTGTACGAATGCTTGAATACTGAAGACTTGGAGCAGAGATATAACTTACAACTAAATAATAAATAAATGTTTAAATTGTCTAATTTAATTCTGTTTTTAAATAACTTTCTATTTTTTCTGTCTGTGATAACTAAAACAGGGTCTTATAAGCACACCATTTCACATATTTAACCCTAGTATGTTTGACCACAGAAATAAGTAGCTATATATTATTTTACAGGTTTAACTAGTTCCAGGTCTTGAAAATTAAACAACGTAATGTTTGGAATGGTAATCGAAGCAGGAACTATTCGCTCACTCAAGGAACTAGTGGTGCTACCGTTGTACTACAGGGTATTTTTAAGAATGTGGTTGGCTATACAGGTATATAGTATATTGTCATTGCTACCACAACGTTGGTAATTTATTTACTTGGTTTTGAAATTTATGTTTTATTTGTTGTGAGCGTTTATGTGAATTGTGAAAAATGCTATAATAATAATAACAAAATGAAGAAAAACAATAATTATATATATATGCTCATACGAAGAAAATGAAATACTCTGAAATTTTGTGTGATACTTTTAAGTGATTTAAAGTGAATACTGATTATTAAAATGAGAATGATTTCGCATCATCAACAACAATAGTATCAACAGTTCCATAGTTCATTACAAAAACGATTTTCACGTTGAAATCGGGTTTCGTAAGCAGCGGGCTGTGCATAGTAAAATGTAATTACAAACGTTAGACTTAGTTCGTTGTCGACGAAACCTGCATATTGCGTGACAAATTTCATCATATCAAAGGTGATATTCCGCTTAGCTCCGATCATACTATATAAGTACATAAACGTATACAATACGTACATCTGTGACGAAAATTGTGGATATTGCTTTTTGATATAAAAATATTTAGAAGAAGACAAAAAATGTATAATTGAAAATTAGATCCTCCAACCAAAATCATCTGCACATAAAACTGAGTAATGAAAAAATGTTGACAACATTGTATGCAAAATGTCAAAAATTATTCATATACCATTTTTATTGTGCATGAGATCTCCTGGTTCGAATCGAGACATGTTTAATTCAAATGAATTATTCTAAGTTATTAGTGAAGAAAATTTGCATACCTACTATTAAGATTGTGTTTAAAAGTGAAATATAGATTTATGTGCAAAATATATATATTTTTTTTTTATTATAAATAATGGTACCGGCCATTAACTGGTATATTAGAGATTTTTACAAAATGTCCAATCCAAAGAGAAACACGGACAAGATCGTGCAACACATCTGGCCAAAGCTGCAATGGAACCGCACTACAAGTCTGATCAGTCAAGATAGATGTGTGTAAAGGATCGTTGCAAGAGTTTTTAGAGACCACTGCGTTCTGGGCACACATACTAGAAGTATAGAAGTAAGCCACTTAACACATGACTCCTGCATACGAAGAAAAGGATGATACCATCAATCACATGTAGAATTTTATAATGCAAATGGCCGTGCAAACCTCTCAATGGTGAGCATTAGGGTGAGTATTCATATGTAGAGCCAGATGCTTAAAACTCACTAATTAGATTTTATATGCATATACATATAATATTTTTGTCTCAATCAAAGTATTCACACAAAAAAAAAAAACCATGTGGCATCTACTTTGATTGTGCCTAGTCTATAATTTTCGAATAAAGACAGTCATCATTCGAAAGACTCGAGTTCATTTTTTCCATAACAGGAGATGGTATGGCACGAATCATGGCGAATGGAAAAAAAAAACTTTATGAAAGAGAGAACACTGGAGAATTTTTTCTTAATATTGAGGAGAAAGAATCTCAGAAGATGTTACTGATCGTTACGAATCGTTGCTGTGTTGCTGAACAGCTTTTGCTTAAACTACATTGAGATTTTTAGGTGATGAGCTTATAAGCGTAAGTGTCGAGTTAGTGTAGCGTAATTTTCTTTTCTTTTCTTTTCTTTCTCTCTGTCTTTATGTCGTACTAATTCTTAGGCTTTCAGGTTTGGCCCAATGAATGGTCTGTTGAATGAGTGTCTAAGTTATATCCTGCCAACTTCGTAACTGTAACTCGAAGTTGTTTTTATGGTAAAAATTGTATATTGTTAACTAATTGGTTGGTTGGTGAAGATACACTTAGGCCTGAAAAAATCGTTGTGGTGCCAACGAGCTTCTCTCCAGTACTGTTGTGCGTGTTAAATTTGAAGCTACTTAAACTAGTTGGTTCCGATCGACAGAGCTCTTTAAGAAACCTTTCTGCAGCAAATTATTACCGGGGGAAAAGTTGACAATTTTTTATCGTCACGCGGACACCGTTCGAAAGAAAAATCTACGATATCAAAGTTGCTGCCTCAGCCGGGTATCGAAATCACGATCAACGCATAAAATCACTGAGCGTGGTATATAAAATTTGAAAATACAAACATTGTACGAAACGAGCGATACATACTTTATATGTAGTCTTGAAGAAATTTAAAATTGAATAACTGCTGAAATTGACGCTTAAAATCGACTATAAGAAAATTATTGAATATTAAGCCACTGAATTGAACAAATTTAAACATATTGCGTGCTGCATTAACGTCACCTTGAATAGTTATATTAAATGCATTTAAAATAGTAATAAAATCAATTAACATCAATATGTATAGAATTTTAATAAAACGGCAATTGAAGCAAGAACAACAGCAGCAACAACATCAGCAAAGCAACCACAAGGCGTTAACATGCAACATACACATATTTATTATGTACATGCCATACATGGTCCCAAAATTCTGCAACAGCCACAAAGTCACACACACTCGTACAAACATGCTTAAGGTTTGCCAAATTCCATTTAGATACAAGCACACATTTCGCTTTCGGTTAAGAGTCATTCATTCATAGCTACATTCTTTCAATCATTCATGCAAACCACACATACACGAACAAATAGATAGCATCAATGCATGAGTGAGCTAAATGGAATTGGGTTCTGATGCCTGAGTAACGCAACCAGAAAAACAATTCTAAACATGTATGTTTATATGTATGTAAATTTTAAAGATTTTACGTACAGACTTTGAGGTGACTAAATTAAGAATTTAAGCTGTGGTGAAAACTCATACTATTCACTAATACATAAATATGTGTGTATATTACTATATATGTAAAGTCGACTTAGCAAAAGTAATCGAAATAACCAAACTGAACTTGAGCCATTAAACAACCAACCAGCCAACCAACTTGTAACCAGAGTCAATTCAAGCAAATAACCAAACCAATCCAATCCAATTCAAAAAGTCAACTAACTAAGTACTTACTAATATATACATACATATACTAGTTATTTGCTAATGCAATGTTACTTGCAACTTGATGAATTTTCCACCAAAAAATTTTTCTCTATACATGTGAACGAGTACGTATGCTGTTGTGTACTATCTAAAGCAAGTTTAAACCAAATATAACTCAATAAGTGGGATACTACCATGCATAAGCATATACGAGTATGCACACATCCTGTAATACGTAATACTACAATATAAACACCATAAACACCACAAATGCCAACTACATAAATATATGTATGTATGTACTTACATACGATATATTCACCAGCAACATTGACGTTTTACAAAAGCCAAAAAGCAACAACAATGATAATAATGATGATCATGATGAAAAATCAGTTAAGGTTATCATCATAAATTGGCAATGCCATCCATGGTGGTGGTTGTCTAAGCAACTATTGTATATCATCAACTATGTATATGTGCTATGTGCTATGTGTAGCGTGTAAATGGTAGTTGATGCTCATATTGCAAGCAAACATTAAATATAGATTTCTCTTCTATTTCTCTCACTACAACATTCTGACACTATGCTGGTATATGAAGAGCCAAAGGTATTTTCCGGAGCAGCAAATGTTCATTTCGGAAATTCATATCCGGTTACACAAATTACAAAGTAAGTGGGTTAAACAAGCTAAAATAAGCCAAAAGCCGCATACCAACAACATCGAACATCGACATCATCACAGGCAAATCATTGATGGCAACCATACGTAGCAAAAGTAATAGTCGGCATAACTAATATGTAACAATAATTTATTTCTAATTTTCCATTGCCAGAGGATACAATAATTTCATCCACAAAAATATTTGTAATTATTATTTTTTTTTTTTTTCTTTCGTAATGCTTTTTGTGTGGGACAGTATAGAGAGAGAGAGAGAGAAGAAAAGCTTTTTTTATTATTTAACAAACTCTTGCTTCTGTTGCTTATTAAACGGAAGTGAATTGTTCTCACTCTTGACTTACTGTTAACTCTTAATCACAAAACAATTCAACTGTCATTCACAGGAGATTTCCGTGTAAGAGGCCTTAGGTACACTAAAAGCGTGCTTTTGACACATTTAGATAAGTATGGATAACCCTAAGGAAGCACGAAAGTTGGAAAATACTAAAAACGGTATCTAAGTGTACGCAAACTTATAGTGCGACGTTATAGAACATCACAATCGGTACTCGAGACACATTAGTGACAAAAATGATAAATGTTGTTCTCCAGTTACATAGAAGCAAACGAAAAAAAAGTGAGGATGTGGGGATCGGCTACCGATGATCTGTAATAACGTTGGCTACTTACTCTAGGTGATCGTGATGTACTTGCTGCTACTGCAGCTGCGTATGTTTAGAGATTCTAATGAGTTGTTTCTGTTTTAATCGTAATTTAGTTTGCAATTTTATTGAATTAATAAATAAATCCATCGCCTATACAGAAAGTAAGAATAATTATCAAATGTAAAAAAAACAACGGGGAGATGATAAAACCAACCAACCAGCAGCATAAGCAGCAACAACATCGGCCGTTTATGATACTTGCAACTGGAGCACTGAATTTTCAAAGTGAAAGTAATATGATATATGTATTTTTATAATATGGCATTTATCATATTATCCCGAGCAGTCCAGCATAATATATAATCTTTTAACAGCTAAGTAATGGTAAGTATCTACTTACTTATGTGGCCATAACAACCGAATATCGATTTAGGCCGAATATAAAATGCTTCGCCAGCCATCCCTGTTCTTCGCTAGCTGGCGCCAGTTAGAAATTCCAAGCGCCGTCAGGTTCTCCAGTACTTGGTCTTTCCACCGGATGTTAGGTCTTCTTCTTCTGCGTCGTACTCCAGAGGCTTACGAATATAACACCTTCTTAGCTGGAGCGTGTTTTTCCATTCGCTCGACATGACCTCGCCAGCGCAGCCGCTGGATTTTGATGCGCTTTACTATGTCAATATCGGCATACAGCTACACAGCTCATGATTATACCATATTCGGTACTCGTCACCAACGCAAATAGGTACAAAGATCTTGCGTAGGACTTTTTTCTCGAAAACTCCAAGCATTCGCTCATCTGATGTGGAAATTGTCCAAGCTTCAGCGCCATATGTAAGGACAGGCTTGATGAGAGACTTGTAGAGTGTAGTTTTCGTTCTTCGAGAGAGGGCTCGACTTTTCAATTGCTTACTTAGCCCGAAATAGCAACTCTGTGCAAGAGTGATCCTTCGCAATATCTCACGGCTGACGTCATTAGCATTAAAAGCGCTGGTTCCAAGATAAACAAAGTCCCTTGCTACTTCAAAAGCGTAGTTGTCAACAGTGACGTGCTGTCCAAGACGCCGGGACTCTTTGTTTGTTGACACTAGATACTCGTCGTAATGGTAAGTATCCCCGGAGCATTCCCAACATTTTTAAAAGTTCCAATAATAATGATAGTTTATTGTTGCAGATAATCCACCAACAAAATTCGTTGTGCAACCCAAAAAATTAGCGCTAACACCTGCTTGGCACGACATCTCTTTGAAGCCGACAAACCAGAATGACTATACTCATTAGCCTCTTGTTTTGAGCATCATGATGGTAGACCCAAAACCCATTCATAGTACAAAATTATTTGTATCCTTTCCAAATGTTGCTGAAAAAGTCACATTGGGATGCATATGGAAATTCTTTTTTATACCCAAAACTGAAAGAGTCAAGGCTCTATTGAGTTTGTGCCCCCATCTATAATTATCATGAGGTTAATGAAAGATATGGAAAAGTATATATAGCGAAAAAGAACTGATTATAAAGCAATCAAGCTAAAAATTGGTATAGAACATTTTCTTAATTAAGGAGTGAACTTTTTGTATGAGTAGTACAATTAGTGGGTGCCGTAGCTCAGTGGTTAGTGCGCTGGCCTTCTTTAGCCGCACAACAGAAAAAAGCTCAGAAGGGTTCTGCCGTTCGAAACCGGATAATATAAGTGGTCGCTTCTAATACTGGCCAAAATTTAACACGGACAACAGTACTGAAAGAGAAGCTCGACCAAAGTGCCCTTCGAGACGGATAGGTGTCACATGTTAATATTTTTATATTTTTTTATTTGAATCGACTATTTATGAAAGGCCATATCATACCTCCCAATAATGTTGTAACACAAATATCGATTAATTCCTCGAGATTGGCGAGATTCTGTTATAAAAAGCGATGATATTTGGACTATCTCTTCTTATGATAAAACATATTGGTCATAGAAGACTACATATTTTGTATTTCATTTTTATATTTTAAAAACTTAGACATAAAAACCGAATACTAATGGCACTTACTGTAAATGTTCATATAAGTACACAAGCAGAAACACTGGAGGCAACTAAGTCAAAGTGCGCATTTTCATCAATCAACAACTTAACAGCAACCTAAGTTTATACAATGGGACATTTTTGGCAATTCAAAAATAAGTTTTAACAATTATGAATATATATTACATATACGATTCAGTGGCCAGTGGCTAGCCAGGGATTTTTTTACGGAACTAATGAAAAAAAATATTAACCATTAATATTTAGGTACTACTAGTGTTGCTCTACCATTTCATTCCTGCTTGGTTAATACAATTATTCAAAGCAATATTACAAATAAAAGGCATCAAATCTATGTATCCAGCTTAGATTACCTGCTCAAAACCATCGTGCAGAAACATTTTGAAACTGAAAGCAACATGTTTTGAGCGACAGGTTTTGATGGTTCGAAAACGATGTTCATAAATTTGGGTCTGCCCCTACATTCACGCTTTTAACACACGTAAAACCCATCGATCCGAAGAAATATGTGCTAAGGTATTAGAGCCGCAATCTACGATAATACTGTTTTCTCTTTTCTGAAGCTTAACACATTTATATTTCTTATTTTTTAAGTTCTGATTTTATTATTATAATTTAAATTTAAAATATATTTCTATAATAACAATTCAACGTGATTTTAATAATATCCTGGAAATGAAGCGATACTGAAAACGATTGGATATCGGCAAGTTATCGGAACCAGGCATGTTTCTTCCCTTTTTTTCTACCGGAGTACGGCCCACTCCGTTCAGGTATGCGAGATGGCCGATCACAGTCTTCCAAATATTGTTTTACAATTATACCAAGAGCTCCCTATAAGTGATTACAGATTAATACAGTTTTACATTTATCGAACAAAATCTTTGAATTGTGCATTTTTTGCCTTTGTGAATTAAGCATCTAATTCACAGCCAATTCCCCACTGTGCATTGTATGTTGAAATTGCAATACGTCCTGTTCTCCTATACGGTATATACGAACCAACCAAAACGAAAGAGATGCACTCTTCTCACACAAGTGCATGGCTCTCAATGTACATGTATGTAATGATGATTGTTGTTGTTGTTGTTCTAATTTCAACAACCTTTATTGGCATAAAATAAGCTTTTGGGCAATTTACACCTCTTGTCTTGTATTTGAACGTGTTGATTTTTCGGGTTAGATGTGTTAGCCATAGAAAGTCATTTATGATAGTAACGCACTAGCACTTGTACATGTACACATGTAAGTACATATGTACTATGTAATTACAACAAAAATACATACGATATATGTATAAATATATAACATATCTATATGTACATAATTTTTTTGAGTACTACTCATACTGTTGTGCATATATTTCTCCAGACTACATATATTAGCATGTACGTATTACTAATCATCATCTTGGACGCCATGAACGGACAATATTCACATGTAAGTATTTAAGTCATGAATGCAACATATAAATTAAAATATGACCATTGATTTAATATGTTGTATAAATATAAGTACACTTGAATATATGAAGATATTTGAATTTAGTTAAGTGTACCTATTCGATTTTAACAAGTTGAAATTTAATAAGTAGTAGTAATAGTAATAGTACTAAAAATATTTAATATAATAATTATATCTAGCATTTGAACTCATTGAGACTCAAATATATATAAAAATTAACCTTGCAGTCGGCATGGGCCTACTGATTTATTCCCAGCACACATATACAACAGGTCATAAGGTCATATCCATCTTTAAATATTATCTTCCGAAAGATCATCTTCCTGAACTTTTGGCGGACGAAACAAAAGCCACTGTGGTTGCCAAAAGATCTAGTGGCTTCTAGGAATATTTGGCGTAGAGTTCAACCTCTAAAACCAGTTGAGCAAACTCAGATAGCCAACTCAAGTAAGAGACAAAATATTGATGCAACACAATTCTTCTCTGCAATCCCAAACAAGAATCAAACCAATTCATACGCTAGCGTGTTAAAACAAAACACACACCAACAAAGCAATGTAAATAATGAGCTGCTAATGAGTCTGCTATCCAGACCATGAGTTGTCTCAAGATATGCCACTGGAACGCCAACGGCTTAAGCCAGCACCGTTTGGAGCTAATTCAATTCCTTGAATCCAGCCAAATCGACATAATGATGATATCTGAGACCCATTTCACTGACAAAAATTGCTACCAAATACCATATTACAAACTGTACACCACAAATCATCCGCATGGTAAGGCACGCGGAGGAACTGCCATATTGATAAAAAGCAGAATAAAACATCATGTTCTCGAAGATTTCAGTAGCGTCTACTTGCAAGCAACATCTATATGTCTGGAAGAATATATCTCTAAGCTAGTAATATCTGCGATATACTGTCCCCCAAGATACAGTATTACCGAACAGCAATATAAAGAATTTTTCTCAACTCTTGGTAGCAAATTCTTGGTTGCTGGCGATTTCAACGCCAAACACACTCACTGGGGCTCCCGCTTAATAACTCCAAAAGGCAGAAGACTATGTTCAATCATCACTAACCATGGCTACGATGTTATTTCAAATGGTCAACCGACATATTGGCCGACGGACAAGAGGAAAATACCCGATCTCATAGACTTTGGAGTCGCCAAAGGTTTGCAGATGGAAAATATCTCCACAGAGTGTAATTATGATCTATCATCTGACCACTCACCCACGGTAATATCTATAAAATCACCAAGTCCCCAAGGTAATTGCGTTAGAAAGAAAAAAGACTGGTTAAAATTCAAGAAATATATAAATTCCCATCTTCCTCTGAGTACTGTATTAAGAAATGGACACGATGTAAACTCAGCACTCGAAAAATTCAACCAGCTGCTCTCATTAGCTCTCAGCTCAGCCACCTGCACAAAGGTATGCAAGCAATCAAACTATAGCCCATACACACCAGCCGATATTGAATTGCTAGTAAGATAGAAAAGAAGACTCCGAAGACAATGGCAAGAATTCAGATCACCGAATCTGAAAACACAGCTACAGCACTGCACTCGAAAGTTAAAGCAAGCCTTAAAAAATAAAAACAACAAAGAGTTAGAAGAGCACATAGCCAAATTAACACCTGGTAAAGCGTCAGACTACTCTTTGTGGAAATCAGCAAAAAACTCAAATCGGCCAATTCTCACTGATTCCCCCATCCGTTTGAGTGACGGTAATTGGGCTAGAAGCAACTGTGAGAAGGGTTTGGCTTTTGCAAACCACCTAAAAAGTGTGTTTACACCCAATCCACCCTCTTCACAGTCCTCATTACCAAAATTAACTTCTCAACCTTGCTCAATAACGCTCAAAATTAAAAAAAAGGATATATTCAAAGCAATTTATAAAGATTTAAACCCAAAAAAATCACCTGGTCCAGATAAAATTACCGGTAAAATGACAAAAGAGCTACCTCCGGCTTCAGTAATTCATCTCATGCACATTTTCAATGCTATCCTTCGTATTAAACACTATCCCAAATGCTGGAAAACTTCAAAAATTATTATGATAGCAAAACCAGGAAAAGACCCTACAAAAGTTGCATCGTACAGACCTATCAGCCTCCTGCCTCTACTCTCTAAAGTATTCGAAAAGCTACTTGTTATGAATATAACTCCATTTATTAACCTCAACCAACTGATTCCCCAACATCAGTTTGGATTTAGAAAACAGCACGGCACAATAGAACAAGTCCACCGCATTGTAACTCTGATAAGGAACACTTTTGAAGAAAAAAAGTATTACTCAGCTGTCTTTCTTGATATCACTCAAGCTTTCGATAAAGTATGGCACGATGGCCTTATTTACAAACTCAAACTATTACTGCCTGCAAATGTCTCCTCATTGCTTAGTAGCTACCTCACGAAAAGACAATTTCTGGTACATCACAAGGATTACACAACAAATCCATTGGATATTCACGCTGGCGTTCCTCAAGGAAGCGTTTTGGGCCCCTTACTGTATCTCTTATACACTACAGATATGCCCAGCAATAACCATACATTTATATCGACCTTTGCAGATGATACGGCAATATTGTGCTCTCGCTCTAACCCCATAGAAGCTACTAAACTCCTGCAGACTCATATCGATTCTCTCGAAATCCGGCTAGCAAAATGGCGTATAAAAATCAATGAATCAAAGAGCGTACATGTAACCTTCACGCTAAGGCCAGATACATGTCCCCCACTTAAAATTAATGGCCAATCAGTTCCACAATGTTCCTCAACAAAGTACTTGGGTATTCACCTCGACAGAAGGCTGACCTGGAAAAATCACATAGAGGCAAAGAAAAACTCAGATCAAGCTTAAAATTAATCAGTTATGTTGGCTGTTACACAAAAGATCAAAGTTGAATCTCGAATACAAAGTGCTATTATATAAAGCAATCCTGAAGCCAATCTGGACTTAGGGTATTCAGTTTTGGGGCACCGCATCTCCCTCAAATATCGAAAAATTGCAGCGAATACAATCCAAGTGTCTGCGAATTATTGTAAACGCGCCTTGGTATATGAGGAACGTTAACATCCATCGAGATTTAAATGTACCCACAATTTCTGAAGAAGTTGCAATATCTTGCAGAAGCTACATTCAAAAATTACACAGTCATCCGAATCCCCTTGCTAGGCAATTGTTGCTGAGCACGGGGCATCGTCGATTAAAAAAAAAAAAAAACACTGAATATGCTGTGAAATTGCTATACCTCGTGACTCAACAAATTGTGATGGAACGTTGGGAATATCACATAATTTTATTTAGTTTGTAAGATTTGATTACATATTGTTAGTTTCTAAGTAATTTTAGAAAGATCCAATAAAAAAGCTTGTTAAAAAAAAAAAGAAGAGTTTTGAATAGGTTTAAATCCGGTAGACCAGTCACTGGCTAGAATACTTACGAGAACTCCGTAAGGAACTACAAATTAGGTACAATATTAAGATAGCACAGCGGAAAGCGTGGGAGCTTTTTTTACGAATGTTTAAAAGAGCTCACGGAAGCTTAGGAAATTTCTTTAAAAAAGTCACAACAGTCGCAGAATCTCGACGGTACTTGGACTTTAGATATCTGTGAGACGTTAGAAATACATTTACCGGGCTGCTCAAAAGATCCACTCACTTCCTAGAGTCCGATCCTCGCGTATCACAGGACAATCCAATCTTTTTGAAACCATTCAAGTATCCAGAACCAGATGGCATAATTCCAGCAGAACTTCAGGACGGCTCTAGCTTGATTACATTTTCACTAAACATTACCTTTGAACCCTGCATTAGCCAAATTCAAGTTCACCCGAACTTGAGAAGATTGATTGGCATCATACTGAGCGACAGGGTTATAAATGTAAACCTCATGAGCTATTCTATTAGAAGATTCACCTATAAAGGACAATTCAATCACCTTTATTTTGGATATTTGTATGGCAATAGCTGTTCTCTATGAGACTGGACCATAGAAACCAGATAGCACCGCATATGATGTGCTTCTTGGATGAGTCCAAATACCTGGGTTTTGTCGTAGACAAAAATCTTTGCTGGAAACACATGATTGAAGAGTGTGCTGGGAAGGCTTTTAAGTATACCTTTAGGTTATGGCCTAAGTATATTTTTGGAACCAACACGTTAAGTGACATTTCAACAATGGGTGTTCTTTTTGAAGCAGCACCAGTTACGGTGCACTTGATAAAGAGTTCTTGCCCTACAATGAACCTAATACAGGTACTACAGTAGTCATTTTCAAGCTTTCTACTCCGAAAAAATAGTGAGTTTGACCACTCTAATCCCAGATGCAAACAGCTTGAGAGGTGGTTACTCCTTCATTCTTATTTACCACTCTTTCTTGCGAAGAACTTATATGATATTCACCATAAGCTTCTTGCTACACTCTTCTTTTCATTAATGTACTCAGCATTTATTCTAAGATTTAGCATATCTTACTTGTTCTTCCTCCTTATCCTTTTAATTGAAATGTTGAAAATATACTCTATATCTTAAACCAATTTTGTATATAAATTAATCGTGGAGTTTCGTCATAAAATTACATATACATAGCCCGGATAACCCTGTATATACATTATGCAAGCAAATTGAATTATGTAATGCATCAACAACAACAAACGCATTAAAAACAAAAATTATTAAAATTATTCATATCATTTTACACTCAAGGAGATTTTTTCACATTGACAATCGTTCATATCAACAGCGAAGTGATTAAAAATTGAAGAAGAAAAAACTTCAACTTATTTCAATTCAGCTCTCTTTTTCGGTTTGTCTGCTTGTCTGTTACAAACTGGCTGTCTGTGGCGTGTGGACATGACAAGTACATAACCACGCAGATGTACCAGTTTATAACAGCAACAACAACAATTAACACCACCAATTTAACAACTCACTCACTCATATCATTTTCAACCATAAAAATGTGACGTAATTGCATTAAATGCAATCTTTATGATACAGATGATGATATTGCACAGTAATGTTGCTCGAGGTAAGCTTATAATATACGTATACATACAAACAATAGAAATATGAAACGGTTTCTAAAGGATGCTAACAAAATACTTACGAATCTTATAATTTTACAAGTGACGTTATGCGAAAACTAAACCCCGTCTTTTGTTATATTGCTTTTCTCTATTCTTTCAAAAAATACCAGGGTCCTCCTTATTCCTTTCTCTTTTGTGATCAATTAGTAATGTTTGCAAATAAAACAAACAAATATCATACATAAAAGATTTTCGCAAATGTTTCCTTATTAGTTGGAAATAAACATTATATTAGGGAATTTGCAATAAGCAGAAGTGCAATTGCAGAATAGGCGCTTGTTAAACTTACGGTAAGGGATATTTACCCAATACTCCCTTTTTTTGTTGAAAACCTTTGCACAAATATCAATTTTTTTCAAGCCTAATATTTATGTATGTAAGCTTACTGTAAGCTTTTTACAAATACGGTTGGTTCGCTGGGTTGATGATGAACATGTAGACGATATGCTGCTGCTCTACTGCGAAAATGATTGACGATATGTATGTCGTCCGTTCTTATTGGCTAAATAACACACGAACATATACATATATGTATCTATGTATACAGTAATATCTCGCTTAACGTTTTAATTCGTTGCGGAAAATAGCGCATAGAACAAAAAACACTATAGTAAATTTACAAACTGTAAAAAATTTCGACATAAAGCAATGAAAATGAAATGGCACTATGAGGCGAAAGATATGAAAGATGAGAAAATATGAATAATAACAATAGTTGCAGCAGTAACGTCATTGCGTTGAGTGATTATCCCATGATGGATTTAATACGGAAATCAAATCAACTTTAATTAATACGATTTTAAACTTGCGATCAACCAGCAAGCCAACATTATGATATATGTCAGAAGATGACGACAACGATGTTGTATGCTGCCTATTGTGATGTCGATGCTCAAGAAGAGAGGATGTTGGAGTGGCCATATGTTTTTATGTACGAAATGCATAAATTTTGTATCGCTTTGGTAGTAAATGAACAATGGTGTTGTAGGAAACCTATCTAAACCGATGTAAACCGATTTCCAACAAGGACGATATCATTTTAAAATGTAATAAAACAAGAAATATATATGATAGAATAGTATATATATATATGGGTGCCGTAGCTCAGTGGTTAGTGTGTTCGCCTTCTGATATGTAGGTCGTGGTTCAATACCCGGCTGATGCATAACAAATTTAATATCGAAAAGATTTTTCTTTCGAACGGTATCCACCTGTCGGCAAGCAATTGGCAATTCTTCCGACAGTAACAACTTGCCATGAAAAAGCTTCTAAAAAGAACTCTGTGACAAAGCTCAGAAAAAGTGATGTCACAAGTGTTCTGCCGTTCGGAACCGGTTAAAATAAGTAGGTCCCTTCTAATACTGTCCAAATTAAAGACGCACAACAGTAATGGAAGAGAAGCTCGGCCAATGAGCCCTTTGGGGCTTTAAGTGCCACATATTAATTTTTTTTTTATAGTATATATATTTCAATATATGGAGATAAACCAAAAATACTTGAATATTGAAACATAATATTGAACGTTGTACTGTAACGTCACCGGTATAACGTTCAATATTATGTTTCAATGTTCAAGTATTCCTGGTTTATCTGCATATATTGAAATATATATTCAAATATCCCCATAAAAAGTAATCTAAAGTTGTTAAATTACCACTTTTTGAAGGTCAATTTCATCCAATTGTGACCACAAGAAATTTGTTAACATTGCTCTGTATCGTTCACTATAACATCATCAAATTAAAAAAAAAAAAGACCTATGATTCATTCATGCTATAATCCACATCACACTGTTACTTTTTGAGGATGCATTGGCTTCTTAGCAATATCTTGTGCATCAGTATCGCTTCAAAAATGACAATTTTGTTTATTAACAAAGCCATTCAGATGAAAATGAGCTTCGTCTGAAAGATGATTTTTGAATAAAAGAACGAATATCTTCATAACATTTTTCGATAATAACCAAGCGTTCGTGACGAGTGTAGTTACCACGATGAATTGTCAGACTATACTGAATACAAATAACAACATTTGACATTTCTACTGTTTTCAATATGGCCGCTATGATATTTTAAAATCATATCATCCCCATTGGAAACCCCTTTATATAGCGTCAAAAGATTTTTTCCTTTTTCATCAAAATTTGCCCAAGTTGTCTGCTTTCCATGGCTATCACACACAATCTAAAAGGCGCAAGTCGCCATTTGACGATACCCTATTAACAGATAGTAATAGACAGGAGCAGTGTTGCATTAAAAGTCATTACGCTAGAAATTTCCATTTTCCCACCGGGAACTAGCATAGTGTAATCTAATTACTAAAGGAACCCCATTTTTTAAAACTATGCAACGTAATTAAAGCGAAAAAAAATTAAATTTCTGGTAATTGCTTTTACTCAATGTGGTCGAATGGAGAGATCTTGCGTAGGACTTTACTCTCGAAAACTGAAAGCATTCTCTCATCTTGTAGAGTGTAGCTGTCGTTTTTCTAGAAAAAGGAGCGGCTTCTTAAGTGCTTACTCAGCCAAAATTATCTCCTATTTGCAAGAATAGCCTTCCCAATATCTCTAGGCTGACGTCATTACTGGCGTTAATATTGATTCCAAGATAGATAAAGTCCTTCACTACTTCAAAAGCGTAGTCGTCAACAGTGTCGTGCTGTCCAAGACCGTAAAATATCTCTTTGTTGACACCACGTACTTCGGCAAAATAGAAGGCATACGTTATGACACTTTGTGAAAGTAGTGCCATTACGTCGTAAATCACCTTGCCTGGAACTCCGTTCAGTGTTAAACTGTGAGAGATTTCCTTTCCAATTTTTACTGCTATGCAGTTCTGCACAGTTGAATGAGCTTCACAGGAATACATATCTCAGACATTGTTGTGTAGAGGAATATAGTTACTTGGAGAAATGTTCCCTCCATAGACGCAGTACACTCTGGACATCTCAAACCAGAATCCCAGTCAAGTAGAGGCGGAAAAGAAGATCTCCTCACAATCACACCTTTCTCGCTTTCTTGTCTTGCGCCTGAAAAATCTCTCCGCGCTACTTTTGTCTCCGTACCGATCCTTTGCACATCGCGAAGGTTTTTTCTGTATGTGGTGCCTTTCTCTGCGGTATCGTCATGACATTTCTCAGGGGCTGGTAGTAACCGATTACCTCATCTGCAGCAATAGTCATGTTGTGGGATATATATGTCCACCGTGCGCATATACATAGTATGAAGTGGGGGAGTATTCTCTATAATCCAATCCGATATTTGAGTGTCAAATGCATCAGCTGTCTGTGGTGGAACAGTTTGCTGGCGAAAGCTTTCTCTAAGTGGGACTCTGTTTGTTACTTGCGATACATTTACGTCTACGTACCCTAGCCGCAACAAGGTAGATATCCCAGTTGGAGTTGGTATCATGAATCGATTTCACGTATACCGCACTGGAATTAATTGTGATTAATTCGGTTTCTCGTTCGGTCTCTCGTTCGTTCGGAGATAGCCACGTCACTTTATGGATGTCAATATGTTGGAATCTGATACTACTAAGTAGATGTTTCATGCAGCTACAAATTCGATCATTCCGTTATCGGAGGTGTTCTGGTGAAGGCTGAATTATTTAACTATTGGACCAAAGATATCTTTCTTGCCACTCTGGCATCAAGGTTGCTAAGCACGATTTTTATATCCTTTCGGGGGCAGCGGTCAGAGCGTCGTCACATATACGGGGCGACAATTATGTATTGTGACTCGAACCATATATCAGCAACCAAGCGCGCCATCTATGTGTGAGCATGGGTTTTGAAGCTTCAACCTTCCTCTACTAACTGCCAAAATTTCATGGCATTTGGTTGACATTTAATGTTTATTGACATTCATTTTACAAAACACGTGTTCGTTTGATGTTGAAGTTTTAACATGGAGCAAAGAGCGGTCATTAAATTCATTTTTAAATTTTTGGTCAATTTTTGGCTCGGAATCAGGTCTGCGTGTTGAATCACCCTCCGTATTCACCTGATTTGGCACCGTGCGACTTCTTTTTATTCCCTAAACTGAAACTGAAGTTGAAAGAATGCTTTTTTAATGACATTCAGACCATACAACGGGCTTCGACGATGGCACTGGAGGCAATTCCGATCAATGAGCTGCAACACGCGTTTAAATCACTATTAAATCGATGTAACAATCAGGAGGAGAATATTTAGAACAAATATACCGAAAAATTAGCAGATATCGTGTTTTAATTGTGTTTTCTAGAGGCAGTCTTAATACATAATTGTCGCTCCTTGTATAAGGCTGGCATTGTAGAATTTTGCCTTTATGCACATTTTTTATTAATCTTTTCAAAGGCAATGTTCATCAATGCGTAATCCGTGGAAGTTGATGCGTTAATTCGTCATTGGAGTAGCCAACACCCTTTCAGAAGTGCTTTGATAACGCAAATTGGATGCAAAGTATCAAAATTATTTGAATTTACAAGAAAATTACATGGAAAAATTCAATATGTACATTAAAAAAAAAGTATGTGAATCTTGAGTCACTATTATTTATTACAATTTATTTACCCAAAAGTAGCGCGACGAAGAACTTTTCCAAAGGAACCTCGATTTCTAGAGGGTTTTTGAAAACATTTCATCGCACGAAAAGCTATCGCTATATTATGAATCAGTAGATAAATCAAATTTCATTTTAAGCCGGTTTACTTTAATATGGGTTGCAATGCACCCCACTACACATACATACTCATACATGTGGTTTGATCACAATCGCTCCTCTAGTTTTCTTATTATTACTGCTGTTACTTTTTTTTCTACTCTCTTCAAATCCATAAGTAGTTGTTCAGTTGTCTTTAAGTACAATACATACAATTATAACAAATGGAAGGATAGAGATTTTCATTACACATTTAATTTTTTTTTTACTATTTGTTTATTTTCATACTCAATTACTCTCACCATATTGAAAATTGTAATTACGCTTCAATAATACACTCGTACAAACCAGTGGTTTATTTAAGGAGGGTTTCGTGGTTCAAACCCTTCTGCCCCACACCTATTAGCTAATACAAAGAAATTAAATATGTACTGTCCAAATTTTCTATATAATACTATATGTATGTATGTATGTGTGTATGTAATATAGTATTTAGACGACAATGCTTCGGGCTCATGAAAAAATGTGTCGATTGTAAAAGACAATACTTTTGAAGAATATATCGACCTTTTAAAGAAAAGTATTCGAACAACCCTCGTATAATTCACAATACTCAAGCCATAAAATTTGTATAAAAACTTATATTTGATTTTTAATAGTTTCGAAAGGTTAATGATATAATTTTAATTTTGATTTTTCACTTTTCTTTCATTTTGTGCCGTCAGTTGGTGCAATGGTGCTGATACTTCAAATGTATACCGATACCATTCTACTTTCATCGATCACGGAATTATGTCAGAGGTGTTTTGTATTTGTGAAATATACAAATATCAATTATTGATTCTAATATTGTATTGTAAAGTAAAATCTCGACAATTGGGAACATTGTTGTAGAGTTAACATTTTAATGTTGTATTGGATTCACATACAAATTACAATTTATACATTTCAGAGCCTCCTTTCACAAAATTCTGCCTATGGCTCTGGTATATACGTGTATACGTACGTGTAATGTATGCATTATTGTTCACTGAAGTGTTAAGACAACAATAAACAATAAAGGGTTATTAACGCGCTTGTAAAGCCTACTTCATTTACATATTATCAGCATGTTTATTGTTTCCTGCTCACTTAACATAGGTCTATTCGTACATATGCCAACAGGTAATCACTATATGCATTGGCTGCACCCAAGAGCCATCTATATACCTTATATATGTATGTGTAATTTGGTCATTATTGTTTGCATTGTCGCCAGCATGCCAGTAAATAACAGGGACACAGAGCTTATCTTCTTTCTCTAAAGCAATTTAATAAACACACAAACACACACACATACACTTGCTCATACATTGCGGGAAAGTAAACAAAAAACAAACAAAAAACGAACTAGAATTTATGCCCCTATTGCGGTTCACCACTCAACCCAGTTTGGTCGTCTTAGAGTCGACCCGACTTCAACAAGACCAAACTATTTTTTGGTATTGTGGTACACCACTGTTTTCGGTTGAAATTGTTATGGCGTTACCAGCTTAAAATATCACTTGTGACAGAAAAGTGGTCGATTAAAAGTAAAAATTAAGGAAATATACAATTGTGTTTTGCTGTGAAAATTATTTAAAATGGATATTAGTGTAGATTTGTTTTATGAAAATGAAAACGAAGACGCGAAAATTGATTTGCTACGCTTACGGAGAAAAATTCGTGATGACTCTAACCCTCTTGAACTACCTAGCGAAAAGTATAAATATTGTTCAAAATAAATAAAAGCAAATAATAAATTTTTTTATAGATTTATTAGCTATTTTCGACTAAGCAAAGAGGCATTTTGCTTTTTGCTGGATGACGTAAAAGACCATTTCAAGAAATCTGTGCGTGTCGTATCTATACCACCAATATTGAAATTGTGTGCTGCTCTTAGATTTTTCGCTGATGGAAGCTACCAGAAGAGCAGCGGCAATGACTTCAATATGGGAGTGGCTCAATATACAATGTCACTTGTTTTAAAAGAAGTATTAGATGTATTGGAGACGAAACAGACGCTGCAAGGAGTATCAGAAATAATATAATGCGTTCTTTCCAAGCTCAATAAATTTATCTCTTATTTATTTTTTAAATTCATTTCAGTCTTTTTTGGTAAATGGAAGATAACTTAAATTATTTAAAAAAGAAATCTTTTTTTCTTAGATTCACGTCTACTTTGTTAGCTTGGATTCTGGTCCATTAGTTGAACAAGCCTCTCAAATTGAGCTTTGGTTGTAATTTTTAAACTTCTGAAAATGTATAAAATGTTGAGAAATTACAATATGAAGCCAAGCTAATTATTACTTACGATCTCTCCATTATTTTTGGCTTTATTAGTTTAAAGTAAACTGCAACTGATGCAAACACAACTGCTTATGAGCAGTGGTGTATATTTAACGTGCTTGTCGACCAAACTGAAACAGAGTTGCAAACGGCAATACCACAAAAATAATGAACACAATCAAAAAAATCAGCCGCCAGTCGAGTTGAGAACGGCAATATGAATTTCTCGACGGCGACCAAACTGTTACAAAAGTTGTGAACCGCAATAGGGGCATTAATCTAGCATGTTGTGCAGTTGGTTGCTTATTTGGATGATTGGTTATTCGAAGGTTCATCCTTTTTCGCGTTGAAACCGTTTGACCGTCAAATATATCTGACAATCGCATTAGCATATGCTTCAACTACTCGGTATATTGCTCGTTTTTTATAACACCCCGCTGATTGGCAAATGTGTTATGAGCAATGTGCTATGTACCAAACGCTACTTGGCTTACTTCTCAATTTCGAAACACAAAGCACCAAAATAACATTAATGATGATGGGAACAAGAAGAAATGATTTACTTTTGATCATACACGCGCATTACATACTACTACATGTACAATATATTATTTATTAATACTCATATATATATATATATATATATATATATATATATATATATATATATATATATATATATATATAAATACATATACATATATATATGTATATATACGTATATATACGAATAGTTCGACATCTGTTTATATCAATTAGTAAACATCATCAGTGATTTCATACAACAACATACATTTTTCCTCGTATAATCATGTCTAGTTTCGTGCGAGAAAAAGAGCATATGGGGGAAGCTCTACTTTTTTCCTTCAATTTGAAGAAATATGCTGCTGAGTCGAATTAAATGCTTGTGGAGACAGTGCGCTATCGGAAACCACTTGCAGAGACTGGTTTCGTCGGATCAAAGAAGGCCATTTTCACTTGAGTGACAAGAAGCGTGAAAATAGACCCAGAAAAGTTAAGGGCCATGATTTGCAGGCTCTTTTGGATGAGGACGACACCCAATCGCAAAAACTGTTTGCCGAGCAGTTAGGTGTTACTCAACAAGCCATTTCCATACGTTTACGAGCCATGAGGAAGGTTCAAAAATTTGGAAAATGGGTACCCCATGAATTGAACGATAGGCAGATGGAGCGACCCCAAAACACATGCGAAATCTTGCTTGCTAGACAAAAAAGAAAACCGTTCCTAAGAACGGATATACTTTGAGAATCCTAAACGAAAAAAATCGTGGGTCGATCCCGGCCAACCAGCAACTTCTTCTCCAAGACCAAACACTTTGGACGCAAGACGATTCTGTGCGTTCTATGGGATCAGCAGGGTGTCATCTACTACGAGCTGTTGAAACCTGGTGAAACTGTCAATGCTCACAGCTACCACTAACAACTAGTGAAATTGCGCCGTGCTTTGGGTGAAAAAAGGCCTGGTTATGAACAAAGATATGAGAAGCAGATTTTCCTCCACGACAACGCCCCACCGCACACGTCAAAACTAGTACTAAACTACTTGGACACGCTCAATTGGGAGGTGCTACCTTAACCCGCTTATTCACCCTGGCCCCTTCTGACTATCACCAGTTTTCATCGATGGGTCCCGCGCTAGCCGAACAGCACTTCGATTCGTGTGAAGACGTCGGAAAATGGCTTGACGAGTGGTTTGCCTGGAAAAATGAGGAATTCTTTTGGCATGGTATACACAAATTGAACGAGAGATGGGAAAAATGTATAGTTAGTGAGGGCAAATACTTTGAATAAAATAATTTTTGGCTTTCAATGAAAAATATTTTTTTTTTACCGAAAAACAGCGGATTTAAGCTTGTGTGCCTGGTCTATATATATATATATATATATATATATATATATATATATATATATATATATATATATATATATATATATATATATATATATATTTACAAGATTATAATCGGGTGTGACAAAGCATTTCCCAGCGCCATCAAGCATTCAAAATAAGGATTTAGAATTAAATCAGATCTCGAAGATTAATACATTGAAGCGAAGCAAAAGTTAAAACTTGTGTTAAAAGCGTTAGGACTAACAGAAGAGTCTGCGTGGAGCGCAATATACCTCAGAGTCCTCCTGATTTCTTCCTATGCCTACGTAGGCAAGCTGTTTTTTCCGATAATACGAATTATGAACTACAGTAACAATAGACAATATTTGTTCTTTGCAATAATAACAAAATAAGAGTCTGGGTGTTATCAATGTGTACCATACGTTTCTATTGCAATGTGTAGTGCAATTTTAAGCTATTTTAGTGTATTTCTTGTATGTGCAATCACTCTTACGCCCATGCCGATGTGAATATTGGATTTATTTTTGTCACTGCCATATGTTGTTCTTGCCACTAAATTGATACATTCGGCCAATGATTTTGTGCAGCACTGGTACCAGTGGCAAATATTTGTTATGAAAGTACAACCGTAGCTGAGTGAAATCGTCACTAGGTTTTGCAAAGTTAGGAGCATACCGAATGTTTTGAGGTTCAGAAATTATTCAAAAATATGTTTTGAGTTACAATTTCTAAACGAGTTTATCCGTACGAACTTTTGAAGACAAAAAAAAGAAAAATTCTATTGCCTGATTGAGTTTTTAATAAAATTTGGTCGCATTCAGAAGCGCAAAAATTTAACGAAAACATCTTGCATCTTGAATGAAATATTTTGTCATTTAAGGAATATCTAAAATAATTAGGTAATATTAATTTTAAATTCTTGGCTTGGATCTATATTTCAATTAGAACGGATTGAGTTTTGGGATAAGTTATTATAATAAAGGCCCCTAGATATCTACGCTTTTATACTGATTTTGAACTCGCAGCTTCTCCACTATTTGACGTTCAAAATAATTGGTCATATTATGTGTTGTGGCAGTATTCCATGTGTTTCTGTTATTAAATTAAGGTGCCTTCTGCTTTTATGTTCCGTATTTTATTGTCGTATTTGGGGTTCTGAGAATCCTCAAGTAATTGAAGAGAGGCCACTACATCCACAAAAAGTCACTGCTTGGTGCGCTCTTTGGTCCGGAGGTGTGATTAGACCTTACTTCTTCGAAAACGACGATGGAACGACTGTCACCGTCAATTCTGAGCGTTATGGTCATATGATAACCGACTTTTTTTTGCCTGCTATTGAAGAATACGACTTAGAGAATATGTGGTTTCAACAAGACGGTGCCACATGCCACACAACTCGAGCGAATATGGCTTTATTGCAACAGAAATTTTCTGGCCGCGTAATTTCTCGTCGTGGCGATATCAAGTGGCCACCAAGATCATGCGATTTGACACCGCTTGAATTTTTTTTGTGGGGCTACGCGAAAGACCGTGTTTGTGCAGATAAACCTTTAACTCTTGAGCACCTGAAAACCAACATTCGTCACGTTATGGCTGAGATACCGCCCAATATGTGTCAAAAAGTGGTCGAAAATTACCTCAAAAGAATCGATGCTTGTAACAATTCGCGTGGTGGTCATTTAAATGATGTAGTATTTCACACATAATGTCAACGTTCAAACTTTATAATAAAAAAGAAATATCATGATAAAAAATATCTTATATGTGTTTTATTTACATTTACTTTTGAAACCGCAAAATGGATAACCCTTTATACTATACTATACTAAGAAAGTATTTTAATGGATTTTGGTGTTATCACTGGGCTAAAAAAATACATACATATAGTAGGCTGTAGAATTCAACATAGAGCAATAAACAAGCTATTTCGAAAAAATATTCATATACATATATACATATGAATTGTAATATGTACATATATCCCGTCAAACAGAGCTATGAACGCTCAAAATTATGCCTTATATAAACAAACGCAATTATGACCGTTTTTGGTGCGTTGCCTATAAACAATCAGAATTCTGAAGAGGAAATGACAAGAAAAGTTTTTCGTTGCAGTTATGCTGCCTTTTAAATCATCTTGCTATTCAGAAGATCTTATTGTTAGATAAGATCCTACGTCACGTCCATCAATCTAATATTATCTTACCTTATTGATTTATATCTTCAATAAGCATAAATATTTATGTATATCAGGTTGGGGATAGAGCAGGGGCGTGGCACTGCACTCTACAACTCATACGGTTATTACACAATAACATCTTGCTTTGCAATCGAACAATGTAGTATATTCCAAAATGCAACTGTGTAAACTTTTGACGAAGTACCATGTCCCTAAAGGTAAACATACTGGTAGGGATGAGCAGAGGAAAACAATGAGCTCATCGATAACAATTGTGATGCTAAACATTAACAATGAATTTGTGTGGTAGTGCTACAAAGTATCAAGACTGTATTAAAGCTGTATTAATACTTTGCGTATAGACATTTAGGAATTCAGCCATAATGATAATTTTTCAAAGTAATTTGATCCTTAAAATTTTTTCGACCACCTTAAATTCATTTAAAAAAACACAATAAAACAGCTCTTAATGTACATCGAAAACTTTTTCCATCGTTCATATAATATTCGCTGATAATTCGGTGTGAAATACACACTTAATACATAATTTGTTGAGCCCTTTTGTTTGCTGGGATGAGACACTGCATTGCTAGTAAAGATTTTTTATTTGTTTGTTATATTGGCCTTCAGTGTAAGAAAATAGTGCGAAACATTCGAATTCAAAATAAAATTTACATTATGCATTACGCAGACTGAAGAAATATGCTACATACATATAAAAACATGCAAAAAATTGTAAATAGGTAAATATACCAAAGTGTAGAAAGCGTCTCAATCACCATATGCTGAAACCTCTTATATATAAGCAGTTACTACATAGTCTTCTCTCCCACACTTTTGCTGCGTGGCTCTATTTCTATGGATATGTTGGCAAGTTTCGAAGCTCTTGCTGCTCCCGGGATCGAGAACAGGTTTAGACGATATTTTCCGGAATAAATTCCAAAATTATAGAATTTTAAAAATATTTAAAAATTTATAAAATAAAATAAAAATATGTCATATATTAATACTGACCACTGACCACTGAACTACCTCGCCCACATACAAATAAAACAATAAAATGTCATTGTCTATTCATAAATAATTTTCGAAAATGTTTCCAAATATAGCAATCAAGCTATAATCAATGGCTTGACTTAAAGTGTTTATTATAATTATAATAATTATAATTAAAAACATCAAATGTTGTAAAAAAATATCTCTTAATCTTGTTCTAGAATTAATTATCGTACATATGAATCCTGCTGACGAGAAATATATTTTGATCTCAAGCTTTTAGGCATCCCACTGAAAATTAACGTGTAGTTCCACTCAAACAATGAAAAACTTCATTACTAAAATTTCAACTACACCCACAAAATCTGGATTTAGATTCGAAAAACCTAAAAATTGTTTGCTAAATTTTTTTATTTTGATATTATATTAGGAGAGATATTTACGAATCTAATGGCCTATTGTATTCGATTAAAAACTGTGAAACAGATATTACGCTTAAATCTCAAACCTTTTTGTACCCTGCATAATGCAATATGCATGGTATATTCATTTGGGTCAGATGTTTGTGTCCACTTGAAGGAATCTCCGGAGATATAGACATAGATATATATTCGTGATCAGCGTCAATTAAATTTTCGATTTAACGATGTCCGTCCGTCCATCCGTCCGTCTGTCTGTCACCTGGCTGGTTCGCACGATAACTTGAGTAAATATTGAGCTATTTCGACGAAATTTGGTACAAGTAACCTATGATCCAAGGGTACGGAGGGGATTGATATTGGACATGATCGGTCTATAGCCACGCCCACACCAAGCATTCAAAGCGACTAACCTCGGAATTTTAAAAATCTTTAACTTGCTATAACTTACATAATATACCACTTGGGATAACAATATTTTGCACATAGAGTTATATTATACTACTATATAACCTCGCCAAAAGCGGGTGAGCCACGTCTACTTTCTAGCGTAGCTCCCATACAAAGTGTCTGTACTTCTTTTAAATTGAAACTGCTGTAACTTCTACAATCTTCTGTCTAGAATAACCATAATTGACACTTAGATTAACATGGCAGTGAGAAATAATATGGCAGAAAATCAGTGTGCCACGCCCACTCCTTTTTGGGTCTGCCATACAAAGTTGCGGAAATTCAAAAAAATGTTACCGGTTATAACTTGCAAACTATTCAGCCTAGAATAACGAGATTTAAGGTATGGATTAGTATTGTACGAGCAACTAGGCTCACAGGAAATGGGCGCACCACGTCCATTGTTTATCGTAGCCCCCACACAAATTTTAAATTGAAACAGCTGTAACTTCGGCAATCTTCTGCCTAGAATAACCATAATTGACACTTAAATTAATATCGTAGTCGGTAATAATCTGGCATAAAATCAGTGTACCACGCCCACTCCTTCATAGGTCTGCCATACAAAGTTGCGGAAATTAAACTAAAACTTTTAAGCTCCATAACTTGCAAACTATTCAGCGTAGAATAACGAGATATAAGGTGTGGATTAGTATTGTACGAGCAACTAGGTTCACAGGAAATGGGACAGCCGTAACTTCGGCAATCTTCTGTCTAGAATAACCATAATTGACACTTTGATTAATATCGTAGTCGGAAATAATCTGGCAAAAAATCAGCGTACCACGCCCACTTCTTATTGGGGCTCCCATACAAAGTTGCGAAAATTTTTCAAAATTTAAACCGCTATAACTTATGAACTATTCAACGTAGGACAAACAAATTTAAGGTGTGGATTAATATTGAAAAATTAATTGGATTTACAAGAAAGAGGTAAGCCACGCCAACTAATATTATCTAATATTATCAGTAGCTATTCATATGCTTTTTCATATAAATTCCGCAAATGTAGAAGTTCACGTTTAAGGCAGGTTCTCAGAATCTCGGGATTGGCGACGCTAAATTGTAGATATATGGATTTGCATAAAACACTAAAATCACACTCGAGAAAGAATAATATTGTTGTATGCACAAACGTACCTGAACTATGTAAAGTTTAATACAAACTCAAACGAAAACACATACTCATGCATAGAAAAACGTCTCGGTGTACACACGATTACCTACATATGTACATACATTCATGCAACACTATTGTATGATAGTAACATAAGTACCTATCAGAGAAGCCAAATTATTTGCATATTTCCATTTTGGGGGAAATTTCGGTAAATGATCTACGTTTTGTTGCGCATCCTCAGTTTATGTAAAATACAAATATAACATGAGCTTTTTAGCATTGATGAAGGGAGTTTAAGTTGCGGCCACACCCAATTAAATACAAAATCAATATTTAATGTTTCTCCAAACATACTTACATGTTTGTACAAACATACATGCGCAATACCGATCGATTATAGTATTTACTTGTTTCAGTAGAAACAAGTTTCCGTAGAAAAAGGATTGGACATCCGATAACGAATATTGAAGTATTTGAGGAGAACCTCATCAAGGCAATCAAGTACATATAATTGTGTAAAGTCGCTATATTTAAATTGTTTTATCGTAGATGTAGTATATATTCTTAATTTTTATTGTTATGAGGAATTTAATTATAAAACGCGGAATTGCGTAGATAGATTCAGGGAAGAAAAATGAGTTGGCTTCTCTGGCTAGTACATACTTTGCATACAGTGTATAGCTGCTACTTTGAATCAACGCCACTGTAACGAAACAATGTAACAACAATGTAAGTATCAAACATGAGGATAATGTCTAATATGTTTGCATACTTATAATGTTACGTCAGTTTGCTCCTGTAAAAAAAGTAAACACTGTCGAGGGATTTACGAAAAAGTCGCATCGTTTTGGTAAATAATACACATGTGTGCTTTCGCGATTTATTTGTTTAATATTAAATGAAAATATGCAAGTGTAGCTTAGCGCGTATATTATTGTAAGCACTACGTTGATAATACATATGGTTATATATGTACTAGTTAAATAGTAGTTTCAAAAGAACTGCTACCGGCTTTATATTTTCACAACATATCACTAGCTTCATAAAAGACATGTGAACACTCGATATATTGAACTTTTCTACTGAGTTAAAAGAATCAGGTGCCATGAGTACTAGAAGGGACGGAACTCATTGGATAGACGACTCGTCGCTCAGCATTGAGTTACTGGTAGCAGTCTGAGATTTTCTGCTCTTCGCATATTCGCATAGTATTGTACTTATACGCAGGTATAAGATACAATATTTCATAAAAGCAGAATGTAGAGTTTCATAATGAATAGTGTGTTCATAGCTTACTACAACCCCGATTCAAAGGTAATTCTTTTGAAAACTCACTGCAGGGAATATTAAACATTTTTATAGCACTATATTATATTATGTGCTCATATATCCAGAAATATATACATATGTATGCGTGACAGTGCTTATCGCCACTATTCGGGTGCGAAACGGAAACGAGCGTAAAAACAAAATGCCACTTTGGGTATTGTGGAATGCAAAAAATACCATGTTTCGCAAATTTTCACATAATGAGCGTATTTTATATTTTATGAGGGTATTTTTTCTTACATTTATACTTTTAGCAATATTTCCTTATTCTTATTTTCTTTCTTTTTTGTTTGAATATGGAATTTTGTGGGGACGTTTATCTGTAAAGTGCAGTTTGGATTAGTTACATCCATAAGTTTATTTATTTAATTAAATACAATTCTTAATGATAACAAATGCATTTGTATTCCAATTCATTTCCTCAAAAAGTTTTACTTCATCTATTTTTGTTTTTTGATTGCACCTGTATATTATTGTAGATTTGGTTCGAATGATGCTACGCAAGTAGCATCATTCTAAGCTTATGAAACCCTTTTTCTCAAAGCATTATTGCCAAGCACTGAAGATCGAAATCTAATCTAAATCAACCATCAATTCATCTGCCCCAGAAGGCCCACCAGTTTGACCCCTTCTGCGCTGTGGACACACCCCCTGGAGGCTGTCATCTTCCTGGAACTGGTGGACGTGAACAACAACAACCTAACAACATAAACTTTCGTAATTTTGAGTAGATACATTCGAACAGAAAAAGTATTGCACAGCGGCATTCCTTGAAATCTCACAAGCATTTGATCGCATCTGGCACGATGTATTCCTTTACAAAATTAAAACTACACTCCCAATCAACTACTATTTATTCATCAAGTTCTACCTAAACATCAGATATTTCTTCGTATAGAAGGTCCAAGAACAATCTGATATCCATGAAAGTTCAGCTGGTGTACCCCAAGATAGCGTCATCGGTCCAATCCTTTACCTACCCTACACATACGATTTATTATCGACTGAAGGAGGTACCTTGGCTGATGATACTGCTGTCTTAGGCGTTGACACTCTTCCGCACTACGCTTCCTTTAAGCTCCAAAGAGATTAACTTGGAAAACACGTATATTTACCGAGAGAAAGGCTCACAAAAGCTGCGCTGGCTAATAAACCAAAACTCTAAAGACTCAATCAACAGCAAATTGCTTTTGTACTCAGCAATTTAAAGCCCGTCTAGACATACTGTATTCAGCTGTGGGGCACTGTAACTATCTTCAACATTAAAATATTGCAAAGGTTCCCATCTACGACCCTAAGGATGATTGTAAATGCTCCTTACTATGTTACAAACAACCAAATCCATCGTGACGTCAAAACTTCCACAGTCTTCCAAGAAATAAAGAAACATGCTGCATCGCACAATCTAAGACTCTAAACCCACTAATATTGGATTTAACTGCCAACCTTCACCCATCTGAAGAGAAAAATCTACAAAAGATCTCCTATGGTAATGGCCAATAGTTAAGTAATGGTTGTTGTTGTAAAATAAGGTAGTGAAATAGAAAATTCTTACGAGTAAGTATGCATGCTAGTTAGTTGAATTGTTGTTTACATCAACCAGTTCAAGAAAAACGGCTGTTTCCAGTCTCCAGTCAGTGCATCCAAAGTGGGGAGGGGTCAGTCTGATAGCAGGCGAACAGTATCGGATAACGTGCAGGCTCTGCTGGCACAATGGACATCAGTCATCCGTTGAATATAGCAGTTCAGATAGATGTTTCACCCAGACCTCAGTTGTGCCAAAGTGACTCGAGCGGACCAAGGGAGCTGTTGCTCACAGTCTGTAATTGGCGGTGGGTGTCCGCCCAGTACGATATTATGAGTATGCCTTTCGATAGGCGTTTCCACTGCGCATTGGTGTAATGAATTCAGTGGCGCCTTGTGCGTACTAATCCTCAAAAACTAATAGAAAATCGAGCAGGCCCATCAAACGAGTGAAAGCTGCTGCGGATGTTACTTGGGGGAATGGTCAACTGCATTAAGTGGTTGTTGGGGTATGACGATAGATGAAAATATAGAAGAAGTTGCTGCGAAAGTAGTTCGTTGTACAACGTACTTTTAGCATTCATATTCGCTAATGAGTGGCGTCCAGATTGGAGCCGCGCAGTTGATGATCGACCTGATAATGGCCTTATAGGTGTTGAGCAGCGTTTCCTTGGCTTTTCCCCAGCTAGTACCAGTCAGCGCCTTTAGGATATTATTTCTACTATGCTACTTTAAGTTACTGTTTTCAACATGAGTGGCGAAGGTTATGAGATTATCACATGTAACTCCAAGGATTTCGGGCTTATTTACGGTTGGAATAATACTACCAGTTCTGAGCTCTTTAGTCCAGGTGGTAAGGAGTGTTGCGTTAGATTTCTCAGGTGAGAGTTTAAGACTTCTTTTATTGAGAAATTGCTGAACAGGGATTCGTTAATTTCGCTACATGTGTCCAAGACGTTGTGTCCTGACGTCTGGATGTTGCAATCATCAGCTTAAGATATCAGCTGTATGCCAAGAGGAATCTTTGACAGATAAAATTTGAAGAGAATAGTTGCACCACTGGGTGTATTCCATAAAAGATCGCAAATTCCAAACGTGTTGAGTTATATATCTAATGTAGAATATTAAGTGCAACAGATTGCAATAAATAACTGATTTAAAAAGAAAAGTCCAACCAGCGATGCTTTCCCCTATAATTGTGTATATCGATATGAGTCGAACATTAGTCATTGTACATACATATTTATACCTACCAAGTCAATAGAACTCTACGCGCAAGTAAATATAACAAGCAAAACATAATATTGTCACTCATTAGTATGTGTATTAAGTTATTAAAAAAATCAAAGCGATAACAGAACATTTGGTATGTAATGCTAAATAAGTTAAACTATGAATGCATACAGGCCAATCGATATAGATACTTACATTTTTAAAAATTCGTATAACAATTTAGTTGAGATTCAAACATAAACGAGTGCATGTAAGAGAAATAAAAACTAATAGACTTAATTATTAATGTGAAAAATTATATAGCAATAAGAACAAGAACAAGAAAAATGCCAACAGTAACCTTCAGGTGAGCTAAAACGCACAGCACAAAAAACTTGCAACAATTTAACTCAACTCTAGCAAGATATTGATAAATTTTCTGTTTAATAAACTGAATAAGAAAATAACACTTAAGATAATACTACAGACATTTAGTTGACAAACTAGTGTGAAATAAATTTCTCCAAAATCTGAAAATATCTGTATTTTTTCTGCTCACTCGTGTGTATGAGATAAATAATAAATCAAGATGTAATTATGTATAACTAAATTAACACTTTATACATTGTACATTATCACTAAGCATACTTATATACGTAGGTGTATGCACACTCTAATATTTGTTAAGAAGCAGAATGATGACTGCAATTTGGTAGACATCTTCATTGTTGAAATCGTGAAATTATCGTACACAGGTACAAAAAAAGCTGCAAATTGTTGACTCTATCCATTATGTGATTGTAACGCCGTTGAAATTCAGAGTATTTTATTATACAATACTATTGATGTGATTGCAGGCTTTCTCTATATGTATATAGTACAACGAATGTATATACTCGTATAATAAAAAAAAATAGAAAGTATTTTTTGTGAAATTCAGAATTATTGAAAATATACTTGTTACAAAAGTTACTAATCAAAATATTAACCATTACTATCTATAGCCTTTTGGCATTTATTTGGTAGATGATGAATGTCTTTTCGCTTAGAACTTGATTTCGAGGCAAAATATTCACCATTCGCGAAATGAGATTCCATTAATCTGACTATGAACTTTCCAACCTAGAGAGAAAATATTTTTTTTTTATATTTTGCTGTATGTGGGCGTGCAGCGTCATGCAGCAATATCACTCTCCCTTTTTAGCCCGTAAATTTTTTGTTCCAGAGTATGGTTACGTTAGATTATGTGTCTCTGAGAGGAAACACTTAGGTCAAAATGGCCCATAGTGATACCACCGATCTTTTCATCCAATACTGTTGTACGTGTTAAATTTGGACAGCATGATATTAGTCGGTTCCGAACGACAGAACCCTTGTGACATCACTTTAACATAGTGTTTGCCACAGAGCTCTTTTAAGAAGCATTTTTGGCAAATTGTGGCACGTGGGTACCGTTCGAAAGAAAAATTTTTTTCGATATTAAATTTTGTTATGCTTTAGCCGGAGATTGAACTCACGACCTACAGATCAGAAACCAACGCACTAACCTTCCAGAGTATCACTTCATATAATAATTAATCATTTGGTACTGATAACGTTCAGCTCTAACAGTTCACCTAAATGACTCCTTTGAAATTCCATCAGACAGAGAATAACCTTTTCTTAGCAGGAATATTAGGTGTTGCAACAGGGTTTAAATCAACCCATGCTTTTCTACGTTTAGAATTGTCGTATAGTATTCACTGGGTATCTACCGTAATGATTTTTCCTTGAGAAATTTTTTCTTTTGCGCCGAGAAAGTAAATTCATGCAGAAGTTGACTCTTCGATTTTTATTCTCTTCGGTTAGCTTTTGAGGAACTCTTCTCTTATGGATCTTTTTCGCTCTGTGGAATGAAACCAGAATCGCTTATTGAATTACTTCCAACTGTTGTCTTCATGAAAAAAATATCCATCACAAATTTTCGTAAAGCAATAAAAACGTACCTACATTTCAAAATACTGTTAGGTCAAACACTTTTGAGATACCCCTCGTATATGTACAAGCAAAAAATGGATCAAGACAATATTATTGAACAGCGTATTTATTTTAGTACTTTGAATATTCTTGTGTTGTCTATTAGAGTTTGTATAATTAATTAAGCAAACGCTAGTTACCTGTCTACGAGAATCAAGATTAACTTAAAAGTGTGTACAGGTAAATCAACTTCAAAATACTTCTTTTTTACATTCAAACATCTTTATAAATTTATTATATTTGATGAAAACCGATTGACATGATAGGAGGTACGTAGGATACGATAGGATACGATAGGATACGATATGAGGTATGTACAAGCATAAAAAAGAAATGTTATTCATAGGTACAGTAATATGCCGTACGTACGTATTAATCCACATATTTGTCAAAATATAGATTAAATTCTCAGTTGGAAAAATTGTGAAGTAGCAAAATTGTTAAAATTGTAACTATTTAAATTTAAATGAATTTATTAAATTTCATACTTATTTCTGATCTAAGAAGTCAAATAAATTCTTACGTGGTACATAATTACAAAAGATCTTTTAGATCGCTGTGCTTCACTTTTGGGTTAACCTTTTTTAAAATAATAAAGGATAGCTTCCATTTCTCAGAAGGGAACATACGTCTGCGCTTGTAAAAGACTGGTGTTTTTTCAGCTAATGATTGGATGAGATTCTCTTTGAAAGCCTCATCAGACTTGATTAGTCAACAATTTAAGTCGCTATGCGATTAACGAAATACGAAGAGATGGTAGTTGCACGGCGCAACGTCAGGTATGTAAGTAAAATTAAAAATGAAAGACTTCCTACTAAATACTTCCATCCTTCCTTCCTTCCATAATTATATAATATTCTACGTAAATTATTGTTTTTAATATATCTTGAAATCGCAGAATCTATCCTGACTAATCGCCTGATTTTCAAGACAACATTTAAATCCCAGATTCCCAAGCACATAAACGAATATTTACTGTTAACTGGAAATCTCGTGAAAAACATATCTATAAACAACTCTCAAAAAAAAATCATACTAAATAAATCTGCTCAATAATATATATTAATTCCGTTTTCAAACAGACAAACTTGCTAATTAATTCAATAAATTCGCCGGTATACAATACCAACAATAACAATGGTGATTAATAAACGTCATGCAAAAATATTGAAATGGGTTACAATAAACGATTGTCTCTATATACCGTATCCGTCAGATCGTTTACAAATATATATAAGTAAATATGTACATTAAGGTGGTCCAAAAAAAAAATGTGTCCAAAATTGGGTTAATTCGTTGAAATTAGTTGGATTTTCAATTCGTTGAATATTGTCATGGCAACGGTAGCTTTTTATAAAAAATCACCAATATTATTGTAAAATTCAAAGAGATTCAATCGCGCAGACGTGTCATTGAGCACCCTGTATTGGTTACGGTAGCAAATTTAAAATTGGTATTATCAATACCATACTAAAATTGGACCACTTTAATGTACATACAAGTAGAAATATATATAAAGTAACATATATACATATTGTCGATTGTTAAAATCAACCACACAAACACATTCTACAATTTATTCCCTACAAACCAAATAAGAGTATGTTTGTAAAAGCCTGACAGTAAGTTTGAATACGTACATTTTGCTTGATACGTAAAACTTGCAAACGTTTTGCAACACGCTTCGCAATAATTATAGAATAAACAAAAGGGAACATTGGAAAAATAATTCTTACTCAAAGGGTTCCGCAAGCGCTTGCTCATATACAAATCGCTCATATGTACGTACTTACCTCTGTGGCAGTTACAACTGAAAATCGATTTAGACCGAATGAATTTTGCTTCCCAAGTTGACTCAGTTTTTCATCAGCTGGCGCTCGACTGAAATTCGCAGCGCTAACAGTTTCTCCAATACTTGATCTTTCCACTAGAGCTTAATTCTTCTTCTTCTACGAGATCAAATCTACACCTTCTTAGTTAGAGCGTGATCTTCCATTTGATCGGTTCATACTAGTCGGTCGTATTGTTTTCTCCATAATAAGGTATAAGAAGTCACACGATGACGAATCACCTTGTCTGAAACTCCGATCAAAAACAGCCAATAGAAGTTCTTCTCAATTTTCAGTACAAAACGGAAGTTATACAAACTCGAATAGCTTTGAAGGAATACCAAACTCACACGCTGTTGCTGAACGGTAATTTCTTATCGGGCTGTTGAAATCAGTTTGATCGTTCAAATGAAAACTCTTTTCAATCGATCTTGGATCGAACCTACTGAAGCACGCAGTAAAATACTTCTTCTTTGGAAATTTTAAGTACCAATTCTATATGTATAATAGGATTTCTCGGCAAAAGAAAATAAAAGTTTTACCAGCGAAATGTAATATGAGGACTATTTTGTGATGGCTAGCAAATATTTCACCATTACTGAGCTAAACCGTTTTGAACAAACCTCTAAAACTTCTACTATTTTGAGAAAAATAAATAATTACGAAAATTAGCGATACTCGCTATAGAGACTGTGAACTCATAGCATTATTGCGAGATCAATTCGGTGAACAGTTAATTTCACACTTCGGACTGGTGAATTGGTTGCCCAGATCATGCGATATCACACCTCCAAACTTTTTTCCTTGTAAGCTATATCAAGTCCAAAGACCATATGGATAAGCCGGCTACGATGGAGAAATTAGAAGTAATACTACTCAAAATACTCGAAAGCTTTGCCGAAATTTTAAATGTGAGAATGCACCAAGATAAACGAAATCACGGCCAACATTTGATGGAAATATTCTATAAAAAAAATGTATTGTATGTAAAGTATGGGTCTTTTTTATGATAATTCCTACAAGGAGTTAGTCAAATCTTCCTGCGACTTAAAACTGTAGGAACATTATAATTTCATTAAGAATTTTGGATCTACTGCATACAACAAATTTTTTTTTTAAATAAACAAATATTTTAGTAAGGACCACTCTAATGTAAAATATCTACATGCATGTTTTAGTAAATATTATACTTAGTATGGAGTTCGCACTTAATCGAAGACGTATCGAACAGACAGGCTATAACAACAATTCATGTTAGTTGTTCGCTGTTTATCATCGGAGTTAAAACATGTCGCTGAATAATATAAATGTTGTTGCCGCCAATAGCAATGCCACAACCAATACGTATGTTGTTGAACCGTTTATGCAGTGGAAGCTTAAGCAACGGGTTCACTATAGTAATGATATTGAAAATCAGCAACAACAACAACAAAAGTGTGTTCAAATTTGTTTGCATTTACAACAGCCCTTCGCGAGCGCAAAGAAAAAAACCTACATACACAGACATACTGAAACTGAAGGCCTACTTCTTAAAAGGCCTTTTCAAAGCAATCTAACATATCTATGTATTATAAGTTGGCATTAATCGTTTTTAATCATTTTGACACTATGCCAAGTTTACAATTCGAGCTTTTGTAATTCTTTTTTTTTTATACATGTTTGCATTTCGTCATTAGACTGATAGAGGCTCATCATGTCGATGTGTGAACATTGTGAAATAATTTGTAGGATTTATTAAGAGTGAAGAATCCAATTTTAGAAGGGTTTTTACATAATTTTTTAATGTGGAAATATAATATTATTCACTTGTTCACAGATTTGAATAAAGAAGAACAGAAATTGTCAATAAATAAGCATTTATTTTTCAAGCGAGACGACAATCTCTATGCTTACAGGATGGAAGGCCTGTAAAATGCAAAGGAATTACTTTTTTAAAGCCTTTGTAATAATTGCATATAATTGAAATTTTTTTACAGTGTACGCAAATATTTTTTAAGCCGCGAATATGCTTTGCAAAAAACTTCAACACCAAGAGAACATCGGAAAATTGTAAACAACACCCAATTTTTGAGTAGTATTGTGAACATTTTGGCATCGCTAATACATGTACATATAGATAATTACTGTATATCTATGTGCATCCACACATACATACGTATATTCTAATTAATTAGTAAATGTTTAATAATTTGAATATGTGATTCATGATTTGTTGTTAGAATTTTCGTGAAATTTCATTATAAACATATTACAATATAAAATATATTTATATCGTTGTCTTATCAGTGTGTCTTTAAATTTGTAACATTGCAAGTACAAGTGTTATACAAATAAATGTGCATTTTATTAAATATTTAGCAATAATTAAGTGATGTAACACTTTCAAGTACAGTGTACGAAAAATGCTATTCACTACGCTAAGGAAGCAAATTGTAAATAGGGTAGAGTGGAGCGAGTTGCCTTTTAGTGAATAACTTCCAATAGGGACGACATTAACTGTTAAAATTTTGCTGCTAAATTATGTAAAACGCAACGCATTAAGTCACTATGATTTGCCTGCAATTTGTGTTTGTTCTATCCAAAATACAGGGCGATTTTTTATTAAAAGCCTTCAGATTTGAATTAAAAAAAATACATAAAATTTAGAGAAATGTATGAAATCTTATATTTGAGACGATAGAACGATCTATATAATTCAATATTTAAAGATGATTTCATGTAAATGTTGACCGCGGCTGAGCCTCAAATGGTTCATACGCTGGGTCCAATTTTGGCACACTCTCTCCAACATATTGGTCGGTATCTCACGAATTGTAAGTCAATTCATGGTTAAATTATAGATCAAACTGAACATGTTTGACAGTAACATGTTACACAAAAACAGATGTTACACAAAAACAGTATTGCCAAAAAGAAAGTTGCTAAAAAATCACCCTGTACGAAAGTGAAACTCGCGCAATCAAAGTCACGTCGCGTTCTACATAATTCAGTTATTAATATCGACAGTTTATCTTTGAATTTTTCGTCTTTTTTTGGCTTAGGCCATTTAGGCCCATTGGGATACCACGAATAGCTGATTCTTACTCCAATCCGTCGCTGAACCCACTGGATTTATGCAAACGAATTCTGAGTGTAGACAATTTACTGTATCACGTCAGAATATTAATTATTGAAATTTTATTCTTATAGATCTTTTTCATCATACACCCTCTTTGCCAAAATCCTGACTACGCCATTCTATGTGCTACACCAAATCACTGAGACACGTGTTTTTTATATTTTGCCTATCCTCAGAATCTGTTTGAGATTCTCATTAGTAGTTACAAGCATTTGTTATACTGTGTTGTTAATTAATTTGTGAATTCTTTTTCATATTGCGAACAAATATCTTTGTTGTATTTAGAATTTATTCGCAATCGAGTTGCTAGTTGGCGACAAATTCCACAAATTGTGGTCAATACCGCTACACCCATACCTCGCTATACGGCCTTTTTTAATTAAGCACTTTTTCGATTTATGGCCCACAATATTTCGTCATACGACGCCGATTTTTTTTTATTTTCCAAGCAAGCTGCGTCTTGATAAAGGTCAATGGTTAAGTCGCCCAAAAGCGGTTGTCACGCCAGAAATTCTCGATAAAATCAATGGAATGATATCGAACTATCGGAGAATGCGGGTGCGTGAGGTGGCTGAAGCTGTAAGAATCTGTGTGTGGTTCACATTCGCTCACAATTGACAACAAATGCAATCATGTGACCACTTTAAAGAAGTGTTTGGCAATGTTCAGCCACAATCCTAAAGAGTTTTTGCGCCGTTTCGTAATTGTGGATCAAAAATGATTCCATCACAGCACACCAGAGATCAATGAACAGTCAAAGCGATGGAACGTGCACCAAACTGGTTCTGTCGGCCAACAAGGTTATGGCGTCAGTTTTTTGGGATGCATGCGGTGTAATTCACTTCAGTTAGCTTAAAAAAAATAAAACGATTACCGGAGAAAAGTACTCACAACTAAGATTTGAATCGAATGAAGTGATCATTGAAGAAACAAACGCCTATTTTGAGATCCTTGCGAAAACCTATTATTTGCTTCATTTTATTTTGCTATAGTTCTTTTATAATATATTTTGCAATCGGTAGGTGCCGTAACGTTTTTTCTTACTTGAGGTTCTATTAAATGGGAAATGGGAATCACCTAGGTTAGGTTAGGTTATGTGGCTTCCTTCTCTCTAAGAGGACACACTTAGGCCAGAAAGGCCCATTGTGATACCACCGAGCTTCTCTTCCAATACTGTTGTGCCTGTTAAATTTGGACAGCATTAGAAGGGACCTACTTATATTAGCCGTTTCCGAACGGCAGAACCCTTTTGACGTCACTTTAACTTAGTTTTGTCACAGAGCTCTTTAAGAAGCGTTTTTAGCAAATTCTTACTACCGGAAAAATTGCCAATTCTTGCCGGCAGGTGGGAAAAATCTTTTCGATATAAAGTTTTGCTATACTTCAGCCGGGGATTGAACCCACGACCTACAGATCAGAAAGCCAACGCACTAACCACTCTGCTGCGGCACCCACTGGAAACACGTACTCGAATATATGTATCAAATAAGGTGTCTTCAACAATGACAATACGAGAACTTTTGCTAAACATAGGTCGATAGGTTGTTTATGGAAGAATAATGTATATATGGCGTTGCATTTACATAAGACAATTTAAGACAAGACAACTGAGAATATGTATTAGTTGTCAAAGAAGAGAAAAATTGCTTGTGTAATGTAGGCGTCCAGAGAGTTATAAAAACAATATGAATTTTGTCCTCTGACTATGTTTTATTTTGGCATGTTAGCGTTATCGAACCGATCAAGTTAACGGGCACATTTGCTGCCTGGTATAACTTATAACAGCAAATGCACAACTAACATTCATATATCGGTTCAATATCGCTAACAATCGTTATCGAACCGATAAAAGCGCATTTGTGTTATCATAAACTTTAGTAGGCGGCAAATGTGCCCGCAAACTTTTATCGGTTCAATAATGCTAACAGGCATTTGAGAAATCGGACCTTAATGACTTCGAAAAATCAAAGACAGTAGCGAAGACAATGAGAGAAGTGTGGAATGTATTAGTAGAAAAGTGTGAATGAATTGCTATTGTCTTCACAAAATTGTCTTGTGTAAAACCCAAGTTATCTAATAAAACATATATGGTTTGAATGCTTATTCCTGATGGTTGAAAATAATTGCTCATTCCACATCTTTGTTTCACTCGAAACTATTTGTTTAGTCGATTATAAGCCAGAAAAAAAACTGTATCATATACTTGAATGAAATTTTGTAGAAACTTATCTACAAAATTATGGGCTTGAACTTGTAATTAAAATGATAAAAATGCGACGGACCCAGCACATTTATCATATAATTTGTTGAGCCATCTAATCCAAATTGAATCACAACAAATCAATCATTACATTAAAAATGCATATGTATTTATAGTGTAGTTCTTATTGTACATAGATACTAATTGTGTCTTGTGTTTTCCTCTGTATTTTTCTATTATGATATTAAGAATATTATTGTACGAGTAGGGTAAACGACCATAGGTTGGAACGGTTATGTTACTGTGTCGAAACTAAAATAGAATATTTTGTACAATAAAGTCTGAACATCTCGATTTTTTATATGAACCGTTTGTTATTATTTAGAAGATTCAGTATGGAAATGCTTGAATGTAGTACATGGGTTTTTATTTCAATAATTTCAATGTTCTATGTTTCATGAAGCAATATATTGCGGCTCTAATTTTACATAATATTGTTATTTATGCTTCGAAGTCACTCCCACGATATTTTGAAAATCACAACCCTCGAGCGTTCGAACGAGGGATTTAGGATACTTTGTAACCGTAAGATTTAACGGGGTTTAACCCTTTGCGGGTTAAAATGAGTATAACATTTTCGTTTCTTCTAATATCACGAAAATTATATAAACGATACGTCTTTTTCCAAATATAATAACAAAAATATTAGGGATGATTCAAGAAATCGACTATGCCATCATACGAACAGCACCAACCTATGGATCTTACCCTACCTATAAGTTCGTTAATATGAATATTTTGAATGCGCAATGAATTCGATACGGTACATAGATACGTGAAAATTTTAAAGAATTGATTTAATTTGACGCGTGATTTCAAACGGGTACGTTCTGTAGTTAAAATTTCTTCGAAGTACGATCGAAGTGTATCATAGAATTTTGAAAAGAAAATTACAAAAAAGTATTTTCAAATATATCCCCATTTGTTGTAGTGACAATTTTAGTGAAGTCGAAAGTGATGAATATATAACGACAGAGAGGCATAAAGGTGTATATAGTACAAAATTAAATAGACCATCTGGAGCACAACGTGCTACAGAAGAGGCCCCTCTTCAACCACTTCTGCATCATCATCATAATTCACAGTACCAATATCAACCTGCGGTGATATCAACAAAACGGTACGCACGCAGTCCTTGTGATCATTGCGGCTATCACAATATACCAATAATGACCCATCCCATTTCACCTTTGGTCAAATCTCAGACAAATTTGGATCTTGTCGACAATGCGACTGATAATAGACAAGCGCTCTTACCAAGAATGAATATGTCACGTAACGATTCCGTGCCTTCAGTAGTATCGCCAGCGCTGCCATCTCTACAAACTCTACAGGTGTCTAGGCGTCCTTCGTTATTGCTACAAGAAATATTAACGAGACGTCCATCAGCACTTTTTGGTCGTATGCGAAGGGATCAAATTGGATATTCATCAAAAAATCCAAAAACTATTGGGTATATGATGGGCTCACTAATCCAATATATTGCCAATAAATTTTACTAATCTGAATTTTATCTTTATTTACCACTACAACATAGATCCTTGCACGAGACTGCCAATGGTAGCACAGTCACCATTAACGCACATGGCACAAATGGTGGTCCTTATTATGATAATGGCTCAAAAAATTTCCAAGCAAAACAATTCAAAGAGAAAAATCGACGACACGGCAAGTAAGTAATTGAATTCAAATTGCTACACCATACTTAAAGGTTCAACTAGTCACCGACGTACAGGCCCGTACGTATAAAATTACGTTTGATTTTCTCCGCTACGGGCAACGGGTACGTCACCGTCATGTGGTGGTGAGTTTTCGTTAACACGACAATCCCATAAGATAGATCGTGTCAGCTGACACGGTCTGTGCTTTTACGTCGGTGGGTAGTTGAACCATTAATCGTATAAATGTGTATGTATGCTTTTTTTATCTCTTGTTCTTCTTTAGTGATGCGATAAGTGCGGCATTGTCTGCTACATATTGTAAGCTGCTTGTTTTACTTGGTGTCTCATTGCCCATTACCGAAGTAATCTCAGGACAAATTCCAAATTATGTGTATCAAGGCTTTTACGTATATCTCTATACGGTCAGTATATTGTTTGTCATATTTCTATACATGTCCGCGGTACGAAATCGGACCCTCTTCAATGCACTCAAGGATTTTCGTAAGTCATTTGCAAAATAGATGAGTATCAGTTTCATAAGTTCTAATTTTTCCACACGCTCATACGTTGCGTAGACGAACGCAATAATAATGTTCACTTGAAGCATAAAGTGACACATTTTGGAAGCTTTTATTTACGTGTTGGTGCTATTGCCTTCGCCATTGGGACGTTGGTCTATTCTGGCTTAGAATTTGGACAATTTTTCGAATTAAATGGCCATCCGGGTTGTCGCGATATTTTCATAGCAATAACACCCATCTGTCGCATGGTGCTCTGCATTATACAGATTCAATTTATTTTCCTCAATACCACCTTCTTGGATATGGCACGTCATAAGGTGACTTGTCGATTTGGCTTGATGCATATGGTGGCGACAAACCTTTGCGAATGGTTGTACGTATTGGTTGAGGAGACAAAACATGAAATATTCCACATTGGCCATCACGATGAGGATCCCGAACACGATCCCGTACTAAGTGGTGGTCTATATGGCGGAGTTGACTGGAAAGCAGTGAATGCTTCGTTGCAGCTGCCGCATGTGACCAATACGGCAAATGTCGGCAACCATATAATTGCAAATATCACCATCACTAACCGCACGACAGTCGGACAGTCGATGGATCCACATATGATAGCTGGTTGTACACGTACAAATATTATGGGTGCCCTTGTGCAGGAGGTATCACCATTTCTGTTTCCCTGCACCATCGAATATTCGCTCATTTGCGCTGTGATATTATATGAAATGTGGAAGACTGTCAAATCCATTCCAGATATTGACAAAATGCGCAAAAACTCAATTAAACCAGCTGCACAGAAGCCGGCGCATCATTTCTCTGTTGATTGTTCACAATCGCACAAGGGTTTATTCTTTGGTATTCTCATAATTGTAATGACTATCATCTCGATGATTATGTACTTTGTGCTGTACATGCAACCTGGGTTTGAATTGATTGCCACACAAGAGGTCACCCTATGGGAGACGGTGATGTATTTTTTATGCGCGGCAGCAGTGGTTTCAGGTGAGTGTTCAATACATAAAAATTGGATGGGAAAAGTAGTTATGTCATTGTAATGTGAGAATAATACAACTTTTCAGGTATGATATTAATGCGGGACCTAAAATACGTGCAAAATTCCAGTGACGATCATCACTCTATGCAATTGGATAATATGCTACTGGTTGTTGCTCAGACAGGCGTCTATCTATATGGTATGTTCAGTATTTTGGGCAGTTACTTCTCAAAATGGGACACAGTACCGGATCGAGTGGAAGGCATTGTGGGTGAGGCATTCGGTTTAGCGCAGACCTCATTGCAGACAATATTCATTTTGCATGCGAGTCATCGTCGATGCAAAGGTTCCAAACAGGTACGACGCAAACCAGGACGTGAAATTATCACATTTCTGCTGGTCGCCAATATTGCCATTTGGTTTTTGAATACGCTCATCAAAGGACGAGCTGCATTTCGAGAGACACATCTGGTGTTTTTTGGCATTTGGGGCTGGACAATCATTACACATATCGCTATGCCATTAGCTATATTCTATCGATTTCATTCAACAATTTGTCTCTTCGAAGTATGGAAAGTCACATACAAATCGAAGGCGCATTAATTAAAGTATTTTCCATTGCTCGCGGCAATTAGACGTGTATTTAATGAATTATTTTTATTTCTTATTATCTTATTAAATTATTGTAAGGGAAACCTGTAAATAAATATTCTTATTATTTAAAATACTTAGGGAAGAGTGATCTCATACCGACTGTCAAAAATCAATAACTGCGGTTGTTGGGTGTAGTAAGGCGCAAAATGTTCAGTTTGCTCAAAGAAAAAGTAAATTTTTTAATTCTCAGTGTAATTTGTCCATTTGGAATGAAATATAAGATTTTTAACTTTACTTAAATGTTTTTTAAGACATTTTTTCTAATTGAATGAAGGCAATTTTCAATCGCTGTAGCTTGAACTGAACAAGTGCGAATAATCTTCGACGTAGCGGTGCTACACAGTGTTGGCCTTTTAATCTGTAATCGTGGGTTCAATCGCCAGCTGATGCACAACTTTCCTATCGATCTTTTAAATGGTGCCCACATGTCGGCAAGCAATTGGAAATTATTCCGCACTAAAATTTCGCAAGAAAATGCTTTTAAAAGACCGAGTTCAGAGGCTTGGATTCCAGCTAATCCAAAATAACCAATCAAAATTCTTAAGCTAATCAAGATATGGAATCCACGATTCCCCATGTACAACTGGAGACCGCAAAAATGGAGGAGGAAAAACGGATCTCGCTGTGCGACGATAATTTTAAACAAAGATTCCCTTGAGCCCCTAGCCACCTCTGGTGGAGGGTTAGCTTTCATATTAGGACTCACACTTAAAGTGCATCGAAAAGATGAGAGAAGGGTGGAAACCAAATCCTACGAAAGTGACTCTAAAGAGTTGCTGCAGGATGAGGTCTAAGGCTCTAACAAATACGGACAAAGAAAAGACTGTCTCTCAACATAGCCCTCCCGGCCCTCCAAAAGTGTGATGGGCATCTATGGTAGGATATGGGAGGAGGGGACCATTATGAGAGACATTATGCAAACCTCAATAAAGTCGACAGATAAGTCAACACCCGCGTTTTGAACATAAATTCGTTGAAAACGAAGGTGGTTCTCTTCACTAGAAGATATAAACCTGAAACTCTCCCAACTCGCATCCTCAACAACACCTGTGTAGAGCTTCAAGAAGAAGTTAACTTTTTGGGACTAGCAGCAGATAAGAAGCTAAACTGGAAACTGAACAGTATGAACAAAGTCCACAAGGCATAAGTAGCGCTATATGTCTGCAAGAAAGCACTGGGCAAGACACTGGGTTATGTCATGCACTCGATCTACACAGCTGTAGTCAGACTCATTCTGACGTACGAGATCCTAGTTTGGTGGATTGCTCTTCAGAAGGCATCACAACGAATCAGACTTTCCAAAATACAACGTTCGTCGTGTGTAATAATTACACAAAGAGCCACATCAACGAACACATTAGAGTTAATGCTTCACTATATCCCCCCGGACCATCCCTGAATACAATCTGCGTCCGCAACACTTTGGCTATAACATCATTGTGGCCATTAATTGATAACCACTCCAACGACAGATATAGCGGAACTAGACTTTATCACCTTAACGCTCTAGTTCAATAAATTGTTGACCACTCGTATACCTGAGAATGGATGAGGGATTTCTTGAACTTCTAGATGAGTTAAATCTGACGTACACTGATGGCTCCAAATTAGATGAGACTGCGTTCATTGGGAATTACCCACTCCTTTAGCTTGCCTAACCACTACAGCGCTTTTCAAGCAGAGCTTAAAGCGTAGTCATACAGAAAACAACATCTACATGAGGAATATTGGGATCCTCTCTAATAGCCAGGCTGCTATAAAAGCACTAGGATCGCGCAATCTAACATGAAAGACCACGATTCGCTACCGCAGATATCTTGGTGGGTTGGCTGACCATAATAAGCAGCACATAATGTAGCTGCCGGATTACCGGCGCACTTAATCCGAATAAAATAATAACCTGACGGACGGCAGTATTGCGGATTAACTAAACGGCTGATTGCTGTTTTATTAGGTCTGTCCACTTACATTACTATCACTATCAATTTCTGTCATCTATCACTCTCGATATGAGAAAATCTACAAGAAGTACGTGAACTGAAAACTATCAGAAACTTGTAAATTGACATTCACCGTTCATAATTGACAGCTGGATTTACTTGTTCGCCAACACTTTTCATGTTGAAAACTGTAAACAATTGTTGAAAGTTTTTCGTTAGCGAACACACCTAATATTTTGTAAAATGGATGGAGAAAAATTCACAATAGACAATTTTCAGCAGTGTTGCCATCGCAAATTGCCCTAATCCTCTTTTATTTTGAGAATTAACTCATAGAGTTTATGCGGATTAGCTGCAGTTAATGCCCGAGTTAATTCGAATTAACTCGGTAATCCGGAATTAAACGCATTAAACGCATTAAAATTGTAAAAACCTACTACAAAAATGGTGATTCTGCCACAGCCACATATCGTGTTTGAAGAGGAGATTATGGTTTACATAATCGTCCAACTACGCAAGCAATTGGCAAAATTGTGAAGAAATATGAAGAGACTGGATCGTTTACAGATATTGTAAGGCCTGTGCATCATCGTTTCGCTCGTACCACCGAAAATATCGCTGCTGTAAGTGAAAGTGTTGCCGAAGACCCGAATGTGTCGATTCCTCGTCGTTCTCAGGAATTAGGACTGTCTTACGGCACATTATGGCGTATTTTGCATTTGGATCTACACCTACATCCATATAAAATCCAGCTCACACAACAACTGAAGCCAGCTGACCATTCACAACGTCGTAGATACGTCGAATGGGTGCTTGAACAACAGGCGGTGGACGGCATTTTTCGAACAAAATTTTCTTCAGCGACGAAGCACATTTCTCACTCGGTGGGTATGTTAACAAACAAAATTGTCGTATTTGGGGTTCTGAGAATCCTCAAGTAATTGAAGAGAGGCCACTACATCCACAAAAAGTCACTGGTTGGTGCGCTCTTTGGTCCGGAGGTATGATTGGACCTTACTTCTTCGAAAACGACGATGGAACGACTGTCACCGTCAATTCGGAGCGTTATGGTCATATGATAACCGACTTTTTTTTGCCTGCTATTGAAGAATACGACTTAGAGAATATGTGGTTTCAACAAGACGGTGCCACATGCCACACAACTCGAGCGAATATGGCTTTATTGCAAGAGAAATTTTCTGGCCGCGTAATTTCTCGTCGTGGCGATACCAAGTGGCCACCAAGATCATACGATTTGACACCGCTTGACTTTTTTTTGTGGGGCTACGCGAAAGACCGTGTTTATGCAGATAAACCTTTAACTCTTGAGCACCTAAAAACCAACATTCGTCACGTTATGGCTGAGATACCGCCCAATATGTGTCAAAAGGTGGTCGAAAATTACCTCAAAAGAATCGATGCTTGCAACAATTCGCGTGGTGGTCATTTAAATGATGTAGTATTTCACACATAATGTCAACGTTCAAACTTTATAATAAAAAAGAAATATCATGATAAAAAATATTTTATATGTGTTTTATTTACATTTACTTTTGAAACCGCAAAATGGATAACCCTTTATATATAAAAAGTTTGCTCCAATTCCATTTCTTTGAACTACTTTGTATGAGAGCTACATTAAGTAGTAAGCGTGGTTCACCAGTTTTTTGAGGAACAACTTTTGCATATAATACTAATCTACACCAGAAATATGGTTGAATTTGACGAAGTACTTTGTAAATAAGGATTTTAAGAGGGATACTTTAAAGGAGATTTTTAAGCTAATTCCGAGGCTTAGTAGTAGGCGTGGCTTACCTCTTTCTTGTAAATCTAATTAATTTTGCAATATTAATCCACACCTTAAATTTGGTTGTCCTACGCTAAATACTTCTTTATTTATAGCGGTTTACATTTTTTAAATTTTCGCAACTTTGTATGATGTTGAGTATTGGGTGTGGCATGTTAATTTTTTGCCAGATTATTTCCGACTACCTTATTAATCTAAATGTCAATTATGGTTATTCTAGACAGAGGGATGCAGAAGTTACAGTTATTTCAATTTAAAAGATAAACAGTGGGCAAGGCGCTTCCATTTCCTGTGAGTGTAGTTGCTCTTACAATACTAATCCATACCTTAAATCTGGTTATTCTACGCTGAATAGTTTGTAAGTTATGGCGGTTAACATTTTTTTTTAATTTCCGTACTTTGTATAGGAGCCCCAATAAGAAGTGGGCGTGGCACGATGATTGCCAGATTATTTCCGGCTATCATATTAATCTAAATGTCAATTATGGTTATTGACTCAGCACTCGAAAAATTCAACCAGCTGCTCTCATTAGCTCTCAGCTCAGCCACCTGCACAAAGGTATGCAAGCAATCAAACTATAGCCCATACACACCAGCCGACATTGAATTGCTAGTAAGACAGAAAAGAAGACTCCGAAGACAATGGCAAGAATTCAGATCACCGAATCTGAAAACACAGCTACAGCACTGCACTCGAAAGTTAAAGCAAGCCTTAAAAAATAAAAACAACAAAGGGTTAGAAGAGCACATAGCGAAATTAACACCTGGTGAAGCGTCAGACTACTCTTTGTGGAAATCAGCAAAAAACTCGAATCGGCCAATTCTTACTGATTCCCCCATCCGTTTGAGTGACGGTAATTGGGCTAGAAGCAACTGTGAGAAGGGTTTGGCTTTTGCAAACCACCTAAAAAGTGTGTTTACACCCAATCCACCCTCTTCACAGTCCTCATTACCAAAATTAACTTCTCAACCTTGCTCAATAACGCTCAAAATTAAAAAAAAGGACATATTCAAAGCAATTTATAAAGATTTAAACCCAAAAAAATCACCTGGTCCAGATAAAATTACCGGTAAAATGATAAAAGAGCTACCTCCGGCTTCAGTAATTCATCTGATGCACATTTTCAATGCTATCCTTCGTATTAAACACTATCCCAAATGCTGGAAAACTTCAAAACTTATTATGATAGCAAAACCAGGAAAAGTCCCTACAAAAGTTGCATCGTACAGACCTATCAGCCTCCTGTCTCTACTCTCTAAAGTATTCGAAAAGCTACTTGTCATGAATATAACTCCATTTAATAATCTGAACCAACTGATTCCTCAACATCAGTTTGGATGTAGAAAACAGCACGGCACAATAGAACAAGTCCACCGCATTGTAACTCTGATAAGGAACACTTTTGAAGAAAAAAAGTATTGCTCAGCTGTCTTTCTTGATATCACTCAAGCTTTCGATAAAGTATGGCACGATGGCCTTATTTACAAACTCAAACTATTACTGCCTGAAAATGTCTCCTCATTGCTTAGTAGCTACCTCACGAAAAGACAATTCCTCGTACATCACAAGGATTACACAACAAATCCATTGGATATTCACGCTGACGTTCCTCTAGGAAGCGTCTTGGGCCCCTTAATGTATCTCTTATACACTACAGATATGCCCAGCAATAACTATACATTTATATCGACCTTTGCAGATGATACGGCAATATTGTGCTCTCGCTCTAACCCCATAGAAGCTACTAAACTCCTGCAGACTCATATCGATTCTCTCGAAATCTGGCTAGCAAAATGGCGTATAAAAGTCAATAAATCAAAGAGCGTACATGTAACCTTCACGCTAAGGCCAGATACATGTCCCCCACTTCCTCAACAAAGTACTTGGGTATTCACCTCGACAGAAGGCTGACCTAGAAAAATCACATAGAGGCAAAGAAAACTCAGATCAAGCTTAAAATTAATCAGTTATGGTGGCTGTTACACAAAAGATCAAAGTTGAATCTCGAATACAAAGTGCTATTATATAAAGCAATTCTGAAGCCAATCTGGACTTATGGTATTCAGTTTTAGGGCACCGCATCTCCCTCAAATATCGAAAAATTGCAGCGAATACAATCCAAGTGTATGCGAATTATTGTAAACGCGCCTTGGTATATGAGGAACGTTAACATCCATCGAGATTTAAATGTACCCACAATTTCTGAGGAAGTTGCAATGTCCTGCAGAAGCTACATTCAAAAATTACACAGTCATCAGAATCCCCTTCCTAGGCAATTGTTGCCTAGGAAGGGGATTCTGAATATGCTGTGAAATTGCTATACCTCGTAACTCAACAAATTGTGATGGAACGTTGGAAATATCACATAATTTTATTTAGTTTGTAAGATTTGATTACTTATTGTTAGTTTCTAAGTAATTTTAGAAAGATCCAATAAAAAAAGCTTGAAAAAAAAATTATGGTTATTCTAGACAGAATATTGTAGAAGTTACAGCTGTTTCAATTTAAAAGAAGTACAGACACTTTGTATGGGAGCTACTATAAAAAGTAGACGTGGCTCTCCCATTTTTAGCAAAATTATGTAGCAGTACAATGTAACTTCACTTGCCAAATATTGTTGGTCCAGGTAGTATATTAAGTGAGTTATAGTAAGTTAACCTTTTTGAAAATTCCGAGTTTAGTCGCATTGAATACTTCGTGTGGGCGTGATTATTAACCGATCATGCCCAACATCAATCCCCTCCGTACCCTTGGATCATAGGTTACTTATGCCAAACTTCGTCACAATAGCTCAATATTTGCTCAAGTTATCGTGCGAACCAGCCAGGTGACAGACAGACGGACGGACGGACGGACGGACATCGTTAAATCGAAACACAGCGTTCATGGATATACCGTTCATGGGAAATCTAATGTAAACAGGCACTTAAGTATGACACTTTGGCATTTAACGCTAGGCGGCAGAACACACTCCACTCAACTCTTTTGTTTAGGTATGGCTGAGCGATGAATGTTATCACTTCAAAGTGCCTGTTTACATTAGATTTCCCATGAACGGTATATCCATGAACGCTGTGTTCACATTAGTGCAATTGCGCCGATTTTATTTCAACTAAAATGCTACAGTGGAATTGGAATTTTGGAATAAAGTGGGGCTGTGCAATTAATCGTTTGTTCAGAAATATTGATTAATCAAAGTATTCGATTAATCAAATATGAAATTAGTCGAATTATCATGATTTTGATTATTCAAAATAAAAATTATTCTAAAAAAATTTTCAAAATATTGATAATATTTCAAATATTTCATAAATAAAGAAAAAATAAACATGAAAATGATTGCGATTAATCAAAATTCTGATTAATCGAATAATTTCAATTTTGATAAATCATCATTTTGATCAAGCGAATTGATTTGTCGAATAATTTGATTAATCAGACTTTTTGAACAAAAAATTAATCGCACATCCCTAATATAGAACGCTTCTTATTGATGTTATCGCTTCAACGTCTAAAAATTTGTGCGCATAGTTGTCATAATCGAAACACTTTGGACATAGAACATAGGTCGTTGCGCCGATTTTTAATTTTGGATTTGGTTTTCGGCGCAAAACTTCCATTACTTTCTTACTGCCTACTTTTCTACCTATCTCGCTCGCACAGTTGCGAGCCGGGCAGGCCAATGTGAACAGGCACAAACAAATGCTCGTAACGTTGCTTTTCTTAGCGCCACGCAATTGTCGTTTTCTTTGTACCTAAACAAATGCGTGGCGTCAAATAATCATTGTATTTGCCATGATGCATAACAATAACGTGGAGTAAGCTTAGAAATAACACAATATCATTTAAATTGCAAATTTTAATCATGTTTTTATTATTTCTTCTTATAAATTTTTGTATTTTTGATTACAACAAAAACGTTTGATTTTGTGCGTGTAACTCAAATTTTATCGAGGTTTCACAAAGCTTCCTATATCTGGTTGTTAATGCGCATGGTACTTCGCTTCATTCGCAACATGGCATAGCGCAATGTCACAATTGGAAATTGGTTACGCTCTAGGTTAGTGAGTAGCGTATTTCGAATGAGAGCATAAGATAGAGAAATTGGAAACGCTTTCTCTTGACAAAATATCATAAATGTCGTAAACAATTTAATTTTATAAGCTTTGTTCGCCTACTTTACTAGTAAATTATCTTTATTAACACAATTCAGGAGCATAAGAAAAATCCTCTCTAAAAATGAGAAAAAAGTAAAAAAGTACGCGAACGGAAAAGTTGTAAGATTTAGTAGTAAACTACATGAAATATCAAACCAGATGTTTTTTTCTTCAATACTGTCACTTGCCAGTTTTTTTGCTATCTTACGAATTCTTACTAGTAGAAATATTACCAATAAAAATTTGAAAGAATTATCACAGAGAGAAAATAATTAGCTCTCTCAATTTCCTCTCTTTCACGAACATATTTCCAGTAAAATTTGGAATAATTTGTAAAAACTTTCGCAGCAAACGAACCAATTGTCAAAGTGGTGTGTTTCTTGTTTTCTTCTTTGGTTCATCTTCTTCTTTCCGTATGTGTTTGCTGTTGTTTTGTCCTTCATTCTCGTATTGCTATACCTTCACAAATATAGCGTACTTGAGTGTTGTTCTCATTTCTCTTTATTCACTTTCGCAGCAGCAACGAAGAGTCATTCCGTCTTTTTATTTTGGCAATTTATCTGATATTCCAGTTTTGCAATTTGATTTGTTGTAAGTTTACTGTTACAATTTACAATATAGAATTTATATAATTGATTATTGGATGTGTAGCTCTTAGGCACAAAAGGTACAATGGAGGTTGACGAAGAAGAATTCGAAGTGCCTTCATCAAGCAGCAAAGGTGAAAAAAAACGTTTCGAAGTGAAAAAAGTATGTGGAGTTACTGCAATTTATTTAAATGGCTATGTATCTATTATAATTCTTGCATCTTTTATTACAGTGGAATGCCGTTGCACTATGGGCTTGGGGTAAGTTAAATATTTATGGTCGAAGATGTTGAACATAACCTTGAAATTGTGGTATAAACACTAATAATGATATAAATACACATATTTCTGTAGATATTGTTGTGGATAATTGCGCTATTTGCCGTAATCACATCATGGATTTATGCATTGAGTGTCAGGCAAATCAGGCATCAGCCACCAGCGAAGAATGCACCGTCGCTTGGGGTGTTTGTAATCATGCTTTCCATTTTCATTGTATCTCACGTTGGCTAAAGACGCGACAAGTGTGTCCATTAGACAACAGGGAATGGGATTTCCAAAAATATGGCCACTAAATCTGTATGCAATGTGATGTATTGCAAAGAAATTATCAATATGTAATAACGATAGAAGCGAAACTGGAATGTAGTCAATACGACAATATTGGACGATATGGAGGAAATAATTTAAAAATATTTCTTTAAACATAAATTGGAAGCATGTGCTGTTTTTCAAAGTATAGCACATAATAGTTATAAATATATGATTTTAAAAGATTCGTTTTTATAATATCATGCTGTTTCAATTTAAAAAAAAATTATCGGCCATGCCTCCTTTAAAATCTTCATATGTACATGTACATATATCATTGTTAAGAAACAGAAGTATTTCAATATTCACTAGTGTGATGGAAAATTTGTAATTAATATCAACGTCATCAAAATCTACAATAGAATTTCCGCAAATTTTATACCCTTATAACTGTGATATTGGTGAAATAAGCACATACGAAATAGAATGGACGGCTCTACGTCGTAGAATAACTCGACCACAGGGTTCATACAACTCATTAGAATATGTAAATGCTTTGTACAAGAACAAAAAAACACATTTCCGTATTGCTGTTACAACAACAACAAAAAGCGTTCACTGCAGTGAATCAATCATAATTCAAACGGGCTTAAACACGTTTAACCCATTTTCCGTTACGTGTTAAAAACGTTAGTTGTGCGCATCCCAGCGACAAAATGAAAGTCATAGTAAGTGAAAAACAAATTGTAATTCGACAATTTAATGATCGTAAGTTATTTTTAACAAGGTGATGTCATAGGCAGGCAAAGTAACGTCTTCCTTATTTGCATTACAAATTAGTAATATTAGAATCAAACTGCAAGTTATTACGAATTGTTAACATTTATTACTAGTTTTTACTGGTAAAACGTTCACGTACTCGAAGAATGTGCAACGAGAGCATAAAAAATAGCTCGAAATTTCTGCTAGTAATAATTTGAAGCATACAAAACAACAACAAATGTCCAAATCAATCGGTTGTCTTATGATATAAATACACAGGTGAAAAATATAAATATCCGTTTAAAATTTTGAAATTAATTTGGTTTTGAAGTGAAAATTATACAATGAACTGCTTATTTACCAATTGCGCAAACAAAGCAAGGATAAACTCGCAAAAAATGCACGTTTTTTATCTCCGTGATATATGCACCGTCTCCAATCGTAACATAAATAAACAAAATATATTATATACCCCTGCCATATTTGAGCGAAAGTCCAATCCAAAAATTAAAAATCGACGAAACGAACTATGTTGTATGTCCAGTGTTTCGATTTTGACAAATATGTTCACAAAATTTTAGACATTGAAGCGATAACATCAGTAAGAAGCGCTCTATTTTAGAGTTGGGTTATTAATTGTTTGTTCAAAAAGTTTAATTAATGAAATTATTCGACTAATCAATTCGTTTAATCAAAATTGAAATTATTCGATTAATCCGAATTTTGATTCATCAAAATATATTTCATTTTTATATTTTCTTTGTTTTTAAAATTTTCTGTGGGAATAAAAAATTTTAATGCATTCTCAAAAATTGGAATTGTAGAAAAAGTGAAATATTTTAGTTTTATGAATAACGTAATTAATATTTATATGAAAAGTAAACGAAAATGAGTTCTCGGGACTATAACAACTCCCAGATTCTGAGTGAGCTGTGCTCATAAATTTAGTTAACCAATAAGAAGCTTCGCAATGGCCAAAAGCACAGTATCCAAAGTGACAACAGGAACAGGAAACAACAAAAAAACGTTCTCATATTCATTAATTTAACGATCCATTTCCAAACGGAGCTCCTTTATCTCAAGTTGTCGCAATTTTATGCGATGTTTTCAGCAGAAACTTGCGTTTTTGGATGGTGCTCCTTTAAGTCTTTTCTTGTATTCTTTAAAGGCAGGACCCTTCGAAAACTGCTTTCATTTTCAACTAATTTTTTTATAGATTGCTGACTCTACATCTATAAATATTTTAACCGTTTCCTAAAAATTTTGGAAACACAATAAATTGGGTTGTTTAAGAAATAAATTTAAAATGTATGCGTTTACCTACAACAACCGGCAGTAACAATTTGCCAAAAATGCCTCTTAAAAGAGCTCTGTGACAAAACTAAGTTAAAGTGATGTCACAAAGATTCTGCCGTTCGGAACCGGTTAATATAAGTAGGTCCCTTCTAATGCTGTCCAAATTTAATACGCACAACAGTATTGGAAGAGAAGCTCGGTATCACAATGAGCCTTCCTGGCCTAAGTGTGTCCTCTCAGAGAGAAGGCAGCCACATAACCTAACCTACAATGAAGATTCTTTTTTATGTATTTTCGGTGTCGGTGGCAGACTATGGTCAAGTTTATGGCATCCACGTGATGTGTTGAGCATCTCATCACCACTGAAATTTGAGGTAACTGCACCGTTAGCCTCCTCGTTAACTCTGTCTACCACTGCGTATATGCCAGAGACTCTTGCCACATTCTCTTTGGAAAGAGTGTGCTTTTTAAAGGTTCCGCTACCATTCGCTATGACTCGTTTTTATTGTGTGCCGGATTTTTCCGGATCTTCCTCTCCGAATATGCCTCAGTTTATGAAAAAAAAAATTTAGAAATTCCATTACGCTCAACCTTCTTCATATTCATCTCTAACATATCTAGATTCCCATCGCTATTAAGGGACTCTGTTAATAACTCTTCTATTGCTACATTGTCTCTTTTAGTGAAACATCTTGCAATATCAGGATTGTTATCCATAAAATCCAGAATCATAGCATTTTGATTCGCTGTTTTATGCATTGTCCTAGTTAAAGTCGTACTTATTGAATTTAGTTAAATTTACTAAAATTTAGCTGAAGCGGAATAAATCCAAGAATAATTTCCGAAAAGTGCAGACCACCAAATTTCCGAGGCAAAACCTTTCGCATTCATTGCAATTTTAGATCAACGTTAGGTTAGGTTAGGTTAGAGCGGCCGCCCTCTCTGATGAGAGAGAGCGCACATAGGCCAGAATTAGGCCCGTTGTGATACCGTCGCACGGATTTTCCTTCACCTAGCTACTCGCTGAACCAACCGGAACGTTGAATAAATTATAGGAGATTGAGAATATCAATCTGGGATAGTTGGGCTAGGTCACTCAAATGGTAGTGTCCTAGGAATTTTTTACGATTTTTGCATAAAGCGGGGCAGGTGCATAGCAGATGTGAGATCGTCTCGAGTTCCTCCTCATCCCTGCAGCTTCTGCAGAAGTCATGAGTGAGGTTGCCCAGACCTAATCTCACAGCGTGAGGACCTATGAGGCAGTGACCAGTGACCACTCCCACACAGGTCGAGATATCTACCCTATTAAGATCGACAAGTTTACGTGAACGTTTCTTGCTGAGTAGGGGCTACAGTAATTTCGCCGTTCTACAGATGGGTGTATCTGTCCATCTTTTCTGAAAGACGTTGGTGGTGATATCCTCCAGTTTAAGCTTGCACGTGGCTATGGGGATCCCTAACCGAGAATTCTCCTGGGTTAGAGGCTCGTTTGTACCCTGTCTTGCAAGCTCGTCGGCTATGCAGTTTCCTCGTATACCTCTGTGTCCGGGTACCCAGCACAGGAGAATATTGTGCTGCTCAGCCATCTCGTTAAGAGATTTGCGGCAGTCATGAATGGTCTTAGATTTCACGAGAAATGAGTCCAGGGCCTTAATTGCAGCTTGGCTGTCGCTCAAGATGCAGATGTCTCTGCGAGAGACAAAGCTCTGTTTGATCCAAGTTAGTGCATTGTGAATCGCTTTAACTTCTGCCTGAAACACACTACAGTGGTCCGGCAGGCGAAAAGAAATATTAAGGTTGAATGATTCGGAATACACACCTGCTCCCACCTTTCCATTGAGCTTAGAGCCATCAGTAAAGATGAGAGTATAATTTGGCATGAATCCTTCCGCCTCCCAGGCGAACCTATCAGGGATGGAGGTTAGAAATTTCCGTTCAAAGGCATATGTCGGCTTGATATAATCAAGTGAGGTTTCAATATTAAAATTTGCCAGTATGCTAGCATGTCCGAAGGACTTTGATGTCCATTGGTGCAGGCCCGTGAGGCGTAAAGCAGAATTGGCCGCCAGCTGCTTACCAAGTAAGTCAAGCGGGGTAAGATCAACGTTGCATCGGAAAATATTTCCGAAAATCGGAATGCAGACCACGAGTTATCTGAATCAAATCCATTTCCGAATGAAATCGAATTTTGAGACAGGCCTGAATATAATAGTATATTTGATATTTACATAGAAATATTCATCCTATTCTCAAGCACACTTCCATACCTGGCGAAGATCTGCATCTCAGCAAACCGCTACTACATAATAGCTAACAAGAACTGTAAGGTTATTATGATATTTCACCATGTGTATATCGACGTAGTATCTAGAAAGATAATTTTACCATATCACCCGTTTTTTTTTAATGAAATTATATTTGCAAATAATTATTTAATGTTAATTTACTTATTTATATTGAAATTAATTACAAAGAGTTCAAAGAATGAAATAAATCCATGTTATTTATTTTACAGATTATTGTAAATACAATATTTTGAAATTATTGAAAGATAATTTTAGTGTGTTGGCAGTTAATATTCCTCGAATCGAAGATTAAAATTTTCGTTAATACTATTTCAGATAGATAATTAATTATTTATTCATTTTTTTTTTTTTTTCTTAATTGGTATCATTAATGTACTATAATTTTTGTTTTTTTTTTTGCCTTTTTTTAAGTTTTTTGTGGCATCAGAAAATTCTATTTTTGTTTTAACATTTATTTATATATATATTTTATTACATATACACAAATATCGCTCATTCACTGCAATAACTCAAAACTTTTTCACCGATTCTCAGGATGCTTCGCCGGTAATTAAAACAATAACTACATATTTTGCGTTATGTTTTTGAAAAAACCAGTCATAGATAGAAGTTTTGGACTGAAATAGAGTCTAGAATCGTCTTATGTTTTTAGTACACAATTTTTTGAGAACATATAAAATTATTCACATATTATTTTGAATTTTGTGTTAAGGGAAAAATTAATTTTTGTGTGGCATATTTTCTGTGACTTCTTATTTTTGATAAGAAACATTTTTGGTTGCAACAATGACCTAAATTGTTTTATTTTATAATTATATTAAAAACAATTCGATTTCGATTTAATTGGAACATAGCGACTCGATGAGCGGATCACGGGTGCAACTTGGTATGGGCCCTAAAATATCATCTTACAAAATATGACTGCCCTAGATATTAGATTTTAGAGAAAGAATGACAATTCAAGTTACAAAAAAATCCGATCATAGTTGCTTCGGATGTTGTATGTGGGCGTGGCTTGTTCTAATTATCATATGAACTGGTGACCACAACTAGTTTACCTTCGCCCTTGAGTACACATTTTACGCTTAAAATACAGAATTAACATTTAAAACTTCAATTCGTTCCTTCCCATTCATGCTTTATTTTGATTTATGACATTATTGCAGCTAATAAGAAATATGTATATTATTTTTTAATCTTACATTTTTTAGCTTTCCTAAAAGTTATTACATTTGATTTTTGAAATTCTAACTACTGTAGCACGTATGTAATTCAAATATAGATTATCTACATTTTTTAATTTTGTTTCTATATAAATGAGAGCAAATTTTAATGGAAATGAAATAGTTGACGCACCATGATCACTGATCAAACAATACCAAAGTACGGGTCCGTAATTTTTTTAAAATCGACAGCATAAAACAATGGGAACATTCTCTAATCCATTCATCTCATAAAATTCGTAATTAAATAAATTACTTGTATTAAAATTTAATTGTATACAATAAATTTTGTATATTGGAAAATATTCTTCAATTATGGAATACATAATACACTAAATAGTCATTTATTTAAGTTGTACCATCAACATTAAGTAAATAAATTATAAGGTCGAATGCAGGTATTTATTTAAAATAAACATTAAAAAAAACGAATTAAAATAAAATACATGTATAAACAAATAAAAATCATAATCAAATAAAAACACAATGAAATTGTTTTATTTTCTCTTTCTTTTCATTTTATACATTTACGTATATTTATAATTCAATTTAACTTAATGATAATGTCTAATGATAATAGCTATTACATTTAATAATCTATGTATATTATTCGGGATATTCAGTCACTTTGGAAATCGAAACAGTGTTCCGTTTTTAGTTGCTGAAATGCATAAAATAACCCTTCAAGACAAAAATCAACGTCTTTGAAGAGTTCAACACTTTGAATTTTTCATAAATTAAAATAAATCTCATTTTGAACTAGTTATATTTAGAAAATGACAGTTCAAATTTTGAAAAATTCAATAAGTAAATAACACAAAGAACACATAGTATACAAGCAAGGCATATTAAAATTTTTAAATAAATAAATTCTTTCATTCCAAGATGTGGTTAGTAGGTGGTAACGCTATAACTATTATAATTACGTTTCTGAAAATTGAAAAAAAAACCAAAAAACTTATTTTGAAAAATTACATTAATGCCTAGATGCTCAAGAATGATGCCATATACAAACAGGCCTTTATCTTTTAAGAGAAAAAACATGATACAAACCTTAAATTCAAACCATATAAAATCATACAAATATATTTTTATGCTTGAAAGTCGAACCATGCTAAGATTTTACCAACTAAAAATTTGCTGAATTTACAACATTTCATTTAATTTGAATGCTAAATTATAAAACTTGACAAAAATTAAATACAAATTAAAAAGTTTAAGTTTTTCTCAGGACAGTTTTAAAATTTTTTGATAATTGTTCACGTTTTAAAAATACTCTATTACAAATGGCAACTCTATCTAGCTGTCTGGTCTAAGAGGCAACTTCTAATTAACAGTTGTCTATTCGCACATTCAAATAAAAGCAACTAATACGAGTTTCATGACAACTGTTTCTCAGGCAACCCAACTTGGTCGAGTTGCTATCCGTAATAGGGGCAATAAGTATTTAAGGATTGAGATAGTGTACCAGCAAAGACAATCCAGAATCTTATCGATGACTGTTTGTCATACAATCTCTAAAATATTGCCATTTTGAATAAAAAGAATTATTTAATTTTGAATACAATTGTTATAGTGTTACCACCTCTCATTAATAGGCCTTGTTTTTTTTTTTGCATTTTCAACAACAAAAACAAAGAAATTGTAAAAATAAAAGAAATGCATATTTCATATTAAATTAAAAAATATATTATTTATATTTATATTGTACATATGTGTATGTATATTCTAACATATATGTATTTACATATGCTTGTACCATGTGTAAATTTCTTAACTCTTGACACTTTGTAGTGTAAATAATAATATAATAATAATAATCATACATTTTACGAGAATGTACTAAAAACGAATAAATTTACTATGAATTTAATGAAACAATACATAAAATAAATTTGAGGGTTGAAAAATACAATCAATGGAATTCAATTATATGAAGGATTGAGAGCTATGAAGAGAGATATGCGATATTTCTCTTTCTTTCTTTCTTTCGCCTTTTCTGCTGCTTTCTCTTAATAATTACTCTTATTGCCGAATTACGGCAAAAAAACGACGTTCTGTTCGATTTTTGTACATATTTTGGAAGATAAAAAAAAACGTTGCAAGTCAAAGTGGCTTCTTGTGCCGCATTATACTACGTACATAATTCAGCAATTATGGTGCAATAAGTCAACATGTCAATTGGTAGATTGGCATCTATTGAGAAGAAGTTTTCAAAAATGATACATTTTTTTTTCTTTCTTAACTTTACTTTACCGTTACCTTACATATTGACTAATTGCACCACCATTATTTTCGTTGACTTGCTTTTGTATTCCTCACTTGAATTATTGCATTATTGTGCACTTATCAACTTTAAAATTATTGTACATTATATTTGTTGTTGTTGTTGTTGTTGGATACATTTGCCTCTATTGTTATTCTTGCATTTTACTGAATTCTTAATGTAAATGATTTATAAAGTATACGAAAGAAAAAAAAAAAACAACGAAATGCCAAGTTATTACCAACAGCTACACGCGCACACGCACACACACGCACTCATTAACATACATTCCTCCGATTATTTCTTCTTGTCATCTTTCAATTCTTCTCTGTATCATGATCATTATCATCCTTGCCATAGGTCATCGCTCTTATTAACTGTACATCATGTGTATGCGATTTATTTCTACTCTCAACTTTTTCACAACTATATTTTGCTGACTTGCAGGAGCAGCATTACAACCACGACTAGTGATTATACTAGTGTAACTAGTACCTTTACACGTGACATTACTTGCGTTAATTGCATTTGTAATTGTATTTGCATTATTACTGTTGTTGTTCATGTTGCGATTGTGGTTGTCGTTGTTCTTGTTCTTGTTCTTGTCGTTGCCGCTATAGCAGTTGCAGCCGCTTTTGTTGTTACTGTTATACTGACATTCACTATTTAAATAACTATTGTGATATCTTGTTTTATCTTTTTGTTTGCACTTTCCATCTGCAATGCACAAGATGAAAAAAAAAAACAAACAAACGAACAGAGAGAGAGAGTGGGAGAAAGAGAGAAAAAGAAAGAAAGCAAAAAAAAAAAACGAAAATCAAATATTTTGTTATAAACAATTTTGATTTAGTCGATAGAAGCGGAGAGATAGAGAGAGCGAGAAAGAGAATGTTCTCTTTCACTGAATTTTTATCTTTTCAAGGGCCAGGGCAGCATATGTAGCAACAATGCAAAAACAGCTACACTCCCCATCATGGTGTATTTCTAACAAACCACTGAGCAGCACTGTCTTAAAATAAATTCAAATGCAGTAATCATTTCGTATAGCAAAATGCCACAATCTAATCTCTTTTCACATTAACCTCTCTCCCTACTGATGCTTTGCTATTTCAGTCACGCAAGCGCTCTACGTCCACATCCAGAATCACACACGCACGGCTAAAGTGAGAACCGTTGACAATGGGGGAGGAGTCTACAGCGGTGGTATAAATACAACGCCGCCGCCGCTACGATGTAAATATAGATTTCACTAACACCAATGAACGTCAATTTGTCAGCAAATCGGGTTTCAACGTCGCCGCCGTTGTCGTCGTCGTCGTCGTCGTCGTCGTACTCTTCATAGCTGACGAACGACTGGCAGCAACATTACTACTATTACTACCAACACCAGCACCACCACCACCACCACCACCAATCGAAGAGTCTGATCCCGTCGCTGTAGTGGCAGAAGAAAGATTACGAGCAAATGCTGGTGCCAGTAGAGCACACGAACCGAAAGTATGCTTTGGAATCGACTGTGAGAGGAATAGTGAACTTGTTGAAACGGTTGAAGCAAGAGCCCCACCAGCACTAGAAGCATGTGCAGCGCCGGCAGCAGAAGTTGGAGTACAGGAAATTGAAGCCGACGTAACGGAAGTGTAATGGGGTGAGGTAGTTTTTAAAATGTTCCGATTACCTTGAAACTGACGTACATTGTTCAATTGCAAATGAGCATGCTGTTGGTGGTGCAGGTGCTGATGCTGTTGTTGAATATTTTGGTAATGGTGGTAGTTGTGGTGTTTATGATGATGATTTTGCAATGGAAAGCTTCTAATTGTTGCATTGGTGACAGCAGGTGTACCTACTGCAGAAGCATTGGCATTGGATACAACAGTGGCTGTTGCCTTGTGGCCAAATGTAGTCAGATTTAGCGGTTTCGCCGTTGTACACATTTCTTCTGGCTGCTGTGGCAACACAAAGGATGTCGCAGAGACAAATGATGAATTCGAGGAGCAGGAATTGGAAACAGGTGAAGCAGCCGCTTCAGTTGAAGTCGTTAACGACTGGTTTGCAGCGCTGCCCGACGAAGTATTATGTAATGGGGACGACGGTGACGAAGCCGTCGATTCATTTGCTGTTATTGCCGGTGGAATGTCAATGGTGTGAGTCTCATTGCCGAATATCAGCCGAAGTCTCTTCTTTTGTGGCGTACTCGTTCCAGCAGTAACAGCTGCAGAGGATTGTGTAGTCTCCAGCGTTGATGTCGCACCATCTGATGTTTCAATTGCTGCAGCTGCTGCTGCTGCTGCACGTTTATGACGCCGGCGATGATGATGATGATGTTCCTTTGCTTTGTGTCGCTTTTTACGCTTTAGCGGTACCGCATCAAAGTCGGTGCCATTTTCTGAAATGCCCTCCATGCGTAAAATCTCATATTCCACTGGCTCCGAATGGGAAGAACCTCGACTGGAGGAACCATTAAAGCTACTACTCTCATCACTTAAGCTGGTGCCCGATTCAATAACCTCATCTAAGATGGGCGAGCGTTTCATGCGAAGTGTCAACTTGAGACGACGTTCTGGTGTCTTCAAGAGGGGCTCAGCTGTTGCTACGACAGGCGCCATTTCTTTACCGCTATGCTCAGTGTTGGCTTGTACACGTTTGCGCAGTGAAACACCACTATTCTCCTCCGGTTGCAAAGGCTGCGAAACGGAAACTCGACCCACATTTCTACGCACACGCTGCACTAATGTCTGCTGACAATGCGGATGAGGTTGAGAGTGATGACGCTTGTGATCACCGTCATCAACTCCTTCATGGAAATGCTGATGTTGCTGCTGGTGCTTTTGCTGTTGTTGCAACTGATTGGTTCCTTTAGCAACTTCCTCAAACGACTCAATTAGATTCTTCCTATATCCTGGACTACCGTTAGTGTTGCTACAATTTAGACTGCGGGTACCGCTAGTGGTATGTGAACTACTACAATTACTCAAAGTACTTAAATTACTACTCAAACCACCACCGCTGCTACTGCCAGTACTTGTACCAACCGTTTTGTGGCTCAATTCGGCGCATTTCGGAGTGAGCTGTTGCAGCTGCTGATGTTGAGCCAGCTGTTGTTGCATTGTTTCTGTTGTGTTATTACGCTTGCCTGACATTGACGGCGATATGGCTGCGTCAATATCAGCATTCGTATTCAAGCTATTACTATTACTAAATTTACTACTATTACTATTACTATTATTATAATTATTATTATTATTACAATTCACAGTGGTTGCGGCAGTTAATTTCTTGTCCTCCTCCTTTGCGCTATCGGCATTCTCCACGCGACACTGGTTACGCAGCACTCGCCCCGCTCGACTCACGCCACCCGCATTCGTCAAACCGTTGCGAGTCTGACGTGGTTGCGTATTGCATATTTTCAAATTATTCTCGTCGATGTTCAAGCGTGTAGCTGCTGCACCGCAATGACGACCCGTTGTAATTGCACTCTTAAAATGTTGTGCACCTCTGGCAAGGCAAGCGTTGTCATTACTTTCATCGTCTTCAACATCGTCCTCATCCTCAGCGACATCTTCTACCATTTCATCCGTTACAGCGCACAATTGTTGTTCATCTTCATTTTGCTCCAAATCCGATTCCAGAATAATAACATCTTCGCTGGCATTCGCCACTGCAGTGGAACGTGTTTGTCTTCCTCCGCTACGTTGGACGGCTGAACTTTTGCTGCAATTTGTAATTGCACTCGGATTGCATGTGGTGGCGGCGGCGGTAATTTTTCCATTACCTCGTCTCAACTGTCTTCGCGATACTCCAGAAGCTGCACCGGATTTGGGTTCTTCAGCAGTTGCAGTCAGTTTGGAATTTCCTCGCGCAGCGGTAACACTGGTGAAATCATCTGTGGATGTGGAGGAAATAGTGCTGCTGGTGCTATTTACACGTGCCGACTTTCTCAGCGACTCACGGCTGACGGTAAAACCACTCCCAGTCGGTCTACCAGTCGTCATCGTCAAGTCTGTTGGTTTCTGGTTGGTTTGCGCTTCCATTGATTGCGACTGCAGGTGCTGGTAATTCGGTTGATGGTGGTAATGGTGGTGGTTGTTATGGTTGTGTTGTTGTTGTTGCTGCTGCTGCTGTTGTTGATGTTGTTGGTATGTGTTGGCCATTATCATTTCGGCATCGTATTTTGTCATACCTTTTTGACGCAACTCCTTCATTGTCAGCGGTGTAACTACTACGGTTGGTATCTTCTTTAAGGTATTATCAATTAGAGCAGCACCATCGCCAGCATCGCCGTCACCACTACTGCCACCACTACCGACTTCACTCTCTATGGTGGATACCGTATGGGAATTATCTAATTTTCTGTTATTTGAATTAGATTGACAACCATTTGTTACGGTATGCTCGGAATAAACAGCGCCGTTGGAATCCATATGCGTGGAATTGGTTGAATTGGCACGACTTTTAATACGGTTAATCCGATTGTCAGTCTCACGTAGTCGATACCCACTGCTGGGGTTAGGGTCGTGTGGATTGATGCCAACAACGCAGGCGCCATTCAATCCCAACGTTATACCGGCTTCTTTGCCAAGCTGGCCGTTGCCATTTTTGCCAACGAAGGCGCCTGTTCCACGCCGCTCGCACGTCTCGCACTCGCAGTAGCAATTGCCATCGCCAAAGAAGTCTTCTCCATAGAAACACGTGATTTCCTCACCAACTTCAATATCGCGAAGCACTTTCACACAAGCCGTATCACGACCGGTGGCAACAAACTTGCAATTTGCACGGCAGTCATGGTTGATATAGGCAGCTGGACCAAGCCAAAGTTGGGCGCAATTCTTTCGACAACTGTACATCACCGAAAAATCATTTTTGCCCGTATGCAAGAGTGCGGCCTCTTCGGCTTCTGTCAGTTCTGCTATACAACCGACCAGACACTCGATTTTATCGTGTTTCGACCATCGCTTGGTCGAGCTGATTTTGGCGCCCTTTTGTCCCTCCAACGAGTAGCGATAACACGCCTCTATGACAAACCCACTTTCTTTATCGAAAACCCGCAGATATCGTATGATCTGAAATGTCAATTATGGATATCATTTGAAATAATAAATTACACCGAAACATCAAGCAACTAATCTTACATGATCATGCAACCGTTTTATGGCCATTTTGTTTTTACTTTTGAAGGTACGCGGAATCCAGGGCCCGCTAAATATCTTTTTCACGGCTACATCATAATTTTGGCTCTGTATAAACTCATTCACTATTGCCTTCAGCTGCGCACTGTCCACTTTCAATGGACGATAGCGTATATTCATTTTATGAGTTTGAAAGCCCAAATGGGGATCCAATATCAACGAAGTGGCTAGATCATCGTTTTCTGACAGCTCCTTTGGTGTCATGCCAGTCGACTGTGAGAGACGACTAACAATGTGACTTGATGATGAGCCATTTGTTCCACTAAGCGGCAGATGATATCCATTTGCGGCAGTGCTATTACTATGGTGACCATATCCATTCGTTCCACTGCCACTTGATGGCATTGAATTCACCTTAGGAGCGGTGCCAGCTGCCACCGATATTGTGGTTGAGTTCGATAAGGACGAGGATGAGGAATTTGTATACCTGCTGCCAGTTTCACCGCGACGATTGTGATTTGAACCAACCACCATTCTGAAGAAGAAAGTCCCTGCAAGTAAATTAAGAATGACGAATACTTCTGTATTTAAATCTGGTAATATTAAAACACAAAAAATAAACACACACACAAAAAGGTTCAAATTTAACAAAAACTTTATATTTTAAAAACGGAGCAACCAAACGAATCTTTTAACATGTTTATATAAAAAGTAATATCTGATTCGAAAGGTCGAAAAATCGTTACTAACCTTGCATACTCATGCACTGTCTGGTTTTTATTTATGGATTGATAGGGGCTTATTCAAACAGCTTAAGTACAGATTTTTTAAGTAAATATAACATTATTGCCCACTAGCCAGTGGCCAGTGACGACTGTTATTGTGTCGCTGATGTAACTTCAGCCCAATGTGACTAGGGAGCTCGGGTTCTACTGAGGGACGGCCAAATATCTCTGGTGACCTTGTATTGATTTTGTTAAGAAAGTGTTGTGCAACTAGAAGCTTACAAATGTTAAGCAAGGTGGGTTGTTCGATACCGGGCCACTGAATGTCTTTCCTTGCAGTTGCCTGATCCATTGAGAGGATCAGAAAGTATGTGCCTCGTGAAAGTGTTCTCGAAAAAGGCAAGCAGAAGGTGTAGTGTTATTTGGAAAAATCTCCATTGTTCCAATTATAATAAAAACCGAATTTGATACTCTTGAAAAAGTCAAGAAACACGACGAAACAACATAGATTTAAGCTACTTTTTCTCTCAAGCGAAGCCAGATGACTGTTTTTGATACATATAACTTACTTATCTATATCGCCATTACAACCCAAGTGGGTACCGTAGTTCAGTGGTTAGTGCGTTGGCCTTCTGATCTGTAGATCGTGGATTCAATCCCCGGCTGAAGCATAACATTTACTATCGAAAAGATTTTTCTTTCGAACCGTACCCACCTGACCTACATACAATCCTAAACAAACAACACTACTGATAAACAGTAACCGAAAAGATACCTCTAGACTGACGGCAGTCATTACTGGATTCTGGCTCATCGGAGAACAGGCGGCCAAAATGGGGATGCCCCACAACGGCTTCTGCCACAGCTGTAACCAAGTGGAAGAAAAGGAAACGGTCTTCCACTTCCTTTGCAAATGCCCTGCCCTTTGGAAGCAAAGAATGAACACCCTAGGTAAACCACTCTTCAACAGTATTGAGGAGTTGGCGGAAATAAAGATCAACAACCTCCTAAGGTTTCTAAACAACACGAACTGGATCTAACCGTGCTGTCCACACAAACAACCTAACGAACAGTTGGAAACGAGGATGTGGTAACAAAACGGTGCGTAAGCGCTATTTGGACTCATGGATGAGTCACCACTTCAACCAACCAACCAACCCACCTGCCGGCAAGAATTGGCAATATATCCGGTAGTAACTAATTTGCCAAAAAATGCTTCTTAGAAATGACAAAACTTAGCAAAACTGCCATTCGGAACCGGCTAATATTAGTGTGTCCTCTCAGAGAGAGGGTAGCCTAACCTAACCTATCATGCTTCGAAAACTATCTCTGTTCTTCTCTAGCTAATGCGTTAGAAATTCCAAGCGCTGTCGAGTTCTCTAGTACTTGGCCTTTCCACCAAATGTTAATCTGCCTCTTCTGCTTTGTCCACCAGCGGGTTCCGAATTGTATATACACCCTCTTAGATGGAGCCTGTTCATTGGAGCTTCACTGTTAGTGTCAGCATATAGCTCATACAGCTTATTTTTTTTTTTTTTGTACATTATGCGATACTCGCCGCCAACGTATATAAATTCAAATATCTTCCGAAGACTTTTCTCTAAAAAAAATTCCAAACAGCTCCATATGTAAGGACAGGCATGATGGAGACTTATAGAGTGTAGTTTTCGTTTCTGCAGAAAGGGTTCGACTTCTCAATTTCTTACTTTGCCCAATATAGCACCTCTTAGCAATTGTGATCCTTCGCAATATCAACAGTGACGTATTGTCCAAGACGACGACAGTTCTTAGTTTGTTGATGCTAGCTACTTCGTTATGCCATCGTTCACCAATGACCCCTTCGACGCACCTCCCTCTCCAACTCTGAGAATGCTGCACTGACTGCTCGCGTCTTCATGCTCGCATGCTCAGTGAAGCATTCCAATCAGTTCTCCTATTAGGCTTCAGTCTTTCACACAGTACGCATTGAAAAACCTTGTATGCGATGTTCAGGAGACTTGTAGTGGGAGTGTGAATTAATTCGTAGCATTTTCACAACTGATGGCTTAACTATGTAGTATTTTATTTTTTCGTTCCATTTTTCTAACGATTCTCTGTAGAGCTACTGTCATTAAGCGTCTACTTCAGTACTTCAACTTTGAAAATGTCAAATTTGGTACTAAATAGTTTTTGCGTGGAATTTTACAACATTACTTTCATATGAAGAAAAGTGCTGCCGAAAGTAATCGTATTTTAGTTTATGGTGCGCATGCGCTAGCTGAGCAAACGTGTCAGAAATGGTTTGCAAGGTTTAAAAGTGGTAATTTTGACTTAGAAGACCAAGATGGTCCCGGATAGCCAGGGAAGTTCGAAAACCGCGAATTGAGGTATAACTCGTAAGTGATTTTTCAGCACGACAATGCTCGGCCACATGTTGCAGAGGACGCTAAAAAGTATTTATGGGATGTCCTTCCCCACCCGCCATATGCTAAACTTTGCGCTTTCTGATTACTACCTCTTCCGATCGATGCAGCATGGCTTAGCTGATGAGCACTTCAATTTTTACGAAGTAGCCAAAAATTGTGACGATTCTCCATGAGTCGACCATGGATGCGCTTAAGATGGGAAGAATTAGTGGTTAATGATGGATAATACTTTGAAGATTAATTGTATAACCATTTTTTTCAAAATTAACTCTAAATTTACAAAAAAAAAAAAAAGCTATAAATTAATTCAGACTCCCAATACCACGGTAGTTGGCGCAAATCGTGGGATCTCATTTCTTATGTTCGGGACTGGGAATAGCCATGCTTTCGTCCGACAATATGCTGCTTATGAGCATGCAGGCAAGCAGTTCATCGCATTCGGTAAACAACTCGGCTGCGAGGTCATCAGCATCTGCAACTTTGTTGTTCTTCAGCCTTGAAATAGCTGCTTTGACCACGTCATGGTCGGGTGGTGGGAAGTTAACACTATTGTTTGTAATTGTGGTGTCCGGACAATCTCCTTCACTGACGCAATTGTTCATATCATTCCCATCCAATAATTTGGAGAAGTGTTCTCTCCCGTAGTTATATTTTACTCTTTAGTGTAAGAAATGTAGTTTTTTCGCAAGCAAAAACAAATATTAACCGGTGAAGCGGTATATTAAGCGTCTCCTTAAAAATTTTTATGATTATTATTTATTATGTAATCGGACAAAACAAAATTTTTTGTGCTGGAGAGATAAAATGCCAGTCCTTTTTTTTTTTGTTTTTGAGAAAATAGTTGGTTTTTCTTCAAGGTATTCAAGGATCAATTTTTTTTAAATTATGTAATTTTTTTCTTCAGGCAAATTTTGAAGTAGTATTTTTGCTCAATTGCTACAAATTTTCTCTTTCGTTTGATACCCATATCATTATATTGCGTGAAATATAAAAATATTTTCGATTTTTTTTTCCCAAAAAGGTGGAAAAATGTAAAAATTGATTTTTCGAACATTTGACGTGACGCCCTCTCATCTAGTGGTTACGGATCGAATCAGACGGCTTGCCCCTAACCGTTAGAATTTACTAGAACGTTGATAAATTTTTCGACAATAGTGTTACCGACGACAACCGAAATAATCAGGTACTTTGGTTTGCGCGAAAGCAAGTCAACAGGTAATTGTGCATTAGCAATTCCATCTCAGGCAACGCAACTAATTTAATAGCCTAAACAGACGATAGCCTTGATTTGCATTAACAGCCTTAATGCAAATTAACTCGTGAATTATCCCCATTCAGATGCGCAATACCTCTGGCATAAATACACAAAATCAATGTACATTTATACTGAATTTAGCTATTTCAATATGGTAATACTGTAATACTGGTACTGGTATACTGTAATACTGGTAATAAGTGAAATTAAATAAAAACGGAAGGTAAACAATTAAAGAGGATGTGGTAATTTAACCACTTTAAGATAAAAGAACGAATAATATACTAAAAATTCTTTTTTTTCAATTAAAATGTGTTTTAGTACCAACAGCCAATCATAATTTTGGCCGTCTATCCATTTATAGAAGATAAAACCCACAAGAAAATCGGCAAAATAACAAATCGCAATAACAAATTGCGTCGGATACAAGTTATTCTTGTCGTTATAACAAACTAAAAATTTTTCTAGCAGGGCCGCCCACATAAGGCGTGACTCTAGGTCAAAGATCAAAATTGAGGTTTAGATTACTCGAAAGACACGCAATTTTTTCCTACAATATGGATAAAACATAGGTAATTTTAATTCCTTTTTACTAGTATATAATATTTAATATGAATTTTTAACTTTTTAAATGTTATGAAGAAAAATATAATTTTTTATAAAAATTTAGTAAAAACAGTTTTTTTTTTTCGAAAAAATCCCCAGTTAACATATCAAAAATTACGTATTATATTAAAGGTCAAAGAAATCAGATGGTATATAAAACATGTTTTTAAAGAATTTTTATATATTAAAAAAATTTGTTTTTATGATCATATTCCCGTTACAGCAAATAAGTGCATAGAGGAAGAGTAGTGAGAGTCATAATTATAGCGGTAGACGTCGACAAAGGAATTAAGGAAAAATAGGATTAAATAGTATAATTTAATCCTAAAATACTGTTGAACGCAAAGCCGCTGTCGGGCTATAAGTATTATATTTATTGCGTCCGGCCAGAGGGCGGCTATCAACTAGAAAAAACTATGAAGTATCAACATAAACATTGTTTAAATGCATAAAAATTATTTGAAACCATGTTTTATACACCATTGTAAAGGTAGTATTATAAGCTTTAATATGGTGCTAAATTTACGATAGGTAAAAAGGCTTATTTCCGAAAAAATCGATTTTTGAAAAAAAAAAGTTTTATTTATATTTTTAATAACTTTTCAAATGTGTTAAATAGGTATTAAATAATATATTTCAGTGAAAAGGTATTAAAGAAACCTGTCTTTTTATACCCATATTGTAAAAATAATTGCGACTTTGAGTAATTTCGATCGCAAATTTGAATTTTGAGCCTTGAGCCATGCCTTATATGGGCGTTGCCATCAACAAATTTTAGATTTGTTTTATTCACAAAAATATGCTCTTGTTCCGAAAACTTGCATTTGTCAGGGTTTAATGCAAATTAACTCGATCGTCTTTCTACGCTAAAGTGACCATTCTTAATGTTGCCATAAAACTCCTGGTAACCCTAGCATCTACATACAAATTTGTTTATTTGCAGCGAACTGCGATTACACTAAACAGCACTTCTCAGCTGATTTTTATATTCGTAAAAAAATGAGAAAGAATGATATTGAATTTACTGTGGACCCGTGGACAAGCAGAACGAACAAAAAACCAACTTATTGTTTTCTCTTTTCCTCTTGCATGTATGTCTTATAAAAGGGGATAACTGATGTATAGGTAAACGACGATAAAGTACACACACGTTCGCACGCAACCTCGTCGCAATATAAATGAAAATGGCGGCGTCAGTTTTGATGAGGTTCTGTTTCGATTTTCGATCCAATAGATGAAGCTTTTCTTTAAAAAAAATCTGATGTATATCTGATAGACATACTGATTACACAATAATTAGGGAAAGGCAGTTATTTATTTTTTTTCTTTTACCTTGCTTGTAGTAAGAAAATAATTAATCTGCTGTCCTTAATGTTTCTGGTGATTTCTTCTTTCAAGTTGCCTCTGCCTTATCACCTATTACAGTCTCTTTTCCTTGCTCGCCGCTGGATTTCTTATTTTAATTCCGACGAAAATTTACATTATTCCCTGCTCATGTTTTGTTCGATCATCTTCGCCGAAGAAATTTTTTCAACAAAGCAAAACGATGTGACACCACACCACAGATTGCAGTGTAAAATTTTCCAGCGTATTCCAAGCAATTATACGTCCTTCGGTATCTGTTTTCATGTATCCTTGATCAATGTAATCACAATTACAGTTGTGTAAACATTTTTGTAATTAATAAAATTTTCCTATTTAACACTCTATCGCAGCAGTAAAAAATTAAAACTAATTACTTCTTCGTCTGACTGAAAAAATTTTTCTCTGCTACACAATGTACAAGTCGAGTGAAATGCAAAATATGCAACCACATGTCATCTCGTTTCAAAAAGAGTCTGTTCCCAGTAACTTTCATTATATGGGTACAGCATCAGGAGGGAGTTCTAACAATTGAAGTAGAAAAAATAAACAAAACAACAACAAGCATATACGGAAAGATGAAGAAGCAAGGAAGAAAAAAACAAACACAAGTTTAATACTATAGGGAAATCGTTGCGAACATTATTAAATGAAGCCAAGAGCTTTTTAAATTGCTCTACCTTCTCATAAATAATGTGTTCCCATTATATTCGGCGTGACATTTACTGTCAATCTACCAAATTGATAATACATTTTGAAATCGTTGCAAAATATTAATTTAAATAGATATGTCCGATGTAGAAGAAATTACTGAAGATATACGAGAATTATTTGTTAAATATAAACAAAAGCAGAGAGTCGAATTCTTTCACACGCTCAACAACATAAGATGCTGTGAATGTGGCCATCAAGCACGCATCAAACAAGTTCAAACGAAATTATTATGGTAATTTGGCAGATTAAATACACATTATTTGTTTATTTGTGAGCAGTTTGTATGTTTCAGGTACAGGAAAATGACTAAGTTTTATCAAATTGTTTTGGCATTTCTCACATTATTCACAGTGCTTGCCTTGTATGGATTATGGGCCATAAGACGATATAATCATGCACGATTATTTGGCAATGGTGCCTGTATTTCTACATTTTTGTGGACTTATGATGACTGTTTCGTGTCTTTTTAAAATTATTTACTAATATGATTGTCTTATATTTTGTTGAGGATTGTGAACTACCTAGAACTCACCATATTTATATTATACATAAATAGTTGGCACAATAATTATTGTATAGGAAAATCAAATTAACACCGTTAAAGTAGGGCTGGTAAACTACCGATATTATCGACCTTATTATCGATGGGCGACTATCGACAACGGCCGCCATTTTTTCTCTTCTAATCACTGACGTGCCGCAAAGTGTATAACTCAAAACTAAACAAATATTTTAATTTGAATTTGAATTTGAAGAAAATGATTTGAATTCATAAGGAAAGATAAAGATTATCCAGCACACACCATGCGAAACACAATGTAACAAAAAATTGCATTTTATTGTTTCGTTTGGTGTGTCAGATAAAATAAAATTTAATCTATAAAGTTCGTATAAGGGCCAGTTTTTCAGTGCAAATTTAAATTAGGTTTACTTAAACAGAATTTAAATTTAATCTTATTTTAAACTGCAGCAAGAAAAGATGTACGAGGGTGCAAGAACAGACAGCTTCGATTTTGACAAATATGCTCACAAATTTTTAGACATTGAAGCGATAACATCAGTAAAAAGCGCTCTGTATTAGGTTGTGCGATTGATTGTTTGTTCAAAAAGTTTGATTAATCAAATTATTCGACTAATCAATTCGCTTAATCAAAATTGAAATTATTCGATTAATTAGAACTTACTTTATTCCAAAATTCAAATTCCACTATAGTATTTTAATTCAAATAAAACCACCGCAATTGCACTAATGTGGAGACAGCGTTTATGGGCAGGACGCTCCTGGGCAGGCACATAGTGCGATTAGTCAACACGTATCGATGGGTAACGGTTCAGCTGTTGCAATATATTTCATACAAAAGCCATAAGATCGATTAATCAAAACGGATTGGTAGGTAACTTAACGTTGGAACCTGTACAAATTTGATTTTCTGCGAATCGTGTCAAGGAATGAGTCATACTCTTTTTCTCATAATTATATTTATATTTTATATTATACCTAGCTATCTCTTTCAATCTATCCGTGTTAACTAATCACACTCCGTTGTTTATAGCCCTGACAGACGGCAGCGTTAACCCAGATTAACGATTTAATTCGAATTAACTCGGGCATTAACTGCAACTAATCCGCACTAACTTCTCGAGTTAATTCTCAAAATTAAAGAGGATTAGGCCAATTTACGATGGCAATACTGCTAATCGTGTTGGCTAATCGAACTATTATGACCAATTCTACAACTTTGCTCGCGTTGCTTGATAGTTCGAACTTTAACAACAAAGCGTGAAGCGTAAAAGATATGCCACAATGAACGCTTTAACAGCTTCTGCGTTAGGTGCTTGTTTTGGAATACGATTTGACTTTGCTCAGTGTTTTCAGTCATTAAGAAAAATGAATTTTACTGGTGTAATTGAATTAGTTGAAGTATGTTATAATAGATTGTTTGCTTGTTTATAATGGTTTCATTTTAAAAATAAAACAACAAATTGTGTAAATTCTTAGGAAGTTAACTAAGGATTGTTGCTGAGGTACGGCCATATAATTTAAGAAGTAATAACAACTTAATAAAGGCAAATTATGATATGTGCACCTTGCAAAATACCGAAAATGTAAAATTCCATAAAAACTAACTAGAATAGTAACGATATCTTTGCGAGAACCGGTATCAAAAGTAATGATATTAGACAGTAAGTCTCAATCCTTCAGAATTAAAAGTGGAGTAAGACAAGGAGACACGCTCTCATCCACAATCTTCAACCTAATGCTTTGCTGTGCCATTTACGAAGTAAGTGATGCAAAAAGAACGGGATACATACTAAACATACCAAATATATTGTCAGCAAAAATATCCACGCTGTAACCAAAACCTTTACTTATATTGAAACAGCAGCTGACAGAATTGGTATCGAAATCAATGAAAATAAGACGAAATATATGATGATGTCCAGAAGTAATAAACCAATATCAAACTTAAGAATTGACCATTATTCTTTTGAAGCCGTGGAAGTTTTTACTTACTTAGGTGTTAAATTGAGCGACAACTCAACAAGCATCACCATCGATGAGAGAATATAAGTAGCAAATAGGTCATACGCGTCAATAATCAAACTATTCAATTCAAAGCTACTCAATAGACAATGCAAACTAGCTCTGTACAAAACCATCATTCGCCCAATCTTATGCTATGGAACAGAATCATGAACGTTACTCGAAAAAGATAAAGCCAAGCTTTCGAAAGACAAGTTTTGAAGAAAATCTTTGGAGCAGTCAAGGATGAAGGTGAGTGGCGTATAAGATGGAACGACGAGCTGGAACAACTAATACGTGGTGCAGATATTTTTCGCTTTATCAAAGCACAGCGATTAAGATGGCTATAACACGTAACAAGAATGAATACTGCGAAGGCGCAGAAGAAAATTGTGGAAGCCAAGGCGTTCAACACTAGAGTAAGAGGAAGACAAAAATCAAGATGGACCGACGAATATAAAAAAAAAAAATAAATATGTGGCACTTAAAGCCCCAAAGGGCTCATTGGCCGAGCTTCTCTTCTATTACTGTTGTGCGTCTTAAATTTTGGACAGTATTAGAATGGACCTACTTATTTTAGCCGGTTCCGAACGGCAGAACACTTGTGACATCACTTTTTCTGAGCTTTGTCACAGAGTTCTTTTTAGAAGCTTTTTCATGGCAAGTTGTTACTGTCGGAAGAATTGCCAATTGCTTGCCGACAGGTGGGTACCATTCGAAAGAAAAATCTTTTCGATATAAAATTTGTTATGCATCAGCCGGGTATTGAACCACGACCTACAGATCAGAAGGCGAACACACTAACCACTGAGCTACGGACCGACGAATATATAAAATATAAAAAATATATTTGTATATATATATATATATATATATATATATATATATATATATATATATATATATATATATATATATATATATATATATATATATATATATACTTACTTACTTATGTGGCCATAACAACCGAACATCAATTTAGGCCGAAAATAACATGCTTCGCCAGCCATCTCTGTTCTTCGCTAGCTGGCGCCAGTTAGAAATTCCAAGCGCCGTCAGGTTCTCCAGTACTTGGTCTTTCCACCTGAAGTTTGGTCTTCCTCTTCTGCGTCGTCCTCCAGCGGGTTCCGAATATAACACCTTCTTAGCTGGAGCGTGTTCTTCCATTCGCTCGACATGACCTAGCCAGCGCAGCCGCTGGATTTTGATGCGCTTTACTATGTCAATATCGGCATACAGCTCGTACAGCTCATGGTTGTACCTTATTCGGTACTCGCCATCAACGCAAATACGTCCAAAGATCTTGCGTAGGACTTTTCTCTCGAAAACTCCAAGCATTCGCTCATCCGAGGTGGAAATTGTCCAGGCTTCAGCGCCATATGTTAGGACAGGCATGATGAGAGACTTGTAGAGTGTAGTTTTCATTCTTCGAGAGAGGGCTCGACTTCTCAATTGCTTACTCAGCCCAAAGTAACACCTGTTAGCAAGAGTTATCCTACGCATGATCTCCAAGCTGACGTCATTACTGCTATTAATGTTGGTTCCAAGATAGACAAAGTCCCTTACTACTTCAAAAGCGTAGTTGTCAACAGTGACGTGCTGTCCAAGACGCCGGGACTCTTCGTTTGTTGACACTAGATACTTCGTCTTGCCCTCGTTCACCGTGAGACCCATCCGACGCGACTCTCTTTCCAACTCTGAGAATGCTGCTACTACTCGCGTGTTCATGCCGATTATGTCAATATCGTCGGCATACGCTAACAGCATGACACTTTTGTTGAAGATAGTGCCATTATGTCGTAGATCAGCAGCTCGTATTATTTTCTCCATAATAAGATTGAAGAAGTCGCACGATAACGAATCACCTTGTCTGAAACCCCGTTCGGTATTAAACGGTGCGGAGAGGTCCTTCCCAATTTTCACTGCACAACGGGAGTTATGCAGTGTCATTCTACAAAGTCGAATGAGCTTTGCAGGAATACCGAACTCAGACATTGTTGCATAGAGGTAATCCCTTACCGGACTGTCGAAAGCGGCTTTATAATCAACAAATAGGTGGTGTGTGTCGATCTGTTTTTCTTGGGTCTTCTCCAGGATTTGGCGCAGATTATATATATATATATACATATACACACACACACACACACACACACACCCGGACGGTCTGATCCTACGGGATCGGGTACTATAGCTGGGCTCTAAGCTACCGGGGGGGTCGGCAGGTCGCGGATAGCCGGACGGCCTGTAGTAGCAGGTTAATTGCGAGATAAGTTTAAACGAATAAGCAATCCCCGACGATGAGCGGCAGGAATGGAGGAGGCGGTATAAAAGCCAGCGAGTCCTATGAAATTCCTGTGACAGTGGCGAGCCGACACCGCCTCTTTGAATTATGTGTCCCCCTCATCATGCATGGGCATGATGAGTTATAAAAAAACCCAGGCGCGACGGTTTCCATAATGGACGGCTTCCTGGTCAGCGTGTGTACACCATGTTAGGTGCGGCTGTTAAATCGACCGGTATACTCCGCGGCGCACTGGGAGTCCTTCAGAACCTCAACAGCTTTCTCTGCTGTTGGGAGGATGAGGGTGATGTGAGCTTCCTCTGCCGAGGTGTTAGCCGCGGTGGGTATCAGTAACCAGCCCCTTCGGGCCTTAGTCAGGAAGTGTGTATTGGACGCAGGAGTTGTAGCCTGCGTTGCTCCGGGCGAGCGCCGGTTCGTCCGTGTTTTCCGGAACCGGTAAAGCGAAGGACAGGCCTCAGGGAACTGGGGTAGGGGCATTGTCCCCGAGGGTATACCCGCTCCTGTCTATTTCGGCCCGCCCCCCTACACACGATGCGCTGGTACAGAAAGTAAATGGAGAACAAATTGAGAAACAACAAAAACAATAGCAGCAATATAGATGGCATCACCATGAGCAGTGGTACTCAAAGTCCTTGCGATGGTGGTAGCAAGATACCTGGAGCTGAGCCGCCCAAGAAGACACCGATACCGAGTGAAGATGGCAAAACTGTCGAAGTTGACCCTTTTAAGCGTGCACCAAGACTGGTGCGGTCGCCGAAAACTGCGGAAAAGCCAGTAAGAGCAAAGTCTTCGCCACCTGCGATGCAAGATAGCACGCCTATGGCTACAACGACGCAATCGAGTGCCGATATCATGTCAGAATTAGGTGAGGCAATCAGGAAGTTGACTGAAGCCATGCGACTACCGCAACGATCAATCAACAACCAAATCAGGGATCTGCTCAGTTCAGTAACGCGACTTCACGAACGTGCCCGAGAAGAGTATAATAAAAGCAAAGAAAATAGACGAAATGTTCCCCTCAGGCTAACATCTATAGGATCAACGCCGAAGAGGCCCCGCGAGGACGAGCAGCTGACACGGAAAACACCACCCAAGAGGAACAGAGCCACTCACGAGGAAGTGCAAAAGCCGACGGATAACACGAGCAAAAGCGATGGAGGCAATAATAGTCCTGCCAAAGAGAAAAAGAAAACAGAGAGCTGGGCGCAGGTCAAACGCAAAACGCAGAACCCTAAGAAGAAGGCGACCTATACACCGCCTCCGAGACCAGACGCGATAATCATTGCACGTGCTGGAAATATGTCATACAGTGACATACTTAAAGCTGTGAAAAAGAATGATGCTCTACATGAACTCGGTGAGAACGTTGCACGGATCAGAAAGACGGCGAAAGGCGAAATTTTGCTTGAACTGAAGGAGGCCCAGATGACAAACATGGGAGTTTATGAAAAGGAAATAAATAAGGTGCTCGGTGATCAAGCGCAGACTCGGGCGCTAACCCATGAGGTATCGTTGGAGATCCGAGATCTAGATGAAATTACCACCAAGGAGGATATTGTCGAGGCGATACGATCGCCAATAAAGGAGTTAAGTTTCTTCGACGAAAGAGCGATCAAAAACATCAGGGAGGCATATGCAGGTACGCAGACTGCGGTGGTAAGCCTTCCGGCGTTGAACGCAAGACAACTTCTTGATGCTCGTAAGATCAAAATTGGATGGGTGGTGTGCCGAATAAGGGAAAAACCGAACCTAAAGAAGTGTTTCAGGTGCCTAGAATATGGGCATGTGGCGAGGGCGTGCAGCAGCACAGAAGATAGGAGCCAAAGTTGCATCAAATGTGGGGAAAAGGGTCACTTCGCAAAGACATGCGATAAAAAGCCATTCTGTGGAGCATGCAAAATCAACGGGAAGGATGCGGGTCACCAAATCGGCAGTAGGAAGTGTCCCCTATATCAAGCAGCGTGCAAAAGGATATAATGAGAGTTGTACAGATCAACTTAAACCATTGTGAAGCTGCACAGGAGTTGCTCAGGCAGACAGTATACGAACAGAAGATAGAAGTGGCTATAGTTTGCGAGCAGTACAAAAACTTAAGCGCAGGAACCTGGATCTCTGATCAGGTAAACAAAGCTGCCATATGGGCCTGTGGAAACAACTCCATCCAAGACAAGCCGCTCCTTGGAAAATCCTACTACACGCGGGCGAAGATCTGTGGAATCAATTTTTACAGCTGCTATGTCCCGCCGAGTGTGACGCAAGTCGACTATGAAAGGATTCTAGACGAACTAGTGCGAGACGCCAGAACTACTACGCCAAACGTAATAGCAGGTGACTTCAATGCATGGGCCGAGGAATGGGGCAGCAGTTATACAAATAGGCGGGGTGATGCCCTGCTCAAGGCGTTCTCCTTGCTAGACGCTGTATTGCTCAATACTGGCGGTAGGAATACCTTCGAGAAGAATGGTCGCGGATCAATTATTGACATTACGTTCGCCAGACGCGCGCTCGTTCGATCGACAAGCTGGCAGGTATGCGACTTTTACACACATAGCGACCACCTTGCTATTGTGATGGAAGTCGGTAATCATGAGCAGATTCAAGGGAGCCTACAAAACACACAAACTAGAGGGTGGAAAGTGGAAACGCTCGATGAAGAAATCTTCAAACTCATTCTAGACGTGAACCCAGACTGTTCAAACGACGTGGACCGACAGGCTGACATGCTGTCAAAGTACGTAAGTAAAGCTTGTGACGCCGCCATGTGCAGAAAAAGACAGAATATGTATAGAAAGCCCACGTACTGGTGGAATCAGGAGATTAATACATTAAGAAGTGAATGTCATAGAGCAAGACGTCTCTCCCAAAGAAGCCAAGGTACGCCGGAGCATATAATACTACGTGAATGCTTCAAAAAGAAACGCAAGGAGTTTAAAAAGGCGATCAAAAGCAGCAAGTCCTCATGCTTCAAAGAACTCTGTGAAACGGTGGACGAGAGCCCGTGGGGCGACGCGTATAAGATAGTGATGTCCAAGGTCAGAGGTGGTAGAGGTAAAGCACCAACCTGCTCTATCCTCCTAGCAAAGGTAGTAAAAACGCTTTTTCCGGCGCAAGACTTGCAACCGTATATGGTGATACCCCCAATAGAAGAGGCAGTGAAAATCGACGAGTCGGAGATTATCTTAGCGGCGGAGAGATTCGGTAACGCAAAGGCGCCTGGACTTGATGGCATCCCGAATAAGGCGCTGAAGATCGCCATTAATCATAACACGAAGCCTTTTGCCGAGCTTTTTGCGAGATGTTTGAACGAGGGTGTTTTCCCGAAAGTATGGAAAAAACAGCGCCTGGTCCTCCTTCAGAAGCCGAATAAACCGGCGGGTGAGCCAAATGCGTATCGTCCACTTTGCATGATTGATACGATGGCCAAAATATTGGAGCGGTTGATATGCACGCGTCTGGAACAACATCTAGAAAGGGAACCACCTGGTCTGTCCGAGAACCAATTTGGTTTCAGGAGACATCGGTCGACCATAGACGCAATTAGAAAATTGACGGACATTGCTGGCAAGGCCATAGAAGGCACTAGATGTATGCATGGCGATAAAAAATATTGTGCAGTAGTGACACTAGACGTACAAAATGCCTTCAACTCGGCAAACTGGCATCTTATTATGAGGGCATTGGAGACAAAGGGAACGCCAGCGTACCTAATGCGAATAATAAATAGTTATCTGTCTGACAGACTACTGTTGTATGACACGGACGAAGGGCCCAAAAGCTACGTGGTGACGGGTGGAGTGCCGCAGGGATCTGTACTTGGCCCGCTACTGTGGAACGTGCTGTACGATGGGGTGTTAAACCTTCCATTGCCAAAAGAAGCCCAGATAATTGGCTACGCGGACGACATTGCCGTGACGATCGTTGCGAAGGAGCTCTCCCAAGTTCAGAGCATCTGCAGAGAGACAGCTTCGAAAATTAAGGATTGGCTCACGACGACAAAGCTCCAGCTTGCGGTACAGAAAACAGAGGCTGTACTTATCACGAGCAGGAAAAAACTCGAAAAAATCACCCTAAACATTGACGGCTACAACATTACAACGCAACCTTCGTTGAGATATCTAGGTGTAATGATTGATACGAGGCTCAACTTCAAGGCGCATATCGAAAAAGCCTGCGGGAAGGCGGCAACAATGACAGCGGCTCTGACGAGAATCATGGCCAACATTGGTGGCCCCAGCCAGAGTAGGAGAGCGCTCCTGGCTAAAGTCAGTCAATCAATATTGATGTACGCGGCGCCTATATGGGGGGCAGCTCTGCGGCAAAAGACATACTCGAAGAAGGCGAAGATAGTTTTCAGGTTAAGCGCTATTAGAGTTGCATGTGCATTTAGGACAGTGTCACAAGAAGGTGCCGGTATTATATCCGGCATTATGCCGCCGGACATAATGGCCTCGGAGTTGGGCAGAGTATATAACAGAACCAAAAGCCTGAATAGGCGGTTAACGGCAACCGAACGGAAAGAGGAGAGACAGACGAGCCTAGATGAATGGCAAAGTCAATGGGACGCCGCAGGAAAAGGGAGGTGGACCCACAGGCTCATCAGAAACGTGCAAGCTTGGGTCGAAAGAAGACACGGAGAGACAGACTACTACCTTACGCAGTTTTTGACGGGCCATGGTTGTTTCAGAGAGTACCTCCACAGATTCGGTCATGATGACGCGACAGAATGTTCATTCTGCAACACTGTTGGCGAAAACGCTCAGCATATCTTTTTCTTCTGCCTAAGATTTGAGACGCAGAGAATGACCATAGAGAAGATAATAAATGAAAGGATAACACCTGATAACATTGTGAGCCATATGCTGCGATCGAGTTTAGTGTGGTTTAAGATGAAAGAATGGACTGCAATAGCTCTCAAGGAGCTCAGGAAGAAGGAGTGGCAGCGGAGAAATATAACTGCAGCTGTGTGAACGCCATGTACGGGATGTTTGAAGAGGCATATTAGCTCAGCCTAGTCCTGCGAAGTAGTGCTTAACGGCGGTCCCGCAGGACACAAACAAGCTATAGAGGTCGGAGTTAAGGGTTTAGTACGTAGGCGTACTGGTTCGCAAGTCCAGCATAGTAAGATATTACTGACTGGGCGTGGTCCCGAATGAGGTGTACCTTTAGCGGACAGTATGAATCGTGGAATGGAAGAGCTTGCACACTTACAGAGAGAGCGTCTCTCGTCTCTCACTGTACTAAATTAAAGAGCAAGACGCCGTTGCGTTTATTATTCATTGTATTTTGCACTCGAAAAGCAATACACTTGAAAGGCAATTGATTCGAATGGCAACATTGACTGAGATGGTAGTCTATGTGCCAATAGATCGTACTGGTATACTATTTAATATGTATGTATTTTTGTTAATTTTGTAAATAAACTTACGTGTCCGTCCATTTTAAGTGCAGCGGCAACAAACCAAAATACAAAAAAGCTCCTAAAGCGGGCAAGCCAAACATCGAATGATTTGAATTATGCGTGTTTTATTTGCATTTTGTATTGCCATAACTGTTCCCTCTCTTTTGATTTGAAATGCAATAGAAATGGGACCAAAACAGACGGTTCAAGCTATTGAGAAAAGAGCGCAAATCTTTGCCTCTCAATTCACCGTTTGTTGTTATGTGAATGTTGTTCATTTGCTAGACAAAATCAAAACAAACAAAGCAAATGACAACGAATCACACTGTGTGCAAAGGCAATCGAATCAGTTTGTGCAGCCCTTTAATATATATATATATATATATATATATATATATATATATATATATATATATATATATATATATATATATATATATATATATATATATATACTTGAATGTATATACGCAGTAGGTATACAAGTATAACTGCTTAGATATAAAAAATGAGCCCTTCGGGACACTTAAAGCCCCGAAACGCTCATTGACCGAGCTTCTCTTCGATTACGGTTGTGCGTGCTAATTAGAATTAGAAAGGACCTATTTATTTTTGCCTTGTGACATCATTTTTTCTGAGCTTTGTCTTTCGATATTATATTTATTATGCATCAGCCGAGAGGATTGAACCACGACCTACAGATCAGAAGGTCAACACACTAACCACTGAGCTACGACACCCACTTACTGACAATTACCCCACCTTTTCCTTACAAATGCATATTTATGGCGTAAAACGTAGTACGTAAAAAATTTGCATTGAATTCAATGAAAACGTAAAAATAATCTTTTCACTAAGGGATTAAATTAAAAATATTGTAAGATCTTAATTACTGTAACGATTCAGTAAAACACATACCAAAATTTTGTAATAATTTATTGCAACTTAAAAGAACGATGGCAGCTCTAGTGCATAGCTTGATAACGGTGCTAACAAGTTATGTTCAGACAAAACTAAGGGATTCACTAAGGGATTAAATTAAAAATATTGCAAGATCTTAATTACTGTAACGATAATAATAATAATAATAATAATAATTTATTGCACTTAAAAGAACGATGGCAGCTCTACTGCATAGCTTGATAACGGTGCTAACAAGTTATGTTCAGACAAAACAAGTGTGCATGGAAATTTTAGTACAGTGTTCAAAAAATGTATTCCACACGGTAAAATTCTAAATTCACATTTTTTAAATTTGCATCGTTTGTAACATATCGTAACAATGTCGTCGGAGGGTGAAGCAAGTGAAAACGTTTTAAGAAGAAAGTCAGGAAGTTTCAATTGTGAGTGGAGTATTAAATATTTGTGTCAGCATAGTGGAGGTGATTCTCAGCGTCTACTTTACAAAAGATATATACTTTGTAAAGCGTTTAATAGAATTTCGGGTATCAATTTCGAATCTGTAATGCGAATTGTCGCAACAAATGCTATAGAGCCAAATATAGACTTTATTATTAGCAATAAACAAAATAAAATAAATAAAAACGATTTGTAAAATCAGAGAATTAATTTTTTAAATTAAGGTATATATTTAATATTCTGGGAGCATTAGTGAAGTATAAATATAAATTAATTTACCACATTGTTCGTATTTTGCCCACTGTGTAGCTACATACAGTGGCTCACAGCTTATTTCGTACAGTGTATATATTTTTATGTACATGGCTGTAACATCGAAACTAAAAAACTTATCAATAAGTTTTGAATGTAGATGTCTATGTATGTGTTTAGTAAACCTAATAAGAAAACGGGGAACCCCAAAAATTGTTCTTTTTGTCATGCAAGAGAGAAAAACTATTGATCAGCTGATTTTCAGCTCACATCTTATTTCGTACACAAACTTCAATGTAAGTAAGTTTCATTCTGCCGCGCAGTTACAAAGTTTTTTTGAATTGTATGAGTTTTTGGACCTTTTTAACTATTATAACAATTTTTATTATTCTTATTTTAAATAGTTAAAGTGCTGTAAATTAAACATTTAGCGTTATGGGTCGTCGTACAACGATGGAACAGCGTAAACTGGTAATTAACCATTTTAGGAAAGGTCAGAGTGTGCGAAAAATTGCTGAAATGACAAATTTAAGTGCCTCAACTGTCCAATACATCATTCAACGCTTCATTCGCGAAAATCGGTTGGAGAACAAGGGCAGAGAAGCACCTAATAAGATTTTCAACGCATCAGACGAGCGTTATATTGTACGAAAAATTAAGAAAAATCCAAAGTTATCCACTCCGAAGTTGGCTGCAGAGGTTCAGCGTGAAATAGGAAAATCATCCAGTGCTGAAACTGTCCGACGTGTGCTGCGCAATCATGACTTGAACGGTCGAGTAGCCCGAAAGAAACCATTCATTTCGAAAATGAATATACAACGCCGACTTGACTTCGCCAAAGAGCATATTATTAATACTCCTGCGTTCTGGAATACCGTTATTTTCGCGGATGAGTCTAAGTTTAATATTTTTGGCTCGGAAGGAATGTCATATGTTTGGCGTAAAGCGAATACCGAGCTAAACAAGGAGAACCTTAAGCCCACAGTGAAGCATGGTGGCGGTAGCGTGATGGTTTGGGCCTGTATGTCAGCAGCCGGAGTAGGTGAATTGGTTTTTATTGAGGGAACAATGGACAAAATGAAGTACCTCGAGATTCTGAAAAACAATTTACTTCAAAGTGCAGACAAACTGGGTTTGCGGGAAGAATTTCGGTACTACCAAGATAATGACCCAAAACATAAATCTGGGATTGTGCAATCTTGGCTTATTTGGAACTGCCCACACTTGATGTCTCCACCACCACAGTCACCTGACATGAATGTGATTGAAAATCTTTGGTCTATTTTGGACAATAAAATAAGAACACACAAGATTTCTAATAAGCAAGACCTAAAGAAGGTACTAATGGAGGAATGGAAAAAAATCACACCAGACATCACTCAAAAATTGGTGGATTCAATGCCAAATAGACTCCAGGCTGTCATTAACGCTAAGGGATGTCATACTAAATATTAAAATCAACTTACTTTGTTTTTAGTTTGAACTTAAAGAGACTGTACGAAATAAGCTGTGACATGAATTTTCCTATTTTTTTCTTATTTTATTTTTTTATAGTGTCAAACACTAAAATTTTGAAAAAGTAAATTTTGGAAAATAAAAAACAAACCTTCCTTTCAAAAATGGCATTTATATTTTGTTCAAATGTTTGCTATATTAGGAATTACGACTGCAGCAATTTTTAAACTGTCACTGTACGAAATAAGCTGGGAGCCACTGTATGTATATGTGCTCATGCTCTCTCAATCTCATTCTCACTTCGTTTGGCACATATAGAAGAGTCTTGCCAGATTTAGTTTCTTTACCATTAATCCATCGCACAAACCATCCACGGCCCCATTTTCAAGTCTCTGACGAAGTTTCTGTATGGTTGGATCACGATTCTGAGAGGTTTGAATTCTGAGATCTACATCATTAATATCGATAATAGCGACCATACGACTCAAAGTACCGATATATTTTTATTTCTTATGTGAGAATCGCTTGGGGGAAATCGGAGAAGCCGTAACATTATATAAAGATATTCAATTTCATTAAATCCGAATTTACATTTTCCCTAATTTCAATCCGTGGAGTGGAAGTATTGAAGCACTTACCCCAAAGTTCCCATATCAGATTCAAAATCAATGGAAGCAATTAAAATATAATCTATATAAACTATCACCCTACCTGCCGCAATTAAATCTCTAAAAATCATATTTATGAATCACTGGAAGATAGAAGGAGCATTTTTCAACCCAAAAGGCATATTTACATACCATATTCAAATAGTCCACCTGGTGTCACAAATGAAGCATTTGTAGCATTTTTTGTCATATTTATCTGATGGAAACCACTTTTTAGATCTCGCCTGGCCATTATTCTTTTGAATTTTTAGATCTGATTAATCCTTCAGGCAACAGTTGATCAACTATTCCGCGTAGTTCCAATCGTTCATAGTAAGACATATGCCGCAAAGCACAACGAAAAGAAAAACCATTCGTAAGATGTATTTTCATTTCGCAGTCGGTCTGTATATGAGTTATATTCTTTGGATATAAATATGTTTCGGAAATTACTGCCTCAAGCTTTTTCACACAATATCCAGAGTTGTTGTGTTCAACAAATACCAGAACACCTCCGATAACGGAATGAGGCTGATCGACTTCGCCCGAAACATGATAATTGGTGGTACCAGATTCCAGCATCTTGACATCCACAAAGCGACATAGCTGTCTTCAGGTCAACGAACAAGAAACCAAATTGATCATGTGGTGATTGGCGGAAGGCATGCTTCCAGTGTGATGGAGGTGAAATTGATCCGTGGTGCCAACATCGACTCGGATCACTACCTTGTTGCAGCTAAGGTGCGCACACATTTATGTGTCGCAAATAACAAGAGAAGTCCCACACAGAGAAAGCTCGATGTCAGTAAGCTGCTATCACCAGAGACAGCAGCTGCATTTTCCACTCGACTATCGGATCTGCTTATGCAGAACACTCCCCTACTTGATGATACATGCGCACGGTGGATAGATATATCCCACTCCATGACTACTGCTGCCGAGGAGGTAATCGGTTACTACCGGCCTCTGAGGAATGAGTGGTATGATCAGAAGTGTCGCGACGCTACCGCAGAGAAAGACGCCGCCTACAGAAAAACCCTGCGTGCAGGCGCAACGCGAGCTGTTAAGGATCGGTACAGAGAGAAAAGGAGTGCAGAGAGACGTCTTTTCAGGCGCAAAAAAAAAGCACAAAAAAGACGCGAGTGTGAGGAGATAGAGATGTGTACCGACAAGAATGAGAATCGAAAATTCTTAGAAAAGATCAAGCGCCCGAGTGGTGGTTTAAATCCCGGAGCCTCTTCTTGTCGTGATGGAAATGGGAATCTGATTACCAGAGTGAACTTAGCCTATGGAAGGAACACTTCTACACGTTAATGAATGGCGATGTTACGAACAATTCCGCCAGTGGAGAGGATTGCCCGATAACCCCGATTACAGATGATGGTGTTGATGTTCCATCACTCGACTCTGACGAGGTTGAAACGCCCATTTTAAGGCTGAAGAACAATAAAGCTGCAGGTGCTGATAGCTTGCCTGCCGAGTTGTTTAAGACCGTTTTTAAGACGTTCATCCGACCATACCACTCATTCCTCAGAGGCCGGTAATAACCGATTACCTCCTCGGCAGCAGTAGTCATGGAGTGGGATATACGTGTCCACCGTGCGCATGTATCATCAAGTAGGGGAGTGTTCTGCATAAGCAGATCCGATAGTCGAGTGGAAAATGCATCTGCTGTCTCTGGTGATAGCAGCTTACTGACGTCGAGCTTTCTCTGTGTGGGACTTCTCTTGTTATTTGCGACACATAAACATGTGCGCACCTTAGCTGCAACAAGGTAGTGATCCGAGTTGTTCTAGTTATGGCCTATTATTTTTGTTGACATTCGTTTCGATGCTATTATTATTCGTGTTATTCACAATAACCATCGATACTCACTATAATTATATAATAATAAAAGTAGTGCAATTTTAAAAGATCATTTTAAGCTGCGTCTTATAACGCCTAATAGCCTAGACAGACGGCAGCGTTAATCTGGATTACCGGAGCACATAATCTGAATAAAATATTAACCTGACAGACGGCAGTATTGCGGATTAACTAAACGGCTGATTGCTGTTTTATTAGGTCTGCTAACTTACATTACTATCACTATGAGTTTCTGTCATCTGTTACTCTCGATATGAGAAAATCTACAAGAAGTACATGAATTGAAAACTATTAGAAACTTCTAAATTGACATTCACAGTTCGTAATTGACAGCTGGATTTATTTTCTCGTCACGCTTTTCATATCGAAAACTATTAACAATTGTTGAAAGTTTTTTATAAGCGAACATACCTATTGTTTCGTAAGTTCGATATAGAAAAATTCACAATAGAAAATTTTCAGCAGTGTTGCCATCGCAAATTGTCCTAATCCTCTTTTATTTTGAAAATTAACTCATAGAGTTAATGTGGATTAGCTGCAGTTAATGCCCGAGTTAATTCAAATTAACTCGGTAATCCGGAATTAGGTTGCCGTCTGTCTAGGCTATAAAACTGTTTCTTTATAGCTTTAAACTCCTGTGTTTCTTGATTTCTTCATTAATCGTTCTTTCTATGTGCGTTTCTTGTTCTCCTTCATTCGTGAAAACTGTCTCTTATTGCGCTACCTTTATTATTATACCTTGCTCACAAGGAAGATGTAATAGCCTAGACAGACGGCAACCTAATTCCGGATTACCGAGTTAATTCGAATTAACTCGGGCATTAACTGCAGCTAATCCGCATAAACTCTATTAGTTAATTTTCAAAATAAAAGAGGATTAGGACAATTTGCGATGGCAACACTGCTGAAAATTTTCTATTGTGAATTTTTCTATATCGAACTTACGAAACAATAGGTATGTTCGCTTATAAAAAACTTTCAACAATTGTTAATAGTTTTCGATATGAAAAGCGTGACGAGAAAATAAATCCAGCTGTCAATTAAGAACTGTGAATGTCAATTTGCAAGTTTCTAATAGTTTTCAGTTCACGTACTTCTTGTAGAATTTCTCATACCGAGAGAGACAGATGACAGAAATTGATAGTGATAGTAACGTAAGTGAGCAGACCTAATAAAACAGCAATCAGCCGTTTAGTTAATCCGCAATACTGCCGTCTGTCAGGTTATTATTTTATTAGGATTAATTAGGATTATTAGGTAATCCGGAATTAGGCTGCCGTCTGTCTAGGCTATAACGCCGCATCTCCACGACCAAAAATTATTGCCTCCCATGCAGGGATGACAAAATACTAAGGTTGCGCCCATCTTACGTCAATGGGTTACCGCTAATTGGTTTTCAGTGAATTTGACAGAATCAACTGTATATGCGACGTCACACTGGTCCAGTGGTTGCTTTATTCATTGATTATTCCGCAATGTTTGCATCTTTCTTTTCAATTTGTCATTTCTCTCACAGTTGGACCAATGATACATCACACCGTTCACAAATCCTCTATGATGGGTGAAATCATTTAATTCTATCATTACCTAATTCACAGTTGCCGTTTTGAAACAATTATATCAAAATTTTCAACCAGCACCGTTTCCCTTATAGTGAAAAATTTATTAAACAAAATTTTTAATATTATAACCAGTATCGGTGGTGGGTTACTTATTACTAAAGCGGCTGTTATGTTGATAATCATATAATCAATCACGACAATCTCTTTTTTTGTGACCAAATGCTGATCAATAAAGTATATTATGTTCAAGGGTTTTCGATCTCCAATCACAGAGACGATTTTTGCCACCTTCCATTACTTTTTTGAACTTTTTTTTTATTTGACAATTCTTCGACATCATTTGTGCACTTGGATTTGGAAAATAGTGATGTGTTTGAAAATTCTTGAACTTTCTAATGAATATGCAAATAAATGGTTATTTTTAGCGAGAAAAACATAGACTAGTAATAAAAAATTGCTTACGTTTTGTTATTAATTTGCAAAAAATAAAACACTCGCGTAAAATAGGTCATGTTCGGTAAAGTCCTGGTATTTGGGTAGATTAAATAAAGAATGAATTGCTTTTAGTTGGAATGAACTTCGGCTACTAGATAAACAAGACTATATATATTTGGTTTGCATTGGCTTGTTTGGTTTGGTTAGAATACTAAAAAATAAAACTTTATTTTCAATACGATTTTAATAATTGTGCGAGTTCGTTTCCAAATTTTATATTTCCTAAATCGAGAAACAAACAAAAAACCAGCAATTTGAAAATTTTCGTGTAAAAAAAAAATAAAGAATATGGCTTCTCTTTTTGCATTTTCTTAATGTTTTAAATATTTATTTTGTTCCGTTTCAAATTCCGTTTCAATTTCTGTGGTAATACCGTTTTAATTTTTTCATTTTTCTTTGAAAATTTCCTAAATTAGAAGAGACGACAAAATATATAATATGCGATTAATAAAAAAAAATTAAGTAACCTGCAGTAAGTGTTGCTATCACGCATATTCGATACTTTTTTCTTTTAAAAGTATCAAATTTTGCTCCTAAAAGGCATAAATTGTAAAAAATGCTCAACGCAACCCTTACCGTGATCTCGTGATTTGGTGTCAATAGCCAAAGTTCTTAGTCAGTTCTTATGATCTTGCTCTCGTTCTCAATTTTTCATTTTACATTGAAAACAAAAACACGTGACGTGTTTGTTACCGAGACGGTCAACATAACAGTCGCCTAAATAAACAAAACAAGAACAACAACAAAACAACACACGGTATGAAGAAGAGAACAACAACACACGAAGTTCATATTATAATGAAACAGTATATGACATTTTATGACTCAGCCAAGGCCAATCTTTTACAATTGCTCTACCTTCATTGTTATACCATGATTACCTACCATTTGTCATTTTGGTTCCCAGATATGTTTTATCAGTGGGAATATTTGTGATTAATAAAAGTATTTGAAATATGGCGTTAAAAAAGTGTTCGCTGCATTTAAGCGCTTAAAAACTCAATTAGATTGAAGAAATGCGAAAAAAACACAATTTTCTTTAATATTTCTTATTTTAAGTATCTTTCCATTTTTAATCCTCCGATATAAAACTGAAGCAAACAAAATTGACTCCGACGTAAACATTGCGTTCAATTTGAAGTTGCTGCCACAACAAAATCTTAGTAGAAATTAAAAAATATCTGTCATAGGCAATATTTATCAAGATAATTTCTCTAATAATTATTGCTTTCTATGAGCAATATGCTGTCTCCATTGGCAATATATTTCAGATAACAAGACAGATATCAAGATACAAACTTTTGCCTGTGGCGATGCCATGTAACAAACAAACAGCAAACAAGCATGACATCATTGGTATCAAATAACAAACATTGAAATAATTTTCAAATATTCGTGATATTAAATGTTATTTTGAATTTATAGGTAAACAAATAATTTTAATAAAATCTTATCGCGGCGCGATGAGGTTTCATATTTTGGGTATAAATAAGTGATGACGATTTTTTTCCGAAATGAAGTTTGAGGATTATTTTATATAGAAAAACTCTGGCAACCCTGGCATGAAGTACGAATAGTTTTCTGTACTCGATAACTGGACTGAATATTACATCGTAGCTAGTTAAACGGAACCATACCATTTGTTGTATTAAACAGACGCGAAGAAGTCGAAGTTTCAAGAAAATTTTTCGTGAGACAAAGGAAAATTCATTTGAAAAATTTCATCATTAAAAAAATTATAAATTTTAAGGTTACACCAGCACTAATTGTAAGTGTACATTGCTGAAGATATTTATATTCTCAAGTACCGTTTTTTCTCTGTTTACTGCGAACTTGGGAGCTCTGCTATTTTTATCGCAAGCACAACCATTTTATTTAATTTTTTTTTTCTTGTTGCTTTTGTTTTGCAGGTTTACGGAATAAATCAACATGCCTACTATCAAGTTACAATCATCTGATGGTGAAGTCTTCGATACCGACGTGCAAATTGCCAAATGCTCTGGTACCATAAAAACAATGTTGGAAGATTGCGGAATGGAGGAAGGTGATAATGCAGTTGTGCCTCTACCAAACGTTAATTCAGCTATTTTGCGCAAAGTGTTGCATTGGGCAAACTACCACAAAGACGACCCGCAACCAACTGAAGACGATGAGAACAAAGAGAAACGCACTGATGATATATCATCGTGGGATGCTGATTTCTTGAAAGTCGATCAGGGTACACTTTTCGAATTGATCCTAGCAGCTAATTATTTAGATATTAAAGGATTGTTGGATGTAACTTGCAAAACTGTTGCGAATATGATTAAAGGAAAAACACCAGAAGAAATACGCAAAACATTCAACATCAAGAACGATTTCACACCTGCTGAAGAGGAGCAAGTGCGTAAAGAGAATGAATGGTGTGAGGAAAAGTAGGTTTATTAATATCTTAATTGAAACAAATTTCGTTTTTTTTTCTTTATTTCAAATTAAATACATCATTAACACATATTATAAATTAATCTGTAAATGGAGAATTTGTGTGCAAAATAAAGCAAGAAATTCACATTTAATAGTGTTTTGACTCTTATATTACATATAAAAATATATATCATTGTCGTTTGTAGCAACAAGAATACGGAGATGCTTTGTTTTGTTTCCGTATTCTGGTGAGTTGAAAAAAGCTTGTTCGAGTGCTTCCGGGCCGTAGACCCGTCCATTCTCGGGGAGTAATTCATAAATCTGTCTTTAGGCTTTATGAGTACTATAACGGACAATCAGCTGTAACGTAAACAAAATTTCCCGCGAATGCTTTCACTTAATACATTTTAGATTGCTGGCAAGCGAATTTTTGTCTGCGATAGACCTGAATAACGAAAAAATTCACCACGTGTTTGATATTTCCTATTCCGCATGGGTGTCCTAATATAGATTGGTTTAACCGTGTGCCAGGCAAAAATCCAAATATAAAATAAACCTACACAAGCTCTATTTGGCCATCACAACTGATATTCGTGGAATATGCTCGTCAGTGGTCTGTTTTTCACTTACCGCAGCCAATTTGAAGTTCCAAGCGCTGGCGGATTCTATAAAACTTCTCGCGGAAGCTCAAAATATAATTTCATCTGAGGTAAAAATTGCCCAGGCTTCAGCGCCATATGTAAGGCATGTAAACTGTGGTTTCGTTCTTTGAGAGAAAGACAGATCGACTTCTCAATTGTTTATTTTTAAACTTCCTGGACGTGAGAAACCCCAATTGATCACGGATGCATTAAGTCGAAATACATTTGACAGTTGCGAAGCAAATGTTTCTGCTCATTCACTATTGCTCATCGTCTAATATACTTGCTTACTTATGTAGCCATTACAACCGAAAATCTATGTAGGCTCTATCTCTTTTCTTCGCTAGCTGGCGCCAGTTGGCAGTTCCTAGCGCTTTTAAGGTCTCCAGTGCTTGATCTTTCCACCGGAGGCTAGATCTGCGTCATCTGTTGTTGTTGTATAAAAAAATTTCGAATCGCGAACATGCGTCTTCTGCGTCGTCGACCAGCGAGTACGGAATTTAACACTTTCTTAGCTGGAGCGTGTTCTTCCATTCGCTCAAAATGACCTAGCCAGCGCAGCCGCTGAATTTTGATGCGTTTTACTATATCGGTGTCTGCATACAGCTCATAGTTGTATACACCTTATTCGATACTCACCACCAACGCAAATAGGTCCAAAGATCTTGCGTAGGACTTTTCTCTCGAAAACTCCGAGCATTCCGTCTTAGGTGGAAATTGTCCAAGCTTCGGGACCATATAGAAAGACAAGTATGATGAGAGACTTGTGGAGAGAGGAGTCGACTTCTCAATTACTTACTTAGCCATTACGTAGCACCTGTTAGCAAGAGTAATCCTTCGCAATATCCTCAGGATGACGTTATTACTGGTGTCAGTGCTAGTTCCAAGATACACAAAGACCTGGACGGCATGTCACTGTTGACGTGCTGTCCAAGAAGCTGAGACTCTTTGTTTGTTGACACTAGATACTTCGTCTTGCCCTCGTTCACTGTAAAATCCATTCGCCGCGACGTTTGGCTAACATACAGCCTCAGATAAAGATCGGATTCTGGTACATTAAATCTTTTAGAGTCACTGACACCGTCTCCAATATGAATTCAAGATTTCAACAAGTTGAGCGCGAAATGTAATGAAAGAGGTTTGGTTATTGGGGATACCTTTTTGAGGAGCGGTGAAAATAAAATATTATTTATCTAATCGTACGTGAGCGTTGGAGAACTACCAACGTTACTAAGTTTAGAAGAAGTAAAGCAATTAATGTTAAGGAATATGTATAACTACAATGCCTTATTAAGAGAAGTTTTAAGCAATGCAAAAAATATTATTCTACAAATGTTGTATGAATTAATTGCAGTATATAATTGGTCCTTTTATTTCTAATAGATTCGGCTGGGGCACCACATATTTTGTAAGGTTTATTAGCTTTTATGAAGGCAACTTTTCATTTCTATTCCATTACAAAAATAAAAATTGATAATCTCTATAGTAGAGAAAGAATTTTAACAAATTATTTACTTATTTATTGATTTCCTTAAATGTACTAGCTTAAATATATATGATGAATTTGAAATATTTATTCAACATACTAGGCGATACGATATGTAGCGACCAGCCGTCTCTGATGAACGTATAATCTTAACAACTTGACCACGCTTCAAACCAAAGTAGCGCGCTACCGGATCACCAGCTTGTATGCGCATCAACATGTTTTCTTTGAGTTTGTATCGTGCCAAAAGTTCTTGCTTTTCTTCCGGTGTCATCACTACATGTTCCGGTACCAATTCATGCTCTGTTATGTTGATCAGCAACTCAGATTCGAGAAATTGTTCTAGAATATACTTAGGAGCCATATCCACAAGTGATTGTTTAGCAGATGGCGTCATTCCAGCTTGTACAACAACAATTGCGCGATGTATATTTTCCTCTTGCATACGCGTACAATATGTCTTAATGGTCTTAATGCCAATTTTTGGTTCATCCGGGAAGAAAACAAACATTTGATCCGTAGGATCATCATTATGAGCTACTAGTACAATGAGATCAGATCGTGCCGGCCTCTTTTCACTCGGTTTATCACCAAACATCTCTTTGAACTGCTCTAACGTTTGATCCAGCTCCTCCTGAGTAACGAGATAGCCACGATCATGGCTAAGTTGCATTATGGTTTTGCGAATACGCCACAATTTGTAAGTCTCCGCTTCATCATCCATATTTGATGTACTATTATATATTTAATTGATTTTGTCGTGTATTTCACAAGAATGTTTGCTGAAATATAGCTAATATGTGTGTTATTACCACGCCGTCGAAGTTTTATTGTGTTGCCAACTATTGTATAAACATTTATCATTGCACTGCTTTATCACAAATGTATCATTGGCCCCTAAATTACAGCGCTCGTCGAAACTTATTATTGATTGGTTGAAATAAAATGATGTGCATAATGTAGAAAAATGACCGCAGCTACAACATTCCTACAACTATCAGCACCTAGATATCATGGGTTCCTTAGGTAAACAAACGAATTGACTACAACACTGCAACATTGCAACTCGACTACAATTGGCGCAGTGTCGCCTTCAAACTCTATTTATTTTTACATGGACCAAAGTGCTATGTAAGAAATTCATTTAAGCAATGTAAGCAATAATTTAACATTTTCGCTCGAAGTACTAAAACTAAATTGCCATTTGAATCGTGTAACGAAAGTTATTGGTTTGTAAATATAGTCAAAGTTAATATCATCTTAAAGTTAGAAAGTTAAAGATGAAAGTCCAGACGATGCAATTTCGCATCAGCGGATTCAACGCGTTTCAAACCTTCTGCGTATTCTCCACTTTTCTGCATTTCAAGTTATGTGACGCTTCTTTTGCGGAGAGTTTTTGTTTTTTCTTTTTTTTAACACAAAAATAAAAGTCAAATCATTTACGATACAAACTTGTTTATCTATAACACTGAAAACAAAGTACAATTTAACACCCTTGGTCAAAAAAATCGGTTAACTTATTTGTACAACGCGTAGGATGCTTACAAAATTAAAATCGCATTTTACGCGTTTAAGTCGCCCTGCGTCTGAGTTTTCAACTAAACTTAAGATGATCTAACTTTGACTAGAACTACACCCCATTGCGTTTTAAGTTTAGAAAACCTGTTCTTATTAAATTTTAATTTTGTCGTTACTGCGTTAGAACAGTTCCAGTTTTTTGCCGAATACGCCATCTAGCAATGTTCCTGATGCAGTGAATCTGTTTATAACTTGATGGTAATATTTTTATTGATGCAATAACAAATTTGTTGTGATACTAATACGACGACAGCGAAATTACTTAATTTCAATCCATTCAATAAAAAATGTATTTGGATATAACTTTCACATTTTTAAACATTTATTACAATATTAGCAAATTTGTGCAACATATATAAATGGTGTATAGTGACAATTTCAAGAAATATTCTAGAACTCTCATTACTCAATTACGTGCAAATACGTTGCTGCGACTACAACAGTTCGTGATACTAATGGCTGCTGCTTCTCCACAATTGCAGATTCGTATTTGTTGGGAAGATAATTTAATTATTACAGGAACGCTGAAAATACTTCTGGCATAGAGATTGAAGCCGCAATTAATATTCCTTCCAATTAATTAATAATATTCCTTCCTCCGTTCTATCCACGAAGTATGTGGGTTATATTTTGATATATTTCTTTCAGTCGTATATTCATTCATCGTATTCATATTTCAAATGTATATTTAGGGTGTGTGCGAGTTCGTCTAAATTTTAAGAACTAAACTAATATGACACTGGAATATTACAGCACTGCTTCGAAATAGGAAAGACAAAAATTGACAAAAGTGTGCGTGTTAGTTTCTAAATTTTGCATTTCCTAAATGGAGAAACAAAGAAAAAAATTGAGCAATTTGAAAATTTCCGTTTTTAAAAATAAAGAATATTGCTTCTTCTTTCCCATTTTCTTTATTTCTTAAATATTCATATTGTCCTGTTTCAAAACGAAAAATTACGCTTATCGAACTTCGGTGTTCTGTGGTAATACAGTTTTAATTTTTTCACAGCTAGTATCTAGGTATGACAACGTTGCTTGAAAATTTCCTAAATGGACTCTATGCACTGCATTATCGACACATTTCCAATAATTTAGGAAAAGACAATTTAGACACCAAATTAGGCGAACTCGCAAATGCCCTTATTTTTCTTTATTCTGTTTCATTTTACAAATTATTCACGATAGACGCAAATTTTTGTCATTTTCCAAGGTTGTATTGCAATTTTGAACGTAATTTCTATTAAATTGAAATAATTATCTCAATTTCATTGCTGTTCTCTATAGCAATCACACCAATATAACTGGTAATTGCTTTAAAATACCCATCAATTTCAATTGGAGTTGTAGAAAAAAAATCTTTGTTTAGCATAAAAAAATTGAACTCATAATTATGACATTACAAAAAGTGTCAGCACATATGATTCGTAAACACAACACATCATCGCACTAACCAACTGAGCTGCAGCACCCATAACAATACGCTGGATAAAAAAAAATTATCTTTCTCTTATTATTTCACCAAATTCTATACAGACATTTCTTAACCAATCTTCGAAAAATCAAAGACAGTGACGAAGAACATGAGAGAAGTGTGAAAGTATTAGTAAAAAATTGTGAATGTTTTGCTATTGTCTTGTGTAAACCCCAAGTAAAAGAAACAACAATTAAGTAATATATTGTATTACAATCCAAGTGTCTGCGAATTATTGTAAACGCGCCTTGGTATATGAGGAACGTTAACATCCATCGAGATTTAAATGTACCCACAATTTCTGAGGAAGTTGCAATGTCTTGCAGAAGCTACATTCAAACATTACACAGTCATCCGAATCCCCTTGCTAGGCAATTGTTGCTGAACACGGGGCATCGTCGATTAAAAAGAAAAGACACACTGAATATGCTGTGAAATTGCTATACCTCGTGACTCAACAAATTGTGATGGAACGTTGGAAATATCACATAATTTTATTTAGTTTGTAAGATTTGATTAATTATTGTTAGTTTCTAAGTAATTTTAGAAAGATCCAATAAAAAGGCTTGTAAAAAAAAAAAAAAAAAAATATATATTGTAAAAACGTGGTTAGTATTTCGAAGTTAAAATATGCTCCCGAAATTTTTGATGATGGAATATATTGTAACGAGTATCGATAGTTGATTACTCATCACTATTGTGACTGACACTATTGGCAGCATCGAAACGAATGTCAACAAAAAGAAATAAGCGATAACCAGAACAAGCCAACGAGAAAGGAAGAGAAGAATCTCGATAAAGGAAGATTCTGGGGTATTGCCAACAGAGTATAAATAGAGCCAGTGTTGAGCAGTGAAATCAATCTAATTCCGAACGTGATTGCGAAAACATAGATACAGAGGCAAAAGCTGCAAGTACATTTAAGTGTTATAGTAAATAGTTGATTGTAAATAGAGATTATTAAATAAATTGTTGCTGTATATAGTTGTATAAAATAAGTGTTGCAGTTATCATTAACAGAATCCAGCGATCGAACAAGGTAATTCAAATAGAATTAAACGCTCACATAATAAAAACGTAACAATTGGTGTCAGAAGTGGGATTCTGTAAAGATGGTGAAAATTGACCAACTAAAAGTGGACCAGCTTAAAAAGCTGTTGGTAGAGATGAATCTATCGTCATCAGGTGCAAAGGCGGAACTGCTGGTGAGGCTGAGGCAAGCTATGGAGGCTAAGGGAATTAATGTAGAAGAACATGAGTTCTTCGAGGAAGCCGATATACAAGCAGTTGTGCACGCTGAGGAAGAGATCAAAATAGATTCGAGTGGTCAACTCATGGAGTTCATGAAAACCATGATGCAACAGTTACAAGAAAGTTCGTCTCGACAAGAGGGCGTTATTAGTGAATTACGTACGGAAATTCAAGGAAATGCGTCTCGCATTGACTCCAAGTTTCAAGAACATTCGGTACGTCAAGAAAACGCTATGGGAGAGTTCCAGAAAACAATTGACTCCAAGCTTCAAGAACATTCGGCTCGCCAAGAACACGTCATCGAAAATCTACAAAAAGGAATTGAACTTAGATTTCAGGAAATTTCCGGAGCTATTAATGACAAAGTTACAGAGCTGAAAGAACACGTGGATGAGTTGGATGATAAGCTGAAGGAACATGTCGACGACTGGGAAGTTAAGTTCGAGAAATTACAGCACGAACTCAATCAACTAAAAATAAATGGACCAGCCACATCAGTGATTAGAGATTCAAGTACAATCAAATTAAAGCCACCAACATTTGACGGAAGCACGCCATTCAATATCTTCAAGCTTCAATTCGAGACAACCGCTTCGAAGAATCAATGGGATGATAGCGACAAGACTGCTGCTTTAATAGTCGCATTAAAAGGTAATGCTTCCGAGGTGTTACAGATGATTCCAGAGAAAGATCGTGGTAGCTATCAGTCACTGATGGACACACTCCAGCGAAAGTATGGAAATGAATACAAGAGTCAATTACATCGAGTGGAATTGAGATCGCGAGTGCAACGGAGTAATGAGAGTCTGCAAGAATTCGCTTCCGATATTGAGCGCTTATGTCATCTAGCGTTCTCCGGTAATTCGGAAGAGTTCGTCGAAAAAATCAAAATAGAGGCATTCATAGATGGCATACGTGATGGAGAGTAGTCATGTCACCCAGGAAAACATATGCCGAAACAGTCAGTAGCGCTTTGACATATGAAGCCGCCAGCTTAATGTGTCGACCAGTGCAAGGAGTACGCAAACTAGAGGGGAAAACATCACATCTGGTTGAAGCAGTGCGTCAGGCAGTAAAATCAGTAGTTCAGTCTGAAGTAAGAGCAGGTCGACGCGAAACCAAATTTAATGGTAAGTGCTTCATTTGCGACAAACGAGGGCATATAGCTCGTGATTGCAATCAATCGAGTATGAAGCCTAAAGGAAGAACAAGGAATCAACACAAAAATAAATTTGCCGGTAAGTGCTTCATATGCGATCAAAGAGGACACATGGCGCGTAATTGCCGCCTACGACGCAAGCAACAAAGATCGAATTCACGAGGACAACGAAAGGAAGATCGTGATGCCATTCATTGTGGTAAAGCTGATACTCCATATCGTCGTACTTGCACCGTAGATAGTAAACATTATTCTCGGGTAGGAAGCCAGAATCACATTGTTAACCTACGACTTACGAATGTATTATCGGAAGAGTCATGGACAACCGAACGAGTGCAAAAAGATCAGCGGAACGATCCAGATCTCGTAAAGATTATGGAATACAAGGAGCAGGGCATACGTCCAGATTGGCAAGAAATGGCTAATGAGAGTCCAATAGCAAAGGTATACTGGGCGCAGTGGCAAAGCCTGCACTTACGAGACGGATGTTTATTCCGAGCATGGGAAAGTGAGGATGGAAAAATCACTAATGATCTTCTAGTGGTACCCAAGGCGAGAATAAATGAAGTGATAGCTGAGTATCACAATGCCTCCAGTGGAGGGCATATGGGAATCACCAAAACCGTCGAGAAAATAAAGAAACGATTTTATTGGGTTGGATGTCATGACCATGTCGCTGATTGGATTCGGAAGTGTAAGCAATGTGCAATGGCCAAAGGTCCCACTAAGAAAAGTCGTGGTAAGATGCACCAATACACCGTGGGTGCTCCATTTGAGCGAATTGCTATGGACATAGCTGGGCCATTTCCAATAAGCAACGCAGGAAACAAGTATGTTCTGGTGGTTATAGATTACTTCAGTAAATGGCCTGAAGTATACCCCATTCCAAATCAAGAAGCTAGTACAGTTGCGGATGTATTCGTCAACCAATGGATTACTCGTTTTGGTGTACCGATGGAATTACACTCAGACCAAGGTCGAAATTTCGAATCAGTTGTATTCCAAGAGATATGCCGTATGCTGGGTATATACAAAACTCGTACAACACCTTTGCATCCACAATCTGATGGCGTGGTAGAACGATTTAACCGTACCTTGGAGGAATATTTGAGAAAAGTCGTAGATAAATACCAAAGAGACTGGGATGTACATATACCAATGTTCCTCATGGCATATAGATGCGCACAACATGATACGACGGCTACTACACCGGCAATGGCAATTTTTGGAAACGAGTTAAGACTGCCAGCTGATTTAAAATTTGGAGTTGTAACACCAACGAGATCTACCGAAGGTAATTATACTAGCGAAAAGCGGGAACAGTTGGATGAAGTACATCAGTTCATCAGAGAGCGGTCGCAGATGATAAGCGATAAGATGAAGGCCAGGTATGACTTGAAAGCGAATTCAAAAGGGTTCTATGAAGGAGAGCTTGTAATGCTTCAAAATCCACAACGAAAGAAAGGCCTGTCCCCTAAACTACAGACTCATTGGGAAGGACCATATGAGATTATAGCAAAGATAAATGACGTAGTGTATCGTATTCAACGTGCCTGGAATAAAAGAGCAAAGTTTAAAGTAGTGCACTTAGAGCGACTTGCGCCATATCCAGGGGAAGTATAAAAACTTGTTCGGGACGAACAAGGTTAAGAGGAGGGCAGTGTAACGAGTATCGATAGTTGATTACTCATCACTATTGTGACTGACACTATTGGCAGCATCGAAACGAATGTCAACAAAAAGAAATAAGCGATAACCAGAACAAGCCAACGAGAAAGGAAGAGAAGAATCTCGATAAAGGAAGATTCTGGGGTATTGCCAACAGAGTATAAATAGAGCCAGTGTTGAGCAGTGAAATCAATCTAATTCCGAACGTGATTGCGAAAACATAGATACAGAGGCAAAAGCTGCAAGTACATTTAAGTGTTATAGTAAATAGTTGATTGTAAATAGAGATTATTAAATAAATTGTTGCTGTATATAGTTGTATAAAATAAGTGTTGCAGTTATCATTAACAGAATCCAGCGATCGAACAAGGTAATTCAAATAGAATTAAACGCTCACATAATAAAAACGTAACAATATTGTTACGTTTTTATTTTGTGGGTGCCGTAGCGTGGTTAGTAGTTAGTGTGTTCGCCTTCTGATCTGTAGGTCGTGGTTCAATCCCCGGCTGATGCATAACAAATTTTATATCGATAAGATTTTTCTTTCGAACGATACCCACCTGTCGGCAAGCAATTGGCAATTCTCCCGACAGTAACAACTTGCCATGAAAAAGCTTCTAAAAGAACTCTGTGACAAAGCTTAGAAAAAGTGATGTCATAAGTGTTCTGCCGTTCGGAACCGGCTAAAATAAGTAGGTCCCTTCTAATACTGCACAAAATTTAAGACGCACAACAGTAATGGAAGAGAAGCTCGGCCAATGAGCCTTTTGGGGCTTTAAGCGCCACATATTTATTTATTATTTTTTTTTATTTTGCGAACGTTTAATTCTAGTCGAATCAACCCTGTTCGCTCACTTAATTCACTTAATAATAATTGTAACTTTTATTTCGTACTAACTATATCCAGCAACAATTTATTTAATCAATACTACTGTTTACAATCACTCTTTAATGTACTTGCTATTTTAAGTTGCTATCGAGTTATGTTGCCTCGGTCACTTTCGGAATTAAATGAAATTACTTGTCAAATTCGCCATATTTATACCATGTGGCAACACTCTAGTGATGAATAACCACCAATAATCGTTATACTGCCCTCCTCTTAACATTGTTCGTTCCGAACAAGACACAGTCCTTTCTTTCTGTCTTCGGCATGATTTTACTGTAGTATGCTATCACTTTTACTCTTTCTTGTCCATGTATGATCTGGGAGAGCACAACACCTATTCCATAGCCACTTGTATCTGTGTCTTACACAAAATTTTGACCAGGTACTGGATACGCTAATACTGGTGCTGAGCAGTCTCCCTTTCAGCTGTTCGAATGCTTTCTTCGCCTCACACAAATGGTTTGTTCTTCTTGTTTTTCATGCAGACTACTGGAGATGTTCGAAAATCCAGTAACAAATCTTTGATAGTAGGTACACAAGCCTAGGAAGCTTCTTAACTCGTGAAGATTCGCCAGAATAGGCCATTCTTGTACTGCCGCAACCTTTTCCTCGTCAGTATGTACCCATTCCGTGGTAACTTCATGACCATGACACTTAACTTTTCGGCTGAAAAGTGAACACTTTTTCGGATTCAATTTAAGCCCTGCTAATTGTATACGCTCAAATTCTTCTTTCAGCTTTTATCAACCGTTCGAAAGTCGCCTGGGCATTAAATAGACCAAATATCAACACTGTGCATTGTCAGTAACCACTTTGTAGATCAAGAGTTGAAAACTACTTCGCACCAGATAGCGTGCCCAGAGTGTCATCGATTCTTGGGAGTGGATAGCTGCCTTTCATTATCGTTAGCTTTCTGTAATCCACACAGAATCGAGTACTTCCATCCTTCTTCTTTACCTTCACAACTGTTAAAGTCCATGGACTCGCTTATGGTTCAATAACACATTGCTTCTGCATATCGGTAATAAGTTTAATGGCTTCATCTCTTTTGGCTAATGGAATATCAATGTGATGTTTCACGATGGTTGTTCGTCCACCAGTTTGTCCATTTGACGAAAAAATTGAACTATACTTCTCTAATAGTTGTAAGGTCTTTTCTTTTTGCTGTTTTGTAAGCACACCTGCCCGTTCTTCCACCTGTGCATTTACTTCCACTCTAACATCTTCCACTTATCATTAACGAACCCGTTTCACAATCTACTACGGCAGTAACTTCCTGGCAGTGACCAATCATCATTCCTTTCTTCACAACTGTAGGTGTATTAGTTGGATTGAGTATTTTCACCGGTACTATTCTATTCTCCTTAGGTTCCATTAACGTTTTTTCAAGTATGATGTTCTAATTTTTTATTTCTTTATCCGCTTCCACTACTCACAACTTTCTGTCTCATCTTTACATTCATCTGTTCCCAAATTACCGCTTCTGGTTTTTTACATGTTATTATATTGTTACGTTTTTATTCTGTGAACGTTTAATTCTATTTGAATTACCTTGTTCGATCACTAGATTCTGTTAATGATAACTGCAACACTTATTTTATACAACTATATACAGCAACAATTTATTTAATAATCTCTATTTACAATCAACACTGTTTACAATCAACTATTTACTATAACACTTAAATGTACTTGCAACTTTTGCCTCTGTATCAATGTTTTCGCAATCACGCTCGGCATTAGATTGATTTCACTCCTCAACACTGGCTCTATTTATACTCTGTTGGCAACACCCCAGAATCTTCCTTTATCGAGATTCTTCTCTTTCTTTCTCGTTGGCTTGTTCTGGTTATTACTTATTTCTTTTTGTTGACATTCGTTTCGATGCTGCCAATAGTGTCAGTCACAATAGTGATGAGTAACCAACTATCGATACTCGTTACAATATGTTAGATGTTTACACCACGCTTGTAACCGATAATCAAAGGTAACTCGAGTTTAGCATAGCGTAGTATCGTCGATGTAAATCTAACGTAAATCCATTATTAATAATGACTGCAACGCTAATTATCACGTCATCCATGATGTCGGCCACCACGAAATCACGTCCCCTCGTGCTATTTTCAATAGATATTCATATCCTAATCTTACTCAGAATCTGTGCACCCTCACCCGTACCGTATGCAACTTTATTTCCATTAAAGTCCCAAACCTCTTTACCAAGTCGCTCTTGACTATAGAATGTGATGCACCAGTATCCAGGGTTAATATGAACCTCATATTGTCCAGTCTTTCATCGATATCAAGCTGCTTGGCTGGCACACGATGTAATATCCTAGACAGACGGCAGCCTAATTCCGGATTACCAAGTTAATTCGAATTAACTCGGGCATTAACTGCAGCTAATCCGCATAACTCTATGAGTTAATTCTCAAAATAAAAGAGGATTAGGGCAATTTGCGATGGCAACACTGCTGAAAATTGTCTATTGTGAATTTTTCTCCATCCATTTTACAAAATATTAGGTGTGTTCGCTAACGAAAAACTTTCAACAATTGTTTACAGTTTTCAACATGAAAAGTGTTGGCGAACAAATAAATCCAGCTGTCAATTATGAACGGTGAATGTCAATTTACAAGTTTCTGATAGTTTTCAGTTTACGTACTTCTTGTAGATTTTCTCATATCGAGAGTGATAGATGACAGAAATTGATAGTGATAGTAATGCAAGTGGACAGACCTAATAAAACAGCAATTAGCCGTTTAGTTAATCCGCAATACTGCCGTCTGTCAGATTATTATTTTATTCGGATTAAGTGCGCCGGTAATCCGGAATTAGGCTGCCGTCTGTCTAGGCTATTAGAGAAAATAAATCGCCATAAAGTGCATTATATCTTTTGACTTTAATACGGCCCAATTAATTTAACCTTTGTAAAGGGGCCTTAAATATTCTTCTAAAATATTCTGGCAACACTGCTTTGTATACGGCTGATTTTTTCTTTGACACATGTTGTTTCTTAATTAATGTAAAACCGAATGGGAAACACAAAAGCAAATAAAATATATTTCAAGGGAAGTTTTTTTCGAATGTGAAAGAGGACAAATTACTTTCATTAATTTATTTAGTGCTCGGATAAATTCTTATGGCTCTTTTTGACAGCACTTCTATTGTGTGTTCATAAAAAAAATACAACTCTATCTCTTCGTTTTGATGCATCGAGTATGTGCATGAGTGTGTGTTAAAATTAAGTAAATTGGAGTTCACTAAAATAAAAGATTGATAATTGAAAATAAGTGAAGCTTCTATTTAAATATGATATTGAACTAATAACAAATGTAAATGCGAAAATATGAAAAAAATTATGATATACTTATAAATGTGTTGAAAACTGAATGAAACTAAAATTGTGAAGTCGTGTGTGTATGAACGTACGATGTTTTATAAGTGAAAACAACTACGAGTTTGAACAGAGGTACTGCTACAAAAAAATTCATTGAAATTCTAGTACCGTATTCAAAACAAACTTCTCCTTACCGCTGAATTTTATTGCATCCTTTCAGAAAGATAAAAATTTCAGTGAAATTGTTATCTATTATGTGAAAAAGCGAAAAATGTAAAAACCAGCGGCAGCGACGGCTGCACAAAAAAGAGGTGATAAAATAAATTGACATTTGTCGGTAGTGCTGTATTGTGTCATTGCGATAGTAGTATTCTGTAATTTAGAGCAATATATTTCTATTGTTCAAGCATGAAAACGTCGGCAGAACGAATCGTCAGTACTCATTTATAATACTATGCAAACGTGCAGAAACCCATCTTAGCAAATGCATATGAAAGGAAGAGGAAATTTGACATAAGCCCAAATCATTAAGTGATAATAAAGTGCGTGAGCATGACACACACTCATTGATTTTGCATTAGTGTGTGTGCGCATGTGATATTTTCAGAACTGCTTGGTTTCATGTTAAATATTTTGCATTGTAAATTTTGGTAAAAATTCAATTACTTTCATAATGTATTTCATTACAAACTAGTTCAATTAAGCACTTAATTTGAAACGTGTTAAGATTTAATAAGTTAAGTGCAGAAATTTATGAAGGAAAAGGAATAAGTGTGAATATAAAAACAATAAACAATAGAAACAAATTTTCGTGAGTCGGTTTCTTTGTTCTCGTTTTTTCTCACAACACAGGAATTAGACAAAAAAGAGAAGTAAAGTTTGTGAGAGAAAAGCAAACTTAATTGATAAAAAATGTAATGATGTAAAACAAAAAACGACGTTAATTAAATCGTAATATAAGTGCGAGTATGAAAAAATCTTAATTTATTGGTAAGAATAAAATTTTATTGTTGGTTAATTACAATTATTAGGCATAAATGTAGAATACGATAAAGAAAAAAAAAATATATTGCTTAGCGTAGAACTTCTTTGCGTAAACATAACAAATAGAAAGATGTTTATTCAAATATTTGTATATTTTTAATAATTTTGGCATAAATACAGAATAGCACACTTTAATGAAAAAAAAAAAATTATAAATTGCCTCCTATACACGGATGACAGAATACTAATGCTATAAGCACAATACCGGCGAACGGTGAATTTCGCTGAAGCGCGACGCTCCCTTAAACACAATAAGGCCGACAGCGAAAACATCTGATGTTATTCCTTAACAATATAAAAAAATCTCCTTACAGTCGGCTGGGTCCGACCAAATTATACCCTGCATAGATTTATATATAAAAAGTTTACTCGAATATCCATCTTTTCTTTTATTTCCACTTTTCGAGAAACAATTTTTGCATATACTACTAATTTACACCCGAAATATGGTTGACTTTGACGAAGTACTTTGTATGTTATGAGGGTTGTAAAAGGGATAATTTAAAGGTTTTTAAATCCAATTAATTTTTCAATGTTAATCCACACCTTAAATTTGGTTGTCCTACGTTGAATAGTTTGTAAGTTATGGCGGTTAACATTTTTGTTTAATTTCCTCAACTTTGTATAGGAGCCCCAATAAGAAGTGGGCGTGGTACGCTGATTTTTGCCAAATTATTTCCGACTACCATATTAACCTAAGTGTTAATTATGATTGTTCTAGACAGAAGGATGCAGAAGTTACAGCTATTTCAATTTAAAAGAAATTCGGTCATTTTGTATGGGCGTGGCGAGTCCATTTCCTGTGAGTCTAGTTGCTCTTAAAATACTAATCCATATCTTAAAGAGTAGCCGTGGTACACCGATTTTTTGCCAGATTATTTTCGACTACCATAGTAATCTAAGCGCCAATTATGGATATTCTATTGCAATATTGCAGAAGTTACAGCTGTTTCAATTTAAATAAAGTACATACGTTATGTATGGGAGCTACTATAAAAAGTAGGTGTGGCTCGCCCATTTCTGGCAAGGTTATGTAGTAGTATAATGTGACTCTATGTGCCAAATATTGTTGTCCCAGGTGAGTTATAGCAAGTTAAAGATTTTGAAAATTCCGAGGTTAGTCGCTTTGAATGCTTGGTGTGGGCGTGGCTATTGCCCGATCATGCCCAATATCAATCTCCTCCGTACCCTTGGATCAAAGGTTACTTATGCCAAATTTCGTCAAAATAGCTCAATATTTGCTCAAGTTATCGTGCGGACCAGCCAGGTGACAGCCAGACGGATGGACGGACGGACATCGTTAAATCGATAATTTAAGCGACGCTGATCACGAATATATATCTATATCTATATCTCCGAAGATTCCTTCAAGTGGTTACAAACATCTGACCGAAATGAATATACCTTGCATATTGCATTATGCAGGGTATAAAAAAACAGCTGATAAGGTGACCATGCTTTAAAAGGAAAACTTCTAAAACGCAAAGGAATAAATGTGACAAATAGAAAATTTAAAAAGAAGAGCAAATCTTTGCAAATAAATTTTATAAAAGGCACATTTTAGAACATAAAAAATCTTTTATTTTAAATTTAAAAAGATGGTTTGCAACTTTGTCACCATCGTTTCTTTTTTGAAATAAAATTATCGTCGCGAATTGATGTTGGGCGAAGTTCGCTGTTCACCTTATTTTTGCCTTGTTTTTTGTCGCTTACTCGTATATAGGGCGTGACCCATGACAAAATTCAAATTTGCGATGGAAAGTACTCAATAACCTTTTCCCTCATATATAACATTTAATAGGTAGTTTTAATTTTTTTAAAGCTATGCAAAAAAATAAAAGAAACAATATCTTAAACCTATTTTTTTCCGAATATAAGCCATATTAACCTGTCGAAAATTATCACCATGTTAAAGGCCATAAAACAAACTTAAATAATTTTTTTTGTTTTCCCCGTTAATACGACCAGATTTCAAGCGCTTTTGGTTGCAAAAGCTTTTAACCACGATTGCAGGAAGACGTTTTGGTTGCAAATCTTTCGCTTCCATCCTTTCTGAGTGCGAATCAGACTTCACGGTTTTTACTGTTCTCACATTCGATTCTCAATATTCCGAGGATGGTTACTTCTGCGTCAGCAAACGCCAATCTATGATAGAAGGCTTTGCATCTTCAAGAGAATTTCCTATGCTTGTATCCGCTGAGCTCCGACTTCTTGACCACGCTTTGAATCCACCTACTATGATATGAGGGTGTTTTCCGCAAGCTTCACTTTCTAGCTGAAACAGCATCTGCTCAAACTCCTGTTGAGATCATTATGGTGGCGTTAATTGCTTATATTCTTTGCGCTGCGGATTCTTCCCTCGACCACAGTGCCGCCGTATCTAATGAGTCCGAACTACAAGACAGAGAGAAGATCTGCGCGTAGGGTTTCACAATAATTACTACTTCAATTTTCAGATTTAATTTCAACTGCAGCAGCCTTATTTCCGACTCATTGCGCCTCCGTATGCATCGCCACGTTTTGCACTCTCTGCTGTGAGATATGGTCTACGCAACCGGACTTTCGGCACTAATTAGATCTGTCCACATCCTTGCACTTGCTAGATGGGTGACCATAATTCCAACATGCAACATGCCATTTTTAAGATCATAGGTGCTGAATCCTTGAAGCTCAGGCCGTAAAAATTCGGTTATCATTCCATTCTCTAACGTTCTCTAAATCTAACAGTTGCTGCTTTACTACAAAACTACCACACAATACATCAAGTCTGGTCGCAGTGCATAAGGGTCTGTTAATAATAATAATAATACTACAAAACTACGTCAAACAAAAAGATTTTGTTCGGTAAATAATTCGAGGCAAAATTGAAACTTGAAACTCTTGGAATAGCTCCTAGAACTGATATTATACTCTTGAAGAATGGTGATTGTATTTACTTGAAATCTCAAGGCTTCATTAAGAGTTTCGTGGCTTTAGCTTTGATAGAGCAGCGTAGACGTAAGGCCTATTAATATACTATAGTACATTAATTATAGTTATACTAAATTTTAAAAATTGATTTTGCTTCTATTTCATTTTTCAAGGACAAAATGGATCATTTCCAGGCTGTATTGGACCCACGTAAACAAGAATTATTAGAGGCACGATTTTTAGGTGCAAGGGTAAGTTTTATTTAAAATGATTTTTAGATAATAGAATTGCTTTATAAAAAGGCTTAGAATTTTGGAAATAGTTGTATATACAATCTGACAATTAAGTCCCCGGACAGATGCTGTAAATTGTTATTGATTTCGAATATAACACCCTCTTGGCTGGAGCGCCACCAACGCAAATAGTTCCAAAGATCTTGTGTGGGACTTTCTCTCTGGAAAACTCGCAGTATTCTCATATCTGAAGTAAAAATTGTAAGGCTTTGGCGCCGTATGTAAGGACAGGCATGATGAGAGGCTTGTAAAGTGTAGTTTTCGGTTCTTGAGAAAGAAACTTAGCCCACAGTAGCGATATCTTCATTACTGGTGTTAATGCTGGTTCCATGACGCTGGGGCTCTTTGTTTGGTGATACTAGATCTTCGTCTTGCCTTCGTTCATCATAAGACCCATTCGACGCGACTCTTTCCAACTTTGAGAATGTCGCACTGGCTGCTCGCGTGTTCATGCCGATTATCGTCAGCATACGCTAACAGCATGACACTTTTATTGAAGATAGTGCCATTATGTTGTAGATTATTTTCATATATTTTCGATAACGATTCACCTTGTATTCGCTATTAAACGGTTGAAAATCAAGTCAATGGTGCACCCATTAGTTTTGAACCCATTTATAAGGTCCAATCAACTTGCTTGCATATATTTCTATCTTTCATACAGTACGCACAAAAAGACCTTATATGCGATGTTCAGAAGACTTATACCATCGTAGTTGGCGCAAATTGTTGGGTCTCCTATCATATGTACGGGGCAGAGAACACTGAGCCTCCAATAATCGGGCACGCTTTCTTCCGACCATATTCTGCTTATGAGCTGGTGCATGCATGTGAGCATCTCATCGCCTCCGGTCTTAAAGGACAACTCAACACTTGCAGCTTTATTCGAATCGTCCTTCTCATCCGTCGGAGCGAGAGCACATATTAGACAGATGTTAAAAAACCTTGTTTTAATGTGGATTGGGAGACTAGATGGCGCAGTCTTTTGCGGACAGCAAATTCACATTCTAGTTTCTGCCTCTCCGTATGGCAACTGTAAGAAATATCACAGGATGCTCTTTTAGAGTAACACTGTGCTTTCGTGATTCCTGAAGGGCGGTAATGTCAGTCTTATATTTGTCGAGGGCATCAACCAGATCATATAGAGGGACCGAACATTCCGGTTCTTATTTTGTTTGGGGGGTCATCCTCAAAATGAATAGTACTTCTCAAATGCATTTTCAAATTTTTCGTTGGGAAAGAATTTTTATGTTATGGTACCTAACCGAGAAAGTTTTAGCCACTCACTTCAGCCGCCTACCAGCGGATAGAACAAAATACATGACTTCCAGTGAGTTAACTTACGATGAGTTCAACAAGGATTGTGCTGTTGAAAACATTTTCAGGAAGTTGGACACATTACCTTGCAAAAACACCACCAGACTACCTATCAATTGGATAATAATAGTACTACTAAACTGTCCGACGTGAAATAAAGAAAGATATCAAAATGAGTATTCCAAAATTTCTTTATTGTGAGCCAATAAGTGGGATACTAACAACATTTAACTTTGCAACAAATTATATAGGTTTAGGGACAAAAAGGGCAATCAATTGCTCCAATTGGAGTGCCTAAAAAGTCAATTTTGTATAATCTTTCTTTCTCTTAGACAATCAATTCGAGTAGTACTATGTAGCAAGAAAAATAATATCTGAGGAGGAAAATGATATCGCTAAATTAATTTAACAGCCCTGACAAAGGAACCCGGATATTTTTACCAGAATGAGTATTGCTCGTATTTAAAAGAATATTCAATAATTTGATCGTTTATAGGGTAATTCAGGTATAGCAAGTAGTGTTTGTGATATTGGTAATCTTCGAATGTTGAATGAGAATCCAACTGATTTTGAAAACCCTACGGTTTTGGCAATTACTTAAATTTAGAAGCAAATATGTTAAAAACGTTATGATTTTTCTATAATATATATTCAACTAAGATTTGAAATCCCTATGACTTCGGCAGTTATTTAAAAACAAACGCAAAGATGTAAAAGACGCATTTTCGTAGAAGTAAGTATACACAAAATCATGGTAGAGCGAGTGTTAATTTTTTTTGTCTATAAAAAAATATTTCACTTCCACTAAGAAATTTTATAATCATAATCTATAAATTGAATAGTGATACAATGAACAACCAAAAAAGGCATAATAAATAAACATTATTTTACCTTCAGTATTAACGTATACATATACTATGGTGCTTACATCTATCTATACATAGTTAAATTAGAGCGGGTCAAATTTATATAGCTAAGAAATCGTGAGAAATCGTACAACAAAAATTAAAAATATCACTAAAAATAAATAAATATGTGGCACTTAAAGCCCCAAAGGGCTCATTTGGCCGAGCTTCTCTTCCATTTCTGTTGTGCGTCTTAAATTTGGACAGTATTAGAAGGGACCTACTTATTTTAGCCGGTTCCGAACGGCAGAACACTTGTGACATCACTTTTTCTGAACTTTGTCACAGAGTTCTTTAAGAAGCTTTTTCATGGCAAGTTGTTACTGTCGGAAGAATTGCCAATTGCTTGCCGACAGGTGGGTACCATTCGAAAGAAAAATCTTATCGATATTAAATTTGTTATGCATCAGCCGGGGATTGAACCACGACCTACAGATCAGAAGGCGAACACACTAACCACTGATCTACGGCAAAAATATCATATTCATATCATAAATATCATCATAAATATCACATATTTTTTACAAAATTGTCCCGCCAGTCGTAGCTCAGTGGTTAATGCCTTGGTCTTTGATCCGTAGATCGTGGGCTCAATCCCAGGCTGAAGCACAACTTTAATATTGAAAAATATTAAAATACTTCTGGCAGTTACAATTTTGCATGAAAACGCTTCCAATAGAGCTCTGAGGAGATGTTAAAAGGATTCTGCCATTCGGAATCGGTCAATATAAGTACGACCCTTTTAATACTTGAAGAGAAAACTGACCAAAGCTTGGCTCGACCCTTTACAATGTTAATCTATGTGTCAAACACGGTTGTCATGGTCGGAAGACTATACTTTATGACGGTTTAAAGCTTCCCGAATTTTTGTGGGAGCTACATTATTTCTAGATGTTTCTCTACAATAGTAATCCACGCCCCCAAGGGGAATATTTTCGTAAGTTATGGTGGTTTAAATTGTTTATAAATTCCGCGCTTTATATGATGATGGAAAACCGACCAGGGATCCAGATTCAGCGGCCTAAAATCCAGTGGATAAAACTAATGTGGTAAGACACATATATTATTTTAGATATTTTTCGACTTACATATGAAAAACAAATTTTTTTTGGTAAACCATTTGTGGGCAGAAAACTAATTGACCCGCCCTAATGTATGTATATACTAATTTATGTATAGTAGAAGCAATTTGTGTATACCTATAATATAGTAAACAACACAATGAGCTCATGCACATTGTACAAATTGTAGTCTCATTGACGATTGGCCTTAGCAACAAAAATTAAATGAAGACACACAATATAACGAAAACAAACATAAGCAAATATGATACATTGAATAAAGTATTAGCAAAACAAATTATTACACAAATATGTACTCGCAAATAAGCAATCGAAAAAAAATCTTCGCAGTCCTCCTTTTCACACGAAGACTTGTATTTCGATAAGCTTGAATTCGTCAACAACGGTTGGAAACGAAAGTTTCTCTTGTACTCATGTCTCCCCGTCTTGCAACGAACTCCATTTTGCGATACGCAAGTTTTCATATGGAAACTGGGATACAACAACATAACGAGATGACAAACGATAATAGAAATGATAGAAGATAGAAGAATTCAACGAATGAATTTAACGGTTCGCTATTTCATTTAGTCGTTGGCACCCAAAGTTGATGTGATCTATGCGAATCGTGCTGTGTTTGTGCGAATTATTATAATTATTTTTATTATCATGATAAATAGGAGAAACTATTTTTAATTCAGTTGAGTTAATTTTAATTTGTTCGTACTATAATAAACAACAGTCAACGGCCGAATGAAGCCGATAGTTGTTTACAATGCGCTCGTTGAACAAGTTGACGTGCCTCCAACAACTGCTGACTGACTAATCTTAATTTCAGTAAAGTTAAATAGATACACACTTGTATTGTACATATATAAATATAAGCATGCTTGCCAGATATGAACATTTTGCCAAGATTTAGGGTGTTTTAGGGATATATTTTTCTGTTTCGGGTATGTGAAAAAGGAAAGTGGGGTTGAAAAACGGAAACAGTAGTACAAACAAATCAAAAAGTCAAATGAAAGTAAAAATAAAAGAATTTCAGCGCATCAAATTGAAGGTTAAGTTTTCAAAAAAAGAACTTAACAAATAAATCCGAGCAAAATGTGGTTTTCATCTCACTTTGCCCATTTTTATATATTTTATTTAGAGGTGTAGAACTTGAAATTGAAATAAAATAATGAGATTAAATAATTTCAAACAGAAAATGGACTTTATTAAAAATATATCATTAGTGTCTGAATAAAATTTTAAGCGTTCCGACTACTTTTTCAAACAATGGGTAATGTATCTCTGCAATTGGTCGCACTTTCCCAGCTACAATTGCTGTACGCGATGGCGAATCGCGAATCATTTGGGTATTCTTTAATACTTCTTCGGTGCGCACTGTACGACTTCTCTGCGGATGTGAATTATCATTTCGAGTGTACGTTATGTGAAAAGTCGCATGGATGATAATGTCGATGGAACGCACGATGCGCATTTTCGAAATAAATTTGCACAATTTGCAAGCGTTGATGAAATAGCAAACCAAACTGAGCACAATTAATGATAGCGTTGCCAGATCTGACCAATTTGCGACCGTTTATTCGTTATTAAAAAAAGGAACCTCTAAAAAAACACCCTTTATTGGTTCTCTGCTAAAAGAAACCTTACAATACATACCAAGTTTCAGTTTGATAGCCTTCTATTTATTCTATAAATAAACATGTTTGTATTACGTAATTTGCATATATGGACTTAATGCTTCCGAGCTATTGCAGTTCTTATAATTTTATTTTTTACATTTTATGCGTCAAGTTTTCATTATATGAGTATATTTCATCTGTGAAATATTTTTTTTCGAAAATTTCGGAAAATCCATTTTTTATCTGCTTTTATCGTCCTATCGATACAAGAGTATAACGTCGGAAAGAAGAAAATCAAACTTTTCGCAACCCAAAATTTCTTTGGAAAACATGCTTTTTAAGGTTTATTTTTCGTGTAAATTTGTGTCATTGTACTTTTTCAGCTGCTATATTCTGCTTACTTTAGTTGCCCAGCGTACTTACTTACTTATGTGGCCATTACAACTGAAAATCGAGTTAGGCTTGATGCAATATGCTTCGCAACCATCTTTATTCTTCGCCAGCTGGCGCCAGCAACAAAATTCAAGCGCTAAGAGATTTTCCAATACTTAGTCCTTCGATTGGAAGTTCTTCGTCCTCCAGCTGGTTCGGAGTATAACATCTTCTTAGCGCAACCGTGTTTTTCCATTCGCTTGACATGACCTAACCAGCGCTGTCAATATCTTGCATATAGCTTGTGCAGCTCGCTATCAACGCAAATACGTCCAAAAAATTTGCGAATGACGTTTCCCTCGAAAACTCCAAGAAATTGTGCATGCTTCAGCGCCATATGTAAGGTCGGGCGTGATGAGAGACCTGTAGAGTTTTCGTTTTTCGAGAGAAGGTTCGACTTCTCACTTGCTTACTTAGCCCAAAGTAGCACTTTCTTGTAGGTGTGATCCTTCACAATATATCCGCCTAGCGTACTAGTAACTTCAGAATACTGCCGCCTTGTTATTTATCGGGATTGGTTTTATCCGAGCAACGGACATATTGAAATGTGAATTGCAAAAAATTAAATCATTGATTTTTAACTTAACAAGCTTATATGATTTATGATTGGCTTTGGGATTATTGTAGCATAGGATAAGATAAATAATAAATTGTGCCTTTATTTTCGAACGAAAACGGCATCTTTCTACTGGTATGCCCACAACATTGTAAAAAATGAGTTTCACTCCACCCTAATGTTCTTATCTACTTGTACAAAATATAAATTTATTAATAAATAAATATAATTATAAAATAAAAGATAATAAATCATATGTAAAACGTTAAAAATTATTCCGCATACTCGTTTTGACAGCCAATGACGTCATGCACAGACATATTTCATATATTTTATTTCTATATGAAAATTCAAATGCCTTACCCTGTATACAAAAAAAAAAATTGGTCACTATTTTTTCCAGGGTTAGACACCATAACATGAACCCAACTTTATGTTTCGCTGGTAGAAACATTAAACTCGTTTTGGTGAGACATCTTAATGTACATATATATGTCTCTTTTATATGCGCGAAATAGAGTGTTTCACAAATATCACTATCTGCAAGCACATATGACTCATTCACATTACACAGTCTGCTCTTTTGTTCATGTTATTCTTGTTTGACTTTTGCTTTGACTGTCGCTTTGGCAGCTTGCTATAGTCGGTACATTTTCTGTGCGCCTTGTACAACTCAAAAAACAGTGTGAGTAGGTGATATATCGATAATTCGAATTATTATAATATAGTATAATAATATAAATGTCATTTATTAAATTAACATAATACAGCACAATATCCATATTAATTCAAATTGAGAATATTCAAAATATTTTTCATACATTCTGAATATAAAATTAGTGTAAAACTAATTTACAATATAAAATGACAACAAATTTGGCTTCTTGTTAAAAAAATAATACATTTCGAAAAATTTATTAAATAATTGAAATAATGTATCACTATACCCAAGACCATAGGTAGATACAGCGATATAATATTTGTTTATCGTCGTCTGTGACTTAATATTTTGCTTGCAGCAACCAACTAATACTTAGTCATTTGATTTTGTAAACAACATTACACATTGTGTGTAATGTATGCTTTTATTTTTTGTATACCCGATCAGCTTATTCATTGTGTGTTTTCAACTGATTGACATCTGACTGCATTAACAACATGCCGTTGTGTCGTTATTTACAGTACAATATTTAGAATATATTTCTATATAATATTCGTGTGTATAAATTGTATAAAACCAACAATATTATTATTTACACACAAGCAACAATTCATGTATGTAACAACAGTCATTAGTGGAATTATTTAAAAATGTTTGGGTAACTCGTTATAGTATAAGAGAGAGAGATAGAGAACGTGCAAATGTTATAAAGTGTTGCCAGATCATCAGAATATGTATCTCATGAAATATAGAAATGTTTTGATTCGCAATATTTGATTCGGTTTGCTCCATCATTCCAAAAACATTTTATTTCGAACAAAAATCGGTTCTTTGAAATGTTACCAGCCTAGCCTGTCTGAAAGTAACTGTCAAGAATAACTAGTTGCCACAAACAAGCTTTTGAAATAGCCTTTTCACCGAAAATGTGATCGCGTTATAGTTATGCGATTCGAAATCGATCAATTTGAGATGCACAACAATATTTGAAGTTTTTAGTTTCTTCAATACTTTTCTGAAGGTGGGGAATCTGGTGATAACATTTTTTGATACAGAGAAAAATCGTATATGAAAAATTCCATTTGTAATATTAAAAACTTTTTTTTTTCTGAAAATACTACAATACTTAATTATAATTTTCATAAAGTAGTTTTTGAGTATGCTGAGCTTACTCTGAAAAAATTTTGAATAAGAAATTATTATGTTCAGTGTATTGTTTTTAAAACTAATTTCTTCACAACTCCTCTTAGTTTGGAGTCGTGAATAAGCTGCTTAACGGTCTATTAAAATTATTTTTTCAGCTTTTAAAGAAAACCTAAACCGCTTTGTATTAATTAAGAAATGATTTTGTTCAGTAACATAACAGTTAACTCTATATAATAAAAATAAATTAAATATGTGGCACTTAAAGCCCCGAAGTGCTCTTTGGCCGAGCTTCTCTTCCATTACTGTTATGCATGTTAAATTTTGGACAGTATTAGAAGGGACCTACTTACCTACTCTTGTGACATCACTTTTTCTGAGCTTTGTCACAGAGTTCTTTTAGAAGCTTTTTCATGGCAAATTGTTACTGCCGGAAGAATTACCAATTGCTTGTCAACAGGTGGAAACCGTTCGAAAGAAAAATCTTTTCGATATTAAATTTGTTATGCTTCAGCAGGGGATTGAACCCACGATCAGCAAATCAGAAGGTCAACACACTAACCACACAATTAGCAATAATGTCAAATAGAACACTCATCCACAATTGAGTATATGACGTCGAAAATATGTCATCACTATCGAATAATATTTAATACAAGGTTGGTCTGTTATTTTTCTTTGTTGAATGAATGATTTTAAGTATTTACATACTAAATTTTGTCCGATGTTAAAATTCGTTTGACCCATGAAAAGTCAGAGCTGCGACAACGCAATCTAATTGTCCAAATTTATTACGGTCGTTAAAAAAACTTTGGTCGTCATAATCGTCCTTACTGAGTGTGCAATGCAAATTTATTGCTTGCTCGATTTAAAGAAACTGGTTCAGTGGACCATATCAGACCATATCAACATGTTCGTCCAGTTCGTACTCATGATGCATTGGCAGCTGTAAGTTCTTTTTTGAAAATGCCGAAGAAGAAGAAGCAGTTACAGTGAAGGATGAACACTATCGTGACATGCTCACCGCTTTTTTATTGCCAAAATTAAACGAATTGGATGCTAATGATATTTGGTTCTACTTATTCATAATTTTATTACTTGGTGCCAGGTCCGGACTATAAGGTGGATGCATAAGAACCTCCTAACCAAGCTCCTGGAGCTTCTGACGAGTCACTATCGATGTGTGTGGCCTGGCGTTGTCCTGATGGAACACAATTCCTCTCCTATTGGCCTTTTAGTTGATTGCTTCCTTCAGACGGTCCAATTGTTGACAATACAGGTCCGAATTAAGAGTTTGGCCGTAGGGGAGCAGCTCATAGTAGATGATTCCCTGCCAATTCCACCAAACACATAGCAAAATCTTCCTGACCGTCAATCCTGGCTAGGCCACCGTTTGTGCAGGCTCACCACGATTCGACCACGACCGTTTTCGCTTGACGTTGTCGTAAGTGACCCACTTTTCATCACCAGTAACCATCCGCTTCAGAAATGGATCGATTTTGTTGCGATCAGCAGCGATTCGCAGATGGAAATTCGGTCCATGAGGTTTTTTTGCGTTTACTTGTGTGGCACCCATACATCGAGCTTCTTTTTGTATCCAGCCTTATTTAAATGGTTTGAAACAGTTTTTTGTGCAATGTTTAACTCCTGGGCAATAGAAACAGTGTTTACATGATGGTCAGACTCTACGATTTCCATTATTTTATCGATATTTTCAACAATTGGCCTTCAGAGCATGGTGCATAAATGCTATTTACATTTTCAGCAGTCTGGCTTGCGTTTTCGCCTTTATCGAAGAAAAACTGTAAAATATGGCGTATTTTCTCTATACTGGTGTCCATCTTTGACGCGTGGTCAAACAATACTGAGTTAAGCAATCACGAAACTGCCTGAAAAGTTTATTTAGTACGAAATCCTATCTTTCCAACGCCATCTAGCGTAACCCGATCGCACTTATACAACGCGAGATACAGATTACTAAAACCATCTATTGGAAAAATAACTACACCTGATAATTAGCGACATTTCAATTAATTGTGGATACATATTGTGTCTTGCTCGACCAATTCATTCTACATATTTGCCTATTCGCTTAGAGTGATTAAGTGGTTTTACAACAGCTTCCAAAACGGTTTCTTTGACCCCTTGTTTGCAGAAATGGAAGTCAGTGATTCCATCGTAAGAGACACCGCACCAAATCATAACTGAAACTGGCTGATGACCCTTTCGACCCGCGGAAGGAGTTCCTTAGATGATCGTGTAAGCACCCTATCATTTTACTTATTAAATTTTTCCTGTACGGTAAACTTTTTTTCATCGGTTAACAAGATTTTTCTGTGCAAGTTATCAGCGTGCTTCACCAAAAGACGTTGGTATTTATCCATAATTTTTTTTTAAAGCTGCAGTCAACAAAAGTCTGTTACGGCATTTGAAAGCCCCAAGTCTTGAGTCTTTTAATAATTTGACTCATCAACTTTTGGCAGCCATTCATCTCCCGGTCCATGATTTTCTGTTTTCAAAGCGGATGTCGCTGAATTCCTGATTTGACAGCTTAATGACTTGCGGCGTTAGAACTGTGCGTGGACGGTTCGACCGGTGATGGTCTTTAAGATCTTTAGTCTCCTCAAACAGTTTCTGTGAGAGATGGGTTCCCGGTGAGCTCATTCCAACGATGGCTGCTTGCTCCAGGTGATAGTGGTGTGTGATGTAGTTGAGATTGTTGATATGCTTCTGATGAGGCAGCTGTAACCGTGATGGTTATTTTCTAGATTTACAATTTTTATTTTTAATATTTTCAACAAAAAAGTGATATCGGGAAAAATTGCGTGTACTATATCTTTTATAAAGATAATTTTTGAGTAGACAAAAAAACAATCGGTAGGGAGAAAGATAATCAGCTACAAAGCATGGTTTGTCAATTCTCCACTGGAAATAATATAATATTATATATGGGCAGTACATGCAACGTATTCTGGTGTAGACATTCCGCCCACTGGCAGGAAAACTGCAAAAGAGACGGAACCCCTTCCCCAGATAGCGGGAAGTTACAATTGATTTAATGTAAATGCTCATGTGTTATGAAAGATGATCCAGATAAGCGGTATCGGATAATGTAGAATCACCTTTTCTCATCTCATGTTTAAATACCGCTATAACAGCGATACGGTTCTTGTTATCTGACCACTCCATGGTGAAATCTGAAACAATTTAGAACTCTCGGTACATAGTACGTCCGTGCGTTGCAGATTTCGAAACAGTTCATACAAAATGTATGGCCAAGAACACTTTTCGACAATTCTTATAGTGGGATGGGCGCGTTCAATGTTATAACAGTATTTATGTCCCTACTAAGTAGTATTAACGTTGGAGTATAAGTTCGTGAGGTTTATTTTAGTAAATTGAAATTTTATTGTGAAAAATTGGTTATACATTCAATATTCATAGTATTGTCAGTCGCTAGCCACTACTTTTTTCCCCATCTTTTTGGGAGCATATGGATTCCGCGTCGAAAGAAGTCGGCATGTTTTGAGGCAATCCATAAATCGACCCAATTTTTGGCTTCTTCGTAAGAATGGAAGCGCCCTTCTTTCAGACCTTGTGTCATCGATCGGAACAAGCGATAATCGGAAGCAGCAATGTCTGGTTCATACAGCAGGTGGGATAGAAACTTCCATTTGAATTATGTTTGAACGACTTCAGCAACATGTGGAAGAGCATTGTCATGCTGCAAAATTACTTTGTCCTGCCTTTCGAGGTATTGTGGCCCTTTTTCTTTCAATGCTCGGGACAAATGTATCAATTGTATTCGATAAAGGCCACCGGTGATGGTTCCATTCAGTTTTAGCAGCTCGTCATAAGCAACAACGAGCTGATCCTACCAAATGCAGAGCATAAGCTTATCACCATGAATATTCCACTTTTCCCTTGATGTTGATGATTGGTCGGGCATAACCCATGATTTTTTTCGCTTCGGTTTATCGTAGTGGATCCATTTTTCATCACCAGTGACGACGATAAGATGCAGAAAATCCCTTTCTTTTTTGTGATTGAAGTAATTGTTCTTGGCTACAATTCGCATGGAACCCAATTTTCTTGCTTTTGAATCATTCCCATGGCTTTAAAGCCCTTGCAAACGGTTAATTTGTCTACTCAAACGCTCTTGATCATCAATGTTGTAATCACCTCTTTTAAAACTACGTTTCTTGTAAGTTTCCAAGAGCAATCCATGACTTTAAGCGGCACGTTTCTTTGAATTCAACATAAAAAGCAAAACTTCCCGCAAATGTTGTTTTGTTATCGACATGTTTGAAGCTTAATAGAAATTGGTTGTTCACGCTTTTACGAAATGGCAGATACTGAAAAATAATGCCATACTTACAGTATGGTTCGATAGCATAAATGTAAAAATTGTTATTTAGTGCATTTCCTTCAATTTAGTAACATTGGGGGCTTCAAATATACGATAGACACAAATCATATTTGGTGCCTTTAGTTTTAAGGTACATAAAACGGCAACTTTCTACGATTATCCTCAGAAAAACAGTATTCATTCCACCTCAATGTATACATACTTTCATACAAACATAGATGTAAAACTATATACAGGTACATACTTACTTGCCACGTAAGCACCATCTCTTGAAATCATCTAGCATTTTCGTGTGCACCACGTCGTCAACTATCATTACACATCTCACCTGTAGTCTCCCACTCAAGCTCCAGAATATTCCTATACGCACTTGCCACAAACAACTACTGCATACCTACATACCTACATGACTTCATGTTCGAACTCAACAAAACGCAATGGCAGAATGGTGAAAAAACGAGAGCGGCGCATGAATTTTACAAACTTGAGCTTTAATTCCAAATGATATGAACGGCAAAAAAAAAAATGAATTTGTATAATAAATACACCATATTCCATTCCAGCACTAACAATAACAACAACAACAACAACAACAACGACGACGACGAGAAAAAATCGAACGCACAATATTTATTCGGCTCCTGAGTTTCTGCTTCTTGCGCGTGTTTTGCCAAAATTGAATTGTGAATATGCAACATCATTGAGGCAGCAACTTCTTAGTGTGCTTTAACCAGTTATTGCAATAGCGTCATCTCACGAGGCCGCCATCATCATCATCATCATCATGATCATAGTCGTCGCGGTCGCGTTTTGTGCACGGTTCGGTTATTGTCCGCAAATTTGCACCAAGTATTATCAACATCAGTAGCAACAACGACAACGGCGCTTCATTGGCATGGCATCTTTAATAGTGTGGTGAAAGGAGAGCACAAAGAAAGGAAGAACAAGAAGAGTGGAAAGCCAACGATGAGACTAATAATGAATAGTAGTTATATTGTATCTAAGTGGGTGAAGTGTATGGCAGAAAGAACGAGATAGATTGATAGAGCGTAATGCAGGCCAATTGCTTGCTGTCTGTTAACAAAGCATATCTCATACATACTACATATATAGAGCTTACTCGTTGAGAGTGCCCAAACGAATGCCACCGATGAGAGTTGGCCTTTGGTTGTTTGTTTCTTTGTTGGCCTAGCTATCGATGTCGTTGGTCGCCGTTCTCAAATTATTGTGCTCCTGTTCATTTGTTTGTTCGTTCACTTGCCTGCGTTTTATCTAACTTACACTGAACGAGCTCATACAACTAACTGCTCGGGTTGAATGGGTTGATGACAGCGCAAAATACAATTTTCTTTTCGTTTTAATAGCTACCATTTATTTTGTTTTGTTTTTTCTTATACAGCTATGAGTGTTTATAGTGGCGAGTATATAAATAACACATTTTACATTTCGCAGTGATTAAACACTCATTTTTTTGTGGTGGTAATTTCGTTTGTTGTGTGTATATAATTAACGTAATATAATATGTAGTAATGAGCCTAGAGTTATGGTGTATGACCACTTGCCCTCTGACCGATAATAAACATATCATATCACAGATTTGCTGTAGCACGTCGGAATTTCCAAAAAAGATCTATTTTGGCACGTAATTCTTTAATTTTGCCTATTTTAAGAATTGTTGAATTTTACCCGTGTGTAACTCTTTGCCGTACTGTGTAATTATTGGTATCAGTATGCATTGAATTTAAAAAAGATATATATAAGTTTAGTGCATAGTGTGGGTACGCTACTGTACAGTGATTAATGTGTTGGCCTTTTGAACTATAGGTCGCGGCTTCATTCCCCGGCATCGAAAGGTGCCCACCTGTCGACAGGAACAACTTGCCATGAAAATGTTTTTAAAAGCGCTCAGAAAATGTGATGTCACAAAGAGTTTTGTTGTATAAGTAGGTCGCTTCGAATACTGTCCAAAATTTTATACACACAACAGTTTGGAAGAGAAGTTCGATCAAAGGGCCCTTTGGGGCCTACAAGTACCAAGCATTATTTTCAGTGCATAAACCAATTGTTGACGTCGTTGTTTATACCGCACTCAAAAGTGTGATGGTATTGAAAAAAATATCGTCGGTGCATACGTAGAAAGACGGGTTCTCAAAAATCGACCACGAAAAAAGACGTTTGAAAAGAAAACGCGTTAACATAATTGACCGCGAAGAAAGACGCGTAAATATAATTGACGGTGAAGAAAGACGCAATAAATTGTTCGCTATGATATTTTGTTCGTTGTATTACGCAGCAAATGAAACAACAATGAGCAAAATCATTCAACTAATCTACAATTTACCAAATGCCGACATCTGAATCCACGTAATACCCTTAAATGCAGCACTGCATTATCATTTCATTGATTTGAAGCAGAATCGATTTGATTTGGCGAAGAAAAAAGCGTTCTTCCACCGATCGAAGCACAAATTTAATATTGAGATTCTATCGCATGATACCCGCCTATCGGCAATCAATGCCGGCAGTAGTAATTTGTCATTAAAAAGCTTCTAAAAGAGCTCTAAAAAAGTGATGTCACAAAGAGTTCTGCCGTTCGAAACCGGTCCCTTCTAATATGGTTCAAATTTAACACTCACAACAGTACTGGAAGGGAAGCTGGGACAAAGAGCCCTTCTCGGGGCCTATAAGTGCCACATATTTAACTTTTTTTTTTTAATGTTTCGATCTAAATGGAGACTACGTTGCGAAATAAAACGTTTTTTTTTTCGAAACCAAATATATTCTATTCAAAAACGCATTGACTTATCTAACTGCCCTTATATATACATATAAGTACTATGTATATACACATATAATGAGAACGCATTGTGTGCTGCTGCTGTTGCTGTTGTTGTTGTTTGTTTTTGCGGAGCCGAAATACATGTAATCCTAGTTAAGAATTGGAAAATGACGATAGCGACGACGATAGGCGAATAGCAGAAAATAAAAAAAAAAAAGACGAACATGCGAATGAGTAGTGAGAGCAGACTTTTGACTACTAGTATGTTTTCAAGTTAAGAGACGGACCTACCAGCCGGTAAAAATATTTCGCTTTTGTCGTTCTCGTCGTCATCGTGGTCGTATTCATTGGCCCGTTTTCATTGTTGCTCTATTATGCTCACTTAGATTTGGTTGAAATTCATTCCGTACTCCTATTCCATATACAATACATATGTACGTATGTATGTATGTATAAATGTACATACATATTTATTTGACATTCGCCCGAATACTACATGCGTTAGCTAGTCAACCAACTACACACCCAGTCAGGCAGCCAACCAACCAAACAACACAGCCATCCAATCAGTTAGTTAGTGTTTCATATGCATCGGTCGGTCGGCGGTCATATTCCATTCCGGGAATTGAGGCTCGCTATTTCGCGTTCTCATCTTTAATACAACAGCAACAGCAGCAACAACAACAACACGTTTGCTTTGCTCTGTTACATGTGTGCATCGCTTAGTGCATCATATTGCATCGTCTTGTATTGTGTATATCCATAGTTGGTCGGTCTTAGTGTATTGCTCGTTTGCTAGTTGGTTCGTTTCCTTGCACTTGGTGTGATTTGTATTACTATTTCAAATAATATTTACTCATATGTAAATACATATGTTCATATGTACGACGATAGTGGTGGTGAACGCATTTACCATATTAATCAATTTTTGCAACAAGAACAACCTGCACTAATATGATATTATATTATCCCAGCGCATGTGAGTTTCTTATGTTACGATAGACTTAAGTGTGTATGCATTTATGCACACGTACCATTGAATGATAACAAGTGAATGTGTAGTATGTGAAAAAGAGAGAGAGAGTGTGTAAGAGAGTGAGAGAACTTATGTGGCTGCATATATAGTACATCGGTTATTGCCAGTATGATAGTGCAGTTCATAATACGATAATACGAGTATAGTGGGTACTGCTGAATTGAGAAATTTGTTGCATAAAAAAACATGAACCTATGCAGCTAACCAGTCTCAAAATCGATTGTGTGCTGATTGATTTTTTTCTTCTTCCTACTGTTTTGTGGCCAGCAGTGATTGACAACATTGGCATGGTAGCATTGCCACTTTTACTATTTGGCATTTCAATTTTTTGCACGTTACTGCACTGCTGAATTTCATATCAATTTTTGAATACATACATATTTACGTACGTTTGGACGGTTGCTGGGATGAGCATTTGGTTGAATTCTGTTGGTCTTCTTGTTGCGAATTTCATGGCACAATCTAAAACGTTTTTATGTATACTCGTACATACTGTGCATGCATGCCTATCATGGCTATCAGGCCAATTCGTTGAATTGTATTCTTCCATTCTCTCTTAGATGTTGTTATTGTAATTTAACACAAATTGAAGTTCGTTTGTTATACTACACAGTGCGACAAGTTTCATGGGATACGATGATCGATGGCTTGATGGAAAGCTTTTGTTTTTCACAAACAAATCTATGAAAAAAATGTACTGCAACGCCATCTAGCGCGGGTAATACAACAAAAAAAAACATTTTCCTAGCATTTTCCAATCTATTTCTAATGCTTAATTTAATGCGTTAATAAACAATTTGCCTAAATTTCCAAATTTAGGCAAAAACTTAAATTTTGTGTATAGGAAAACACCGGGCATTTTGAGCAAAATCCTTATTGGTGTTTTCTATTTTCCAACAAACCGTTGATAACCGTTTCACCATTTGATTTTGTCGTACAGTGTAATGTATTTGCTGTATACGGATAGGGTTGCCAGGTGTGTGACGCCGTCGTCATTTCCATATTTTTGATATTATAATTGTTTGTAGCATTTCTCCGAATTTGAACAATAAAATGCTACTATTCACCTTTGAAATGTTGTTGTTTTGTTGCGATCCAATTTTTTTTTTCACTGATTTATAGCAATTTGAACTTTACCACTCACGAACTGAAAACAAAAAAAAAAACATGTGTAAAAATTAATTATAAAGTACCTCAGTGCAGATTTACTAGACTAAGCAAAATTAAGTGGAGTATGAAGATTCCATACGCCTTTTAACAAACTCTTAAAAGAGTTTATGGTTATAAAAATTAAGGGTTAGGTTAGGTTAGGTTATGCGGGCCAAATAATTGGCCCATTGTGTCACCATGCATCACTGATGCTTACTGTCCTATCTCCTCTGTTAAGCGGAGCCATTCGGATTTCCTAATGAATAGAGCAATGTCCCTGACATTCATGGGTGCAAGCTCAGTGGTATCTTTAAAAAAGGCACTCCCCAGTAGAGTGTGTCTTCTGCGTTCCAAGACGGGGCATCCTCGTCCTGGCAGCTGCGACAAAAATCGTTGGCCGGTAAACCGAGCCTTGCATGATGCCTACCCACAAGCCAGTGGCCCGTGAGTACGGCGACTACCCTACTGATTGTTTTCCTGCAAATTGACAACAGTGAACGAGTTCGTCTATTGTCAAGAGTTGGCCAGATTTTCCTAGTGGTAGCACAAGAGCTCTCATCCCGCCATCTTCTGTTGGCTATGGTGAGATAATGTTGTGTGATAAGAAGCTTGCATGTTGCAAGCGGAATTCCGGCTTGATGAGATGGATAGATCTCTGGCAACCTAGTGCCCGATCTTGCCAATTCATCTGCCTCACAGTTCCCCAGAATGTCCCTATGCCCCGGTAACCATACAATGTGTACATTGTACTGCTCCGCTAGCTCGTTAAGAGCTGAGCGGCATTTAAGGGCAAGTGCCGATTTGGCGAACGTTCCTGCTAGAGATTTAATGGCGGCTGGACTGTCGGTGTAGATAAAAACAACTTTGAAAGATATTATATTACAGCGAAGCCACGTTTCCGCCTCCTTTATAGCCATTATCTTAGCTTGAAAAACACTGCAAAAGTCGGGTAATCGGAACTTGAGCTTAACGCGTAAGGAATCAGAAGCTATGTTTAGCCTAATTGCTTATATAAGCGCACTCTGCTTGCCAAATAAATCAACGGGGAGTAGATGCAATAGCGAGTAGAGTGCTTTTGACGGGGTGGTTCTTAGAATACCTGTTGTCAACACCGCAGACTTCCTTTGAACCTTGTCTATTAGCCGTCTGTGTACCTCCTTATTTATGGATTCTCACCAGACTATCACACCGTAAGAAAGAATTGGTCTGACGACCGAAGCCATAATACGATTGTAGTACTCATCCCCCATCTTTTACCTATGGCTATCTTACAAGAATAGAGTGCTGCTGTTGCTTTACGAACCCTTTCCTCCGTGTTTAGTTTCCAATCTAAAGTTATACCCAAGTACTTCGCCTGTTCAGTTAGCTTTAGACTAGTTCTCCCAATTCTAGGTAAGGTAAAAATAGGTATTTTATGCTTTCTAGTAAAGAGGACTGCCTCAGTTTTGGCATGCTTTATGGCCAGACCAGAGTTTGAAGCCCATTTGGACAAGATTGATAAGGCATTGTTCATCACTTCGGTGAGTGTATTTAAATATTTTCCCGATGCCACAAGTGCCACGTCATCTGCATAAGCCACCGCTTTGCATCCCGTGGCCTGTAAAGGTATGAGAACTTCATTGATGGTTAAGTTCCACAAAAGAGGCGACAGCACACCCCCTTGAGGGGTGCCCTTAATCGCAAATCTACTAATGCATGAGGTACCCAATTTTGAGTTTATCACTCTTTGCTTTAGCAACAGACTAATGAATCTAATAATAGGTTCATCTACCTTAAGCATAGCAAGAGAGTTTTCGACTGCTTCTGGGTGAATGAATGGATAAAAAATAAGTGGCTTTTTTTTTTTATTTCTCAATTGTACTCGGCTGATTAATGTACCTAGACTTTGGACTTTGCATAGCCCCAAAGGCTAAAATCTGAGCTGTGTGACAAGTAGCGCTGATTTTCGTAATACAGCTGAATAATTTCTGATTCTCTAATTCTAAGTCTCTTCATGATGAAATGTCAAATATTCGTCTGCTACTAAGTTAAAAAAAATGTTAGAAGCATTTTTCTCTTCGCTCTAACTTAGAGGTGTTTATTAAACAACCATTTTTATTTTTATATGAATATGATTAGCTTAGAATAAGGTTTTGGTGATTTGAGCGTTTTTTTTTTCTGGCAACCCTGCATAAGTGTATTCTCTTACTCATGGAGATTCCCGTTGTTGCAATCAGCGCCATTGCCAAATTGTTACTCGTGGACGATATTCGACGATACATATTTACTCATTAAGGAAATTATGTTATGTGTTAAGTGTCTGCAAAATCTTTGGACCTTAAATTATCATTTGATTTATGAGTAAAAGTCAAGAGTTTTATTCTATATAATTATTTAATTTTTTTTAAATCAAAAATTATCCTAAATTTTACATAATATTATTATTATTTGAATTCAATAAAAGAATATGAAAATAAATTAAAAACAATTGTTTTTGAGATTTTTCTTAAGAAATTTTTTTCAACTCTAGGTAGGTATTCAATTTTATTGGATAAATTTGACCGAAATTAAGCAGATTCCTAATTTGTTGTCTCCTTTTTATTCTTTTTACCCGAAAGATATCTGTTTCTTATTTGATCAACTGCATAATAATTAAAATATCATACTGTTGTTGCTGCTGTTCACAAGAGTATTGTTGCGACTATTTTGACTAAAAAAGATCAGCAAAAAAAATTATTCTCTCTATATCCTTTTTCTATTTTAACTTAATTTCAGCCTCTAATAATTAGGGACTGAGCTGTAATTGTGCATTGTTGCAATATTAGCTTCAACATTAATTAGATGTACATACAATATCGATCTTGTCATATTAATAAAGCCTCGTTCTCGTTTTCATAACTTTTTGGTATTGATTAACTCTCTCTAGTTCCCAAGTCCGCCTCTAGAAGGTCTTAACCCATAACAAGGGTATTTGTCATTTTATTCTATTTTCATTTTTTTGTTCCGGGGAATCCCAAAATTTCATTTGAATGCATTTGTAGCAGCTGTCATAGTCATTCTTATTTGCAAGTCTGTTTAGTCGAAATTATTATTTTATGAATAGTGTAAAAAACAAAATATTAAATAAAATATAATTCGTGCTCTTGGCGGTGTTGCGCTGGTATCATTAAATTAACAAAAATCGTTATAGTTGGAAACAAATGGAACAATTCTGGGAAAAAAATTGTAGATTTAAATGATGCTGCTTTTGAGGTAGACTTTGCGATGAACGACCGAGTTAATAAAGTAATTTATCGAACTTCATGTTCTTCTATAGTTGCAAAACGTTGACACAAAGCGCCTGTTGAGCAAACCGTAGGCAACTTCATAAGTGTTTAAGGGGCATTTTCCGATCCGTTATGAATATAGATCGCAAACCTTGTAGCACAACAAAAAGCCTAGTACCAGATTAAATCGAGAACGCCCACATCCATTAAAAAATGGTTCGGTAAAAATGGCTTTTCTATCATCTGTAGACATTCGCTAGGATAGATTCGAACATTTTCCGAAGATTCTAAGATTCTGCCACGTACTAGTACAAGAAACCCGACTGCAACTCCGAAACACAAATAATATACCGAAAAAGTAATTCAATATATGGTTTTCCTCAGCAAAGTTTATTTTTTTTATGATTTTGATCACAAACAAAACTAAGAAAATGGGGGTCTCTTTTTTTGGCTTTCTTTCCCAAATCCCAAAACCTTTAACTTTTGATCTAAGAACACCGCAAAAAAATTTGTTTTTTTGTTTTCAAATAACAATTTGTTATTAGAGGGTTAATAATGATGTTGGTGTATTAGTGGCATAAACTTTTGCGTGTTTCAACTAAAAACTACAATATAAAGAAAAAGTTGATAAATTTCATATACATTAGATATTAGATATTGTGAAACGATGGAAAATATAATTTAAAATGAAACACATATATGTATAACGTCAAATAAAAATAAAAGACTAAGGAAGAAATTAAAGTTTATTTGTGTTTGAAAACAAAAGTCTAGTTGAAAGTGTAATAGATGTAAAGCAAATTTAAATAGATATTGGAAAATCTCCGCACTTTCGTGCATATATATTTCGTTGACATCACATCACATCACAATTAAAAAAACATCATCGATTGGTTATGCCGTTTGTTAAACAACGTAAAATGAGCCGATATAAGGTTAGTATACCCAAAATGGTATCATGTTGTTATGTTTTTATATATCTAACATATGTACGATCATATTTTTATAAACATATCTACTTAACTTTCTAAATTTTCATAATTTTCTATTGTATTTCTTGTAACAAATTACACATTTGTAATTTTTGCCGCGAATCCGGAGACAGGTTATTTCGGCATAAGCGCAGAATACGGACTCAGAAGGAAAAAAAAAATAAATAAAAAATTGCCTCGGATAGAGCTTCGATTTGTGTATATAAAAAAATAAAAAATTTGTCTCTGCAAATGCCCACACAAGGCGTGGTTCAAGGCCAAAGTTCAAAATTGAGGTCGAGATTACTCGAGAGACAAACAAGTTTTTTCTACAATATGGGTATCAAAACACAGGTAATTTTAATACCTTTTTATAGGTATATAATATTTTATATGAATTTTTAACTTTTTAAATGTTATGAAGAAAATTATAAATTTTTTATAAAAATTTTGTAAAAACCGATTTTTTTTTCGAAAAAGTCCCCCATTAACCTATCAAAAATTATATATTATTTCAAAGATCATAGGATTACCTTTCCAATGGTATATAAAACATATTTTTAAAAAATTTTTATATATTTGTAATATATTTTTTTATGGTCATACTTTCGCTATAGCAAATATGTGCACAGAGGCAGTTATAATCATAGCGGTAGACATAGACAAAAGAATTAAGGAAAAATAGGATGAAATAGTATAATTAACTAATTCTTTTATTAATCTGATAAAGACAACATTGTTTGTGTATTGGCGCAACCAGCAAAATTATTGTTAATTGCGAATACAAAATTTTTAGGTTACACTGTTCAGTCCCGTTATTTCAAAAGTTACGAATTAGCTTCAAGTAAGACAAATTTGATTTGATTTTAGCAAGGATTTTTAATACAAATTGAAATGAGTGAACTTAATTTGTGTAAAATAAATATATTATTTGAATCGACTAACTTTTTTAAAATGGCAGGGAATCTCCACAATCCGTTAGAGCCCTGCGTTGTAGATTACCCTGATGGTGAATACAATATCGAAACTAATTAATAAAATTTCAATAGTAAAAATTACAAAGAGATTTCAATGCTAAAACTTTTGTCGTAAAGCTTGCGTGAGGCCTATAAGGGTTATTTTTTTAGCGCCCGGCCGAAGGCCGGCTATCAAAAAAACTTTTGTCCTAAAATACTGTTGGTCGCGAAGCCGGCGTCGGGCCTATAAGGGTTATTTTTTTAGCGCCCGGCCAAAGGCCGGCTATCAAAAAAGCTTTTGTCCTAAAATACTGTTGGTCGCGAAGCCGGCGTCGCGCCTATAAGGGTTATTTTTTTAGCGCCCGGCCGAATGCCGGCTATCAAAAAAGCTTTTGTCCTAAAATACTGTTGGTCGCGAAGCCGGCGTCGGGCCTATAAGGGTTATTTTTTTAGCGCCCGGCCAAAGGCCGGCTATCAAAAAAGCTTTTGTCCTAAAATACTGTTGGTCGCGAAGCCGGCGTCGCGCCTATAAGGGTTATTTTTTTTGCGCCCGGCCGAAGGCCGTCTATCAAAAGAGCTTTTATCCTAAAATACTGTTGGTTGCGATACTGAATTTGAAGACATGCAGGTAATTGTATCGGAAGCCGTCCATATTGGAAACACTTGATGAAGTATCAGCTTGAAAACAATTTTTGAAATGCATACAAATTCTGGAAAAATATGTTTTATACACCGTTGTAAAGGTAATTGTATAAGCTTTAGTATGGTGCTAAATTTTCGAAAAAAAAATTGGTTTTTGAAAAAAAAAAAATTCAAATTTATAGTTTTGATAATAACTTTTAAAATGTAAAAAATAGGTATTAAATTATATATATCAGTAGAAAGGTATTTAAAAAACCTTTCTTATGATATCCATATTATAGAAAAAAATTACGTCTCTATCGAATAATCTCGACCTCAATTTTGAACTTTGACCTTGAGCCACGCCTTGTATGGGCATTTGCAGATACAAATTTTTTATTTTTTATATTCACAAAACGAAGCTCTATCCGAGACGATTTTTTATTTTTTTTTCCTTCTGAGTCCGTATTCTGCACTTGTTCCGTTATTTCTACCTAATTCGACTACGAGGTAATCAGTGGTAATAGTCATGACTACTGAAAAATTTTCGAGGCAGTTAAGGCGCCCTACTATTTTTACGAATAATAATATTTGAAGAATATAAGTCAAATAATTAGGTATAAAGCCGAATGGAGTTATTCGGTGTTTCCCCGGCTATTGGTTGTATAAATAAGTTCGTGCAGTTTATTTTCGAAAATTGAAATTTTACTGTGAATAATTGGTTCTACATTCATTGTTGGAAGTATTGTCTGTCGCTAGCCACTACTTTTTCCCATCTTTCTGGCAGCATACGGATTCTGCGTCGGAAGAATTCGACATGTTTTAAGCCAATGCGTGAATCGACCCAATTTTTGGTTCTTTGTAAGGATAGAAGCGCTCTTCTTTCAGGCCGTGTGTCATCCATGTCATGTTTGGGCCATACAGCGGGGGGATAGGGCTTTCCATTTCAGCGTTCCGAAATGTGTTTGAACGACTTCAGCAACACGTAGACTAGCATTGTCATGCTGAAAAATTACTTTGGCGTGTGTTTCGAGGTATTGAGGCCGTTTTTCTTTCAATGCTCGACACAAACGTATCAATTGTATTCGATAAAGGCCACCGGCGATGGTTCCATTCAGTTTTAACAGCTCATAATAAACAACAACGAGCTGGTCCTACCAAATACAGTGCATAAGCCTTTCACCCTTAATGTTGAAGATTGGTCGGGCATAACCCATGATTATTTTCGTTTTGGATTATCGTAATGGACCCATTTTTGATCGCCAGTCACAATTCGATGCAAAAAAGCCCCTTTCTTTTTTTGCCGTTGGGGCAGTTGTTTATACGTGAAAAAACGGCGTTCCACATCTCTTGGCTTCAGTTCATACGGCACCCAATTTCCTGCCTTTTGGTTAATTCTCATTGCGTTTAAACGATGGCAAATGGTTAGCTGAGTGACTCCAAGTTTTTTTGAGAGTTCATTTTGCGGGTCGTTCTTCGTTGTCCAAATCAAAATTGCCACTTTTAAGTCGTGCAAAGCACTTCTGACACATCCGTTCAGCGAAAGCATGGTCACCATAAACTTGAGTAATGCCCTTTCTGGACTAAGTGTGCTCTTTTTACAGAGAGGGCAAAATGAGTCATTCTCTTTTCACTTATTCATATTTCTATTTTATATTATACCAAGCTGTCTGTTTCCTTTCTCATTTTGACTAACCGCACTATGCGTTTCATACTACTTTACGTTACTTTCCGTTACCTTAGGTTTTGATTAATCATACAATATTACAATCGTAATACCGATCGAATCGGCAGTTCTTTGAGGGCCAGTTTTTAAGTGCGAGCTTAACTGTATTTGTCGTTTAAACTAAGTTTAAACTCAATTTGCAGTTTTTCAGTCGAATTTCAACGTAGTTTTAGCTAGGTTTAAACGCCCAATCTAGCTGGGTTAAACTGAGATTAACCAATCAGTTGTTCAGTTGTCTGTTCTTGCACTCCAGTACATATTTTCTTGCTGCTGTTGAAAATAAGTTTAAATTTAAACTCCGTTTATGTAAACCTAGTTTAAACGTGTACTAATAAACTGGCCCTAAATTGTAGAAAATAACTGAATTGTTAAACTTGTTTGTGAAACGGCGTATAAATTTCGATTATTTGTAAAAACAAAAATACACCCTTTGAAAAATCTCTTTTTATCCATTCCCGAATCTTAAACAATGCTAGAAATTTTCTAAACCTTATCTCTAACTTGTGTGCGCTAGTGGCACTTAGAAATTGCATTCAATGTTCGTTTTTTGTAGCACCGTGTAAATTATCAATACTACATTTTTCATTCTCAATAAAAAACGCTATAACAACGCTTTAAATATGAGAAAAGGCTTTTGTGCATTTGTGTGACACTTGTGTTGTATGCACTCTTGTATTGTGCATGAAGTAGAGCAAAATCCATACAACCAACCTCACTTTGATGTACATAAAATCTCTATCAATAATAGACCAAACAAGATGGCATCTCATACGTACGTTATATGTTCCAGTTTATGTATGTGGCAGCAGTGAATAAAAGCAATCGCAATATTTCTTCCAATGCCAACGATTTTCCAGTTACTTTCTATTTTCTTATTTTTTCAATTTTCTCCAATTATTTGTGTATGCATACTTATAGCTCAACACACATTGGAATAGGGCTAAAATCCATTTAAAATTATTATTATGATTCAATTTAATTTCTACTTTTTTTACAATATCCGCTTTACCCTTTCGCCGGTTTCACAAATATTTTGTAGACAATTGTTAAAACGGCTTGAATATTGAATTTCGATGTTATCATTTTCTAAAAGGGGTTAAGGCAATTCAAATTTTGTTCCAATAGTTTGTTAAAACATTGAAGCAAAGTAGGGTTGTCTTTATCGCCCTTTGATACCACCCTCTTTTCAGTTCATAAGTTGAATTGGAAGGCCGGAGAGACTGCAGATGGTCAAGAACCATGCTTCCTAACATTTCTGCTAGGAGGTTACTTTTCCTTATGATCTTGAGCGAAAATGACTGCAGATAACTGGTCGTCCTGGAAACAGGCCTATTCCTATAGGGATGTCATATGGAAAGGATAGGACTAGCAAACTGTGCACTCTGACCAGCCTGCGGGGAGCGAGATGAGACGGCGGTCCAATTCTGCCCTGCATTCTCCCAAATCTAGTTTATGGCCCATGGTACGGATCACTCCTGACTGCTTGGCAAAGAAACAAAAAAAAAAATAGTAATAATAAATAATCCGAAATAACAACAGCAGAATAGTAATAGCTTTAATAATACTGTGCTCGAATGGAAGAAGTTTTTTCCACCAAGCAGGGCATCCGGCGAACGAACTTTAAATCCCATCTGCTGGGCCTTCAATTACGGTCTCATGATAAACTACTGTCAATTTTTGAGCAAGTTGCGTTATTTGGTTTGTATTTGACAGCCATCGCAAGCAGACAACCTCGAATTTCGATGAAAATGGAAGAAAGTAAATTTAACTACGCGGGAAATTCAAAAAACTACGGGTTCACTACGGTGACCTACGGCACCCACCCCTTGATATATCAGCAATACTAAAATACACAAGAACCTACAGATTATTAGTTTAAAAAAACGTTTCTCTGAGCGATTAAAAAATAATTCTAATACAATACTTTAGTTGGCGCATAAACTCAAATGAAAAAATGTATTAAATATTGTGTAATCCCTTACGATTACATGATGTTTTCTACATATAGTAAATATTTTGCTCACCATACAAATCAAATACTGTTTAGTTTAGAATATATGATTGTAATAGAATTTGCTTTGCAAATGTGCAGTAAATCCTGCAGTACAGCAATACTCACGAAAAGTTATTGAAATTTACAAAAAGCAAAGCTATTTCTCAGGTATTTTTTAAAATTAGAAATAGTTTCAGAAAAAATCGCGGAATTACGGGCATTAACATCTCAGTCATACTCAATAGAAAACTTTTGTGCCCAATAGCAACAAATGAAAGCCGTTGGAAAATAGAAGAGATCTACAGAGAAAGCAAATGAAAAAATCCAAAATATATGTATAGGAGCACACTCGTATATTTACATAACTAAATATATAGGAAACGACGAAATTCGGAAAATGTGTATGCCATGAGGAACAACATGAACAACTGCAAATGGAATATTAAAAATTTCAATATTTATTTTAGTAGCGGCTGTAGCAAGTACAGCATAACCAACCGTCAGTATGTATGTATGTATGAAGGAGCTTTAATATATGCACATTGATATCCTAGATTGCAAAATGGGCGTGTATATAAATACACATATATGTGTGTATGTGTGGGATTATGTATGGAATGAATAAGATTGGAGTACACAAGAAGTTTTGTGCTCTGCTTTGCGTTGCAATTGATTACATTTTATAGCACTCTTCTATGTGCGTTTGTTGGTATATAAGTATATATGTACTATGTATATACATTGTATGTACAATACTTAAGTATATATAAATGTGTTATGTATACTTAATATGCATACACATTTTGAAGTTAATATGTGTACGAGTACACAATAGAACTTCTTATTGGATTGTAATGTTGGAAATTGACCTCGTATATGTATATAGAGTCTTAATAATTTAATCAATTCATAAGCAAGTTGAGTCAAAGTAAAAATGCTCATATGTTATATGACACTATATGCACCCAATATCGTCAGTGTATTTATAGAGCCTTACCATACATAATCCATCCATCCTTCCATTGTAAACACCACACCATTCGTTTTCGATCTCTTTGTTCTGTCACTCCTCCTTGACTATCATCATTTTTTGGAATGTCCATGCTACGTTTATTTCAAATGCCTCAGTTTTGTTGTACTATATTCATTCCATAAAGCTCATTGCTCTTACTGTTTCTTTGCCTTTTTCACCTATTTGTCTATTCGAAAATTTCCACATCAATATGGACACTACAGCCAACCTGATGTATCAGTGCATGAGTATTAACCGTGAACTCGTACGCATCAATATTTCTACAACGACACCAAGTGTGTATTTTCTCTCAGAACTGTGAAAAGCAATAATCATCGAACAATATGTACATTTTCAATAATACCGGGTCATCTCGATCTTCAATTACTCGTATGGGACAAATATAAGAAAAATCAGAGCATTAAAAATTGGTACATGTATTGTCAACAAAGGTCCCTTGAGATTTCAATAGAAAAAATAGGCTTTTTTCCACGTATTACCATAATTTGTTGGCTACTGCCTTTTATTTCAGGCCTATCGTTAAGAAGCTCCGTTATTTCCCAAAAACATTTTTGAGAATTTCAATTTACGTTTTTTAAAACAATTTTAATATAAACTCGATAAGGCAGATATCTAGTACATTCTCTTAGAAACGTTGTTTTTCCAGAGAGATATTAATTGTAGTTGATTTAAAAAATTTTTTTTTTTTATATATTTAATAAATTTGTATGCTGTCTAAATACAATAATCGACATTCTACAAACATTTAACTTAAACTAAGGAAAGTTATGGCAGATAATAACATGTGGAAGGTATGTTCCCTGTGGAACATCCTTCTCTAATAAATTATGAGACAAGTTGTGGCGGTGTTTTCCTTTTCAGATCATCATCAGATTTAGGTGTGAATTTAGTCGTTCTCGATATTTTGTAGCTTTCTCTTTGATTCGTCCTTCACTAGGGCGATTTTCAGGTTCTTATGAATTTGGGCGTTCGTTACGTACCAAGGAGCGTTAATTACAATTTGCAGAATTTTGGACTGAAATCTTTGGGGGATTTCTATGTTGGAGTTGGATGATGTTCCCCACAGTTGAATAGCGTAAGTCCACACCGGTTTGAGCATTGATTTATATAGGATGATTTTGTTTTCCATGGAGAGGGGAGATTGACTATTCAACAGCTAATACAGAGCTTTCCTTTTAGTAAAACTGTGTGCTCTTCACGTTAGTCCTCTGTCCAGGTGAATGCCCAAGTACTTGGTAGTTTCGGACTGGGGAACTGAAATATTGTTCAATTTGATTTGGGGACTTGTATCTCTCCTCGTAGTAAATGTTATGTGAATTGATTTCGTCTCGTTAACTTTCAGTCGCCAAATAGAAATTCGATCGAGACAGATTTGGAGCTTGAATGATACTACTATGGGACTCGTTCCAGTCGTGATAATAACAGTGTCATCGGCAAAAGTTCCAGTGAGAACATCATCAGTTGTACGTAAATCGGAAGTAAAAAGCAGTTAAAGGATTGGACCTAACACACTGCCTTGTGGAATTCCGCCTTGGATATTAAAATTACTTAATGATTTGCCGATTTTTGTGTGGCTGCACAAGTTTTAATTTTCCCAATTTTTCTTATTGCATTATCATTTATACTACAACGAATTTTCTACAAAATTCTAGTTACTTCTTTCAGTTCAAATGTTTAGTTGTTGTTGTTGTTGTTGTACAATACGGAATACGGAAATGCTTTGTTTTGTTCCCGTGCAAAGCATTTCCGTATCCAGCTGAGCTGAATGGGCCTTGGTCGACCACGTGGTCGAGTACTTCAGGACCATAGAGCCGTCCATTTTTGGGAAGCCTAATTTGTAGTAGTAATTATTATTATTTGCTGTTACGCCGTATCGTGAGCGCATAGTGCTACAGTAAAAGATTTCCATTGATTACGATTTTTTGCTATTAATTTTATCTGGTTCCAACATAGTGAAGAGTCATGAGATTGAAAATCTTCATAGATGCTCCTACGTCAGGAGGAGCATCAGGTGCCATTTTGCTAATAGAGTATTTCGGCTCCCGGAGTGTATGGCCTATCCATCTCCATTTCCTCTCTCTTATCTCAAGGTTTTGCCAACGTTAATCTTGAGGCCGACATTTGCTGCCTGTGTTGCCAGAGCATTAATTTTAGTTTGCATATGCTTCTTCTGGCTGGAAAATAGAACGATGTTATCGGCCTAATCTAGGAATAGGATGTCACAAAATACCTTTATCAGGTTTCACGCCAACCGCCGAATTTAAAACATCGTCAATGACGATAAGAAATAGTAAGGGCGATAGAATACATCCTTGCCGACCTCCTGCAGTGGGATTTATTGGATTTGATAGTACTCCATCAGGCAGGACTCGACATTGGCAAATGATGTAAATTATAAATATGTAAAGAAAATACGCCGGTGCCGTGGCTCAGTGGTTAGTGTGTTGGCCTTCTGATCTGTAGGTCGTGGTTCAATCCCCGGCTCATGCATAACAAGTTTAATATCGAAAAGATTTTTCTTTCGAACGGTATCCACCTGTCGGCAAGCAATTGGCAATTCTTCCGACAGTAACAACTTGTCATGAAAAAGCTTCTAAAAGAACTCTGTGACAAAGCTCAGAAAAAGTGATGTCGCAAGGGTTCTGCCGTTCGGAACCGGCTAAAATAAGTAGGTCCCTTCTAATACTGTCCAAAATTTAACACGCACAACAGTAATTGAAGAGAAGCTCGGCCAATGAGCCCTTCGGGTCTATAAGTGCCACATATTTATTTTTATTTATTTTTATAAAGAAAATACAATAGATGGTAGCAAGTTTAGTCTTAAATAATATCTAAGATGTTCACCCTTCCGCCCATATGCAATTCATAGTGGACCTACTAAGATCACGAAACATGACTAGCGTTTTATTGTGTATTTGATGCGATATTTTTTAAGCAATTTGTTACGTCATTAATGTACGAAAATCGTATGTCCTGTAGCCAACATTTTATACCAACCAGAATTCATAGGGTGAAAAATTGGGTTCACACCGCTAAAAGAACTCTTCTGGAATATAGTCCAATGGCACTATCTTCAACAAAAGTTTTATGCTGTTGGCCGACCATATTAGCATAATTGGTATCAACACGCTTCATACCTAATGTCAGCAAACAAAGAATTCGCCTAGGTTGGCGAAGGGGGTGCATAAAGAAGCAATCAGATCTCTCCGATCTCTCAAAATATATGGTTTGTGTGTGAAATTCGTAAATGAAAAGCAAAACAAAAAAGTTAGCAATTCCGCAACTTGTTTGTTGTCGTATATTTCCTAGGTCGAATTCTCATTTGTCACTGTAACCCACTCTATAACTAACTACAATTTTGCAATTTCATCATGCGTGAATTGCAGAGTAGGCATATGATATGTACTACATACATACATACGCGTATATCGTATGTAAGTATAAAGTGAAAACATGAGAGTAAAATAGCCAAGCTTAAGTGCATTTCAGTGGAAAATTGCACTCTTTCATAATGGTGATAGTAGCGGAGCACTTACTGTTGCAATTTTCGTTGATATACGTATGTGATGGTTGCTGCATCTTCTCGCTTCATCTTCTAGTACATTCTATTACCCACTTGGCATATTTACCCATTCACGGTATTGAATTGTATGATGTACTTCAATACATACGTACAAATCACATTCATCTAACTATTAAGGTTAAGAGTAATAACGCTAACAAAAATATGGGACTACTAACCAACCAAACTTGTGGGTGCCGTAGCTCAGTGGTTAGTGCGTTGGCCTTCTTATCTGTAGGACGTGGGTTCAATCCCCGGCTGAAGCATAACAAAATTATATATCGAAAAGATTTTTCTTTCGAACGGTAACTACCTGCCGGCAATTTTTCCGGCAGTAATAATTTGCCAAAAATGCTTCTTAAAAAAGCTCTGTGACAAAACTAAGCTAAAGTAATGTTACAAGGGTTCTGCCGTTCGGAACCGGCTAATATAAGTAGGTCCCTTCTAATGCTATCTAAATTTAACACGCACAACAGTATTGGAAAAGAAGATCGGTGGTATCACAATGGGCCTTTCTGGCCTAAGTGTGTCCTCAGAGAGAAGGCAGCCACATAACCTAACCTAACCTAACCAACCAAGCCTAACAATTAAACAACCGGTAAACATACCAAATTATTTGATTCCTGTGCATCGCTCACATACAGGATGTACAAGTTTCTTTTTAAGAATTAAAAAAAATGCACAAAATTTTTTTTTTTTTGTATATTATTGGTTTATTCGAAAGAGTAAATATTCCCGACTTTATTTATGTGGCCGTCTCGGCTGACTTCGCAGTAGCGCATCCTATTCATTCAGTCTTCCAAGACCTTGATTGTGGTTTCTGGCTCTACCTCAAGAATGACATGCTGGATATTCCCCGTAAGTGCCCGAATCGTTAATGAATTGTTTGCATAACATCAGTCCTTCAGGTAACCCCACAAATCGTAAGTCTAACGCCAAAGCGCAGCTCGGAGGTGGCCAATTGACATCGGCATTTCGGCTGATAACACGATTATCGAACTTTACGCGCAAAATATCGATTGTGGCACGAGCTGTGTGGCATGGCGCGCCATCCTATTGCCACCACAGTCCATGTCTTCAATTTTCGGCCTCTGTAGCACTCACTCTTGAACGAAATGGCATTTCCAGAAGCATTTTCAAAGAAAAGTGGGATAAAGATGCCACCGTATATATTATATGCGTAATTGGTGTTGGAAAATGGTCTTGTAAAATTTACGCGAATAAAGAATAACAATGGTTTACTTTATATTTATTTAAAAAGGAGAACACCAATAGAATAATGCAACAAATGCTGGATGTTCTCGTAACATAAGTATTCGGTTTCTCAACGGTTGTTGCATATAAATCATTGAATTGTCGCATTTGTGCATTACTAGGAGACAGTAGAGTAACTAGTGGTTCAATTGTAGCGAAATAGCGGTGAATAACGTGACATTTTCGTCATTGGCATTATTGTGCATTACTAGAGAACCGAAACGTAGTTGGGTATGGCGAAAATGCTGTAGTTTAGTGGCATTTGTTAACCGTCCATACTTGTGGGTAGCAACTAGGTAACTACCACTAGTCTCGATCTGCTGGAATCAGCTGGTCGTAATAGGGGTCAGTACGATCCCTTTATATTACCAGAAGCCAATTTCGAGCGCCTAAATGTGTAGCGTATATATATTAGTGCAGTGTTTCTAAAGCTTCAAAATCTAGTGAACAAAAACATATTGTTTGCTTGGAATCAGCTAAATAAGATCCTGTTCTGATACTCTCCAAATCTAGCTTCGACAAGCTTCTTCGGATACTTTAGGGCCAACTATTTTTTAAATTAAGTATTTTGATTTTCTTTATTTTGTTTTTGTTTATTGTTTCACATATTGAGACCATAATATAACGACTGGAGGGTCGAAAAATGTAACATTATTTCTAATGTACATTTTTCCTGTTCAATCGTTCAATAGTATTCACTTACATACTTACAACGTGTCTGTTAGTAGAATAGGTATTTCACTTAAACAGTGGCGGTGAGCACAAAATACAATACTTACATATACTAAAATAACAACAACAACAAGAAGAAGAAAAAGATCGCATTAAAACTGGTTAGATTAGTTGGCCATTTGTAATGCGCGCAAAGAATTTCGCAAACTGTACTGAAAGACGAAAACAACAGTACGTCAATAACGTACCATACTACCATCTACTTTATAGATTTAAGTTAAAAATAAGGTAAATATCCCAGTATTGCCGCGATAGCACTTCTTAAACGAAAATTATAATTTTAACGAGAGAACAGACAAGATCCCTCAGATGGAAGTTAAGACAACAGTATGCGAATTTGTTTTGAAAGCAGTCATTGCTAAAATTCATACAGTTGTAATTCAATTTATTTAATAATCTGTCTGTGTAAGTACGTAAAATGCTACACTGAGAGTGTAGGTAACAATAAAAGTGTAAAGTAAAGTGACTTTTTTGTTTGAAATATGTAAACTCGACAACCACTGGACAGAATTTGAACGGACTTACCTACAGGATCTGATAATCATTATGGATAGCCATTATTTCCACAGATATGAACATTTTAATTGGAAGAAAGAAGAAAAATATATTATTTTCACCATAGAAATCCAAAATTAATTGAAAGCTGCATGCGTAAAAATACAAAATATATATTTTAGGCGTGTACCAACACACCACACTGTTCGACAACAATGTTGCGCTCTTGTGCTGCATTTCAGTTGAAGGTAGCATACACTGCGCGGAGTTGTGGCTGAAGTGAGTGGTGAACATTTTCTAATTTTGAAGTTGTTCGTTGCGCTTGGGACCCGTCACATAAAAATTCTCTGCAGTAAAAACATTGACCTGGGATACGGGCTACCCTTCTCTTGGTGACCCGCAAACGAAAAGACGACCACGATTTGCGGATATACACCTGGAAGGATGCCTCTATCCAATTGCTTGAAGTCCTCGATAAGTACGAGGATGACATTCTTTAACATCAGCCTAGTGAGTGTCCATGCTCCGAGGGACAAGTGGAACTACGAGGAGAAGAGTTCAGAGACTCGATTTACCGGTATAAATACACCTGGAATACGCGCTCACTATATAAGAAGAATGTCTCTATCTAACTGATGAAGTCCTCGATAAGTACGAGGATGATATTCTTTAACATCAGCCTAGTGACGAGAGGGACTGTGAGGAGATCAGTTCAGCGCCTCGAAGAAGCTTATTACTGCTACTTTCGCAACGATTTCAAAATCATACATGGCAACCTCAATGCCAGAGTGGGCACGGGAAATGCCTGTAGTCCAACTGTCGGTAAATTCAGCCTCCCTGAGAAGAGCTGTGATTACGGAATCAGTAGTGTTATGCATGGAATATGATTTCATAAAACTTTGGAAATATTACATAGGTTTAAACCAATTTACTTAAAATTTAACCTTTTATCTACTGATATATAACAATACAAGTGTCCCCATAAATAAATGGCGCGTGCCATAATTGGTACTTTGACATCTTGGCATTTGTCATGACTGACGATTATACGAGAGTGGGTCAATAGGGCCCTGTAAATTGAAATAACGAACAGCCTATTCGGCCAAACAACATTTTGCTTGCCAAGAAGCACATTTCAGAAGAACGCACTCAAATTTCCAGACAGATCTGACGCAAACCAAACGAAAGCTTGAAAAATATTAGGTGTAGTAAATGGAAATTATTTTTGCATTAAATTGAAGGTTTTATTTATTTAAATGGTTCCAAACGGTTTTTTGTACAATGTTTAGCTCCTGGGCAATAGAAATAGTGCTACATGATGGTCAGACTCGACGATTTCTATTACTTTATCGATATTTTCGACAATTGGCCTTGCATCTTTGACATCAAAATCACCGGAACGGAATCAACGAAACCAAAATTGCACGTGAATGGCTGTTACAGTATCAGGACCATAAACACCATTCACATTTTCAGCCGTCTGGCTTGCATTTTCGCCTTTATCGAAGAAAAACTGTGAAATATGGCGTATTTTCTCTTTACTGGTGTCCATCTTTGACACGCGCTCAAACAATACTGAGTTAGGCAATCACAAAACTGTCTGAAAAGTTTATTTAGTAGGAAATCCTATCTTTCTAACGCCATCTAGCGTAACCACTTATACAACGCGAGATACAGATTACTAAAGCCATGGCGAACTGGAAGAGGCTGCAGGCTTATCATATAAATTAGTGATTTCAGTTTATCATAAATATTTGGATATGAAAATCTATCCGCCATTTTGGTGCCGTATTTACTCACAATTAACAACAAATGCGGTCGATTGCCAACTTTAAAAGAGTCTTTAGTCATATTCAATTGCAATCCAAACCAGTTTTTGTGTCGTTTCATTATCGTGGATGAAGCATGAATACAGCATAACATACCAGAGGCAAAGGAACAGTCATCACTGTGAACTTTTCATGTTGAATTGAAGCTGAAGAAGATCTAGGTGGATCTGTTAGCCAAGAAACTGATGGCGATATTTAATGGGGGAGCGCGCCTTGATTGATTTAACGTTGATTTGAAGCAAAAACGATCGCATTTGGTGACGAAAAAAAATTAATTTTCATATATCGAGCTCGTTGTGTCAATTTTCAGGGAATTATTGACCCACCATCGTAATTGCTGGGTCACGAAGCATATTTCTTTTAACATAATGATTTTTTCATAATTTTATTGTGGGATTTTCTTTCGTAGATAGAAGTGTGTATGTACATATTTATGTATAGTTAGTACTACAAACAAGATTTTATGTTTATATGTACAACAATATATGTACATATGTTGCTGCCGTTGTTGTAACTCAACTTAAGTTGCGCACTTTTCAATATGACTTCATAATAAAGTGTAAAGTTGTTGTTTGTTGTTGTAGTTGTCTGAGTTCATATTCTCATTACAGGTCATTCACGTACAGTACACTCCACCCCACTCCGTTACGATTGTATATATCTTGCGGCTTGGTTGGTTAATGATTATTTTTTTATTTTATATGTATTCATAACAACTACCTATGTGCTCATATGTACATATGACGTGCTCAGAGCAAAAACAAATCTGTCAGCAGAAAAGTGAACCATTCATTTTTACTTGCACAAAAACGAACCATCAATTTGTCTGTCTGTTTGATTGTATTTCAATGCATAGATTCCAAGCTATTTACACATTACAAAGCTCTTTTTAGAAATGTTTTCATTGCAAATTGTTATTGCCGGAAGAATTGCCAAATTGCTTGCCGACATGTGGATATCGTTCGAAAGAAACGTGTTTTCGATATTAAAATTGGGCTTCAAGCATCGAACCCGCGACCTACAGATCAGAAACCTAACGCACTAACCACTGAGCTACGGCACCCACATAATTATTCCACATATTACATCTGTAACTAAAATTATTTTGATGTGTTTTCTAATAGTTTTTTTTTTAAATTTCTTTTCAGGTGAGTTCGCCTATTATTGTTATATTCAATTGATAAATTCGTAAGTACATGTTTTGATTTTTTTTTTTGTTGCCGGAGTATTTTTTGTCTTTAAATATTAGAAGTATTGTCCGTATCAATCAATCAAAAGAGAGCGTGACGTTGGAGCAAGGACATAATTCTTGTTCATCAAGTGGACCACGCGAAACCAGACCGAGGTCTGGTCAACCACAAGTGTTACGGGTACTGCGACCAAACGAGATCTTTTGTACCCAAGCTTGTCTACGACACTAGAATCTCCTCTACCTTTTTAATGAAAGATAGAATTGATCTTGTCGAACTTTTGATGCTTGGAGCTGGTGTTGGGAAACTCAGCTGAAAGGGTTTGAGGCAAAGCCCGGCCAAGGGAATTCGTAAAAGATATGGATCGATGTTTCATGCTCCTCCAGACAGAGTCTACACTTCGTGTTAGAGGATAGTACCATTTTGTGGAGGTGGTATTTTAACCAGTTATGTCCTGAGAAATATCCGGTTATTGGGCGTTATTTTTTTCTGTTAAGACTAATTATGTCAAAAGCTGAATCGAAGCTGGTGAGGTTTTTCTCTTGGCGGAGACCTGTCGAACGTACGTAGGTGACGCGCACGAGTAGTCTGGAAGTAGAAGTCACCCTTAGTAGAGCCAGATTGCCTAGCTTAAAACAGAAGATATTCTGAGTTCGCATATTAATTACCGTGCACCTCCACGGGCATGCGTCTATCGGCATACGACGTTCCACCTTAGATATGGGTTTTTGACTAGGGCAGTCGCGGGGTTGTCACACCCGTCACCCTCTTATGGAGGATGCTCTGCGTCGTATTGTCCGTATATTATTTTAAATAGTAAAATACGTCGATTTTGAAGTTCCATTGATTAATCTTTCAATTTTTTGTATAACACTCCTAGGTCGTATTTGATATAAACTAAAAAAAACTGACCGATTTATGAAGAAGTTTGTATTTATATTTATTTTTGAATTTAAAATAGTGTCGAGTTGACACTACGACTATCGTCGTAGTAGCATATTTACTCCTGTTATAGTAATAAGTGATTAAAAACCGTTTTCTCGTCTAACCTTAACATTACTGGCCACTTTATTGCCTCGATAAACACATTTTTGTTTTCTGTTTACATAAATTGAACATAATTTCGGAATAATAATAAATCTCCGTACCGGCGAGATGAAAAAATGAAAATATTTAGAACGCGCTTTAAAGTGAGAAATAATTTATCCGCCCAGTTAGTAAAGGCAACTTTATGGCTTCCATTAGAAAACGGGCCTAAGTAATTAATCTCTATTCAGCCATATTTCGATTTGCCCAATACTTCCCTACCTAATTTCAAAATTGTGAATATTTAGTTGGTCCCATAATCCAAGTTCATGACATGAAGCCCAGAAGCTGCAAAACCGTCCGTCAGCAAAATATCAAATGTGATGATTTCGATTTACTTCATCAAGAAGAAACTTGTAGCTAATATTTACGCGAATACTGACCAAATTGTAACTGCTTTCATTGGCCGACACTCACCGTCAGATAATTTTTGTACGCCGAGGAAGGATGTCAGGATAGGTAGTTGCTTATTTTTATTTTGTTATGTGTCTTGGATTGATGAACGAACGAGGAAAAAAAGTATTACATATAAAAATAATTTTCTGAATTTTTGATGTACAACGATTCTGCATATCCTTCATCAATATCTTCAGTATTAGTATCATTGTAGTTAATACGGGTGACTTCTTATATGTATATTGCTATGCAGTAATACAATGCAACTTGTTCCTAAAGACAACCCTTAAAATTTTGACAATGTATGTTGCTCCCTAAAGCAAACTGCGTATCCAAACAAATTTAGATGCAAAATATTTATAAATGTAACTATACAATGTATCAATACGGTAATAAAACTGTATTGATACATTGTAAACATGCGTTTAGAAAGACAGCCTACCTTTTACCGCTGATAGAATTCAAATCAAACCGAAATGGTTTGACAGTTGTACAATTGCTGACAACGTTGCTAAGAGCTAATCTTCGGGCTCAATTTATTTTCGAAATTATTCAGCGCAAACAGAAATTACCACTTACTAACAAACTTGTTGGATGGAACTTCATGATCGGGACTTCCAACTTCTTTTGGGTCGGATTTCATTATGAGGTTTCGTGGTATTTAGGATTTTTATTGTTCGATGTTCTTGTGTGTCAGTGTTTCCGTAAAAAATGTTGGCCCTTGTTTGTTTTCATCTGTAAATCGGTCTACATCATGTAAAAACTATTCTTTACATAAATAACACACCATTGGAACGATGGGAGCGACACACGGTGGTTATTCCGAGAACTTGATGATCGAAGTAGTATTTCGCTCTTGAAATCGGAGACGTGATTAAGTCCGTTCCTAATCCTAATATTGTCCTTGGTCATTGAGAATTATAGCCATTACCTTGGCTCTATCTAGTTCTTTCCTACTGTTTTGTCCGTTTTAATTTGGTCCGTTTAATATGACTTAATGGAATTTTAAATAGTTTCGTTGAATTTAGTTTGAAATTATTTTAATGAAAATTTATTACTCTAAATTGTTCTCTTGTTATATTTATTTTTTTATGTTATAAAACACAATAATGTTTATTGCTTATAAAAACTGAATGACAATTGATGTTTGAAGCAATACAGCAAATGTGACTGGAAAAAAACAAATTTTACGCGAATGAATCTGTTATACATTTCATATTAACTAAGCAACTATATGAAAACACATATATTCCGATAAATACATATTTATTTAGTTATACATGCTCAAACTCAGCTAAGCCATTCGGTTGTTTTTACTCTTTTTTACTTTAAAACTCAGGTTGGGCGAAATTCAAATAAAGAAATAAGGTAAATGTGTAAGACCGAACAGGAATGAGGTGTAATACGACATGAACTGAAATTAGTGTTGCTTCGATACAAGTAACTACGAGTAATTATTCAATACTTTGTTCGAGTACTGAGTACTCTTTGTACTCGCTGCGTCGATACAAGTACTAGGTAGGGAATCCAGTACATTCTGCAAAGGGCACTTTTTAGTCTTATGCAATGCAATGTTTTATCGCGGAATATAATATTTTTCTGCTATAATCAGACACCAAACAATCAATTGGTGTATTTAACATAACAGAAAAAGTTAATACGAGTCTTTTCACAAAAATAATTTCTTCAAAAAAACAGCACCTTTTATCGATCCGTAGCTTTAATTGATCATGATTTTTTCAAATAGCACTACATTACTCTGTAATGGAATACCTTTTACGCTTTTTTCCGTTCGCTATATATGGTACTTACTCCAATGCATGCGTTACTAGTAAATATCGACTACTTCTCAGTGATACAATATTTACTTAACATCGATACTTTTCTTCGATACATTTAATTATACTTTTCCTAACTGTCATCGAGTACACTTCGGTATCGGAACAACACTAATAATTGAATTGAAATAAAGAAGCTCAAGCAGAAAAGAAGAGGTAAACACAATGTAAAGGTGGATAGGCGAAAAGCGCAAGGAAGAACCTTCAGCTCAATCATGTAATTGTGACGATGCTGATGAGGTCGTTTTGCAATAAGGTGGATGAAGTCGAATGGTATATTGGCAGAGATCCTTTTACAACAATCATATATTATTTACACAAACAAGAAAGTAAAAAAAAAAAACTGCAACAAAGCAACCAGCCAACCAATGATATATCAACCACTACTCTTTGCACATCGTGACTGTTCAACCGCTCATCATATTTTTATTCTATATTACATTGGTATGTTGTGACTGCTGCCTGCTTAAAAAAATGTCGCTACTGTACGACATTGCCACCATCTAAGATATAACATTGGAGAACACAAAATATATTTATGTTCCTCGTTTTTCTCTACGCAGTTGTTGTATTTGTAACGAAATCAGGTTAAAAGTTACATTTGAGTATATGTGGTGCTTTTAACGCCTGATGCTAGGCATTGAAGCATATAAAAGTTTATTCTCTTTAATTGTATTTTAAGTACAATATAATGTTTTCTGGCAAATGTCCATATATTTAAAAAAAAAACTACAAAACTATTTAATTTGCCATGTAATCAATATAAAAGCAAAAAATCACTTCTTCAAAACCGTTTGATAGATAGGACGGAGATTTATATGAAAATATCATTGATTTTACGTACAGCAACTTTTATTGTTCCATTATAGCTTGTGTCTTCTCTGGTCGACGAACTTGAGTTTGTCGAATTACAAATTTTCATATGAAAAGAGGACAAGGAATGATTACTAAAAGGATATAAATCGATTTTACGCATATGATATTGATGATGATTTGAGAAAAAATTTACAGTAATTTTATCGCTCAGTGATTATTACGTTAGCTTTCTGGTTCTTAGGTCGTGGGTTCAGTCCCCGGCTCAAGCAACTTTAATACAGAAATGATTTTTCTTTCGAACGGAGCCCACCAGTAACAATTTGCATGAAAAAATGCTTCTTAAAGAGCTCTGTGACATAACTCAGAAAAAGTGATGCCACAAGAAATCTGTGGTTCGGAATCGGCTGAGATAAGTAGTCCTTTTCGAATACTGTCAAAATTTAACACGCAAAGTAGCACTACAAGAGAAACTGAGCGGTATCACAACGGGCCTTTCTGGCTTAAGTGACAGCTGCAATAACCTAACCTAACCCATCGTGTTCATACATGTTTACTTACTCGCTCAAGGCTCTGATACAGACGTCTATGGGTATCCCATTTAATCATACCCGTAAGTAGCAGACCTTGATGCGTAAAAGTGTCACCTTCATGGACTGTATACCTTCTAGACACCAGATTCTCATTTTGGTCATGACAGGAAGAAGATTCTTCAAATTCATTTACTCCCTGTTCCGCTCAATAACAGCTCGCGTAGCATCTGCGTGCAATGTTTCTCTGTAGAAGTTGTTGTTTTCTGCGATAGCGTCCCGAAACTCATGATCATACCACTCAGTTCTCAGAGGCCGGTTGTAACTGATAACCTTCATGGCAGCAGTAATTCTGGAGTGGAATATATGTGGTAACCGTGAGCTTGTATTAGTAGGAAAGATGTTTTTTTGCATAGGTGTACATACTAATTGAATAATTCTATTTTGAAATCTCATAATAAATATTCAAATCTTAAAAACTAAAATAAAATGATACGGTCCCCAACGTTCCACCACAATTACTAGAGTCGCAATGTGCAGCAATTTCACAACAAATTCATTTTCTTTTTAATTGTCAATGGCCTATGCTCACCAACAATTGTCTAGATAGAGGTTTTGTATGGTTGTGCAGTTTTTATATGCAGCTTCTGCAGAATTTTGTAATTTTTTCAGAAATTCTTTCGGATGACAGAGGTATATGCCGTCTCTGGTCAAGCTTCGTTTATTGTAAGCCACACATTATGATTTGGCTTCATCGTTCGCTCACCTAGAGATAGACATGTCGTTTTGTAGACATCGATGTATTTGGTTCTGGTGCCGTTTGAGTGCTGCGAAGTCGATCAGCCGTACTCTATGATTGAAGATCCCCGCGTTGAGGCTGAATATACCGACAATTGGATCAAAGGAATCTGCCTTTCCTATCCAGGCATTGCACGATTTTGTTATAACGGAGTCAGCGGTCTTGTATTTCTATTTTATTGGGTGTACAGGTATATTTGAAATTATTTTTTCCCGACTGTGGCTTTATTTTAAAAATTGCTACAATATATTTTACTCAAAGTATTTTCCTTCGAAAGGTCCAACTTTTTTCCATCTTTGAGGGAGCGCATGATTTCCGTTTCAATAGAACTGCTCATCTTTTGAGGCCAAGAACGTATCGACCAAATTGTTGATACATTCGACTAAGGTTAAACTTATTTCGGACAAGGCATTCTGCATTGATCGAAACAAGTAGCAGTCAGAGGGGACATTGTCTGGACTATACAGTGGGTGGAGTAAGATTTTACATTCGCTATTTTCCATGTAATTTTTAACTGGTTGCGCAACATCTGGCCGAGCATGGTCATGATGGAAAATCAATAATTCGTGATTGGTCGCCCGTTCCGACCTTTTTTGGTTAAAGCTGATGAGTTATCAGTAGCATTTCAAATCAATGGTTTCACCCGGTTTTAGTAGTTTATAATACACCATACCTTTATGAACCCACCAAATACACAGCATCACCTTCAAAATATGGATATTCAGCTTTTGAGTCGATTTGGCTGGTTGGCCAAGTCTCACATATGAGTTTTTGCGCATAGGGTTGTAGTAATAGAACTAGTAATAGACTTCCCTCTGCACGGTTGAAGAATCATTCAGTGACATGTAAAATCCCCTTTTGATGTCCCTTGCTTTCCGTTCTTATGGAACCCAATTTCCCGAATGGCTTGTTGAGTCACTCTTAATGATTGAGCAAGCTCCTTTCGAATTTGGCATGAATCTTCGTCCAACAAAGCCTCCAATTCATCGTCTTCACGCTCTTTATCGCTTGTGTCAAAATCGCCGTCAGCCGTCTAAACCGAAATGCACAAGTTGAAAGTGCTGGAGCTTATTCTTCATAAGACTGACACAGCATACGATGACTTTCCGCTGAACTTTTCTTCAGAGCAAAAAAGCAAAGCTTCCCGCGAATGTGGTTTTATAGGCACATACATACATACATACATATGTGGCACTTATATGATCCGATGGGCTCTTTGACCGAGCTTCTCTTCCTTTACGCTGGTGCGTGTTAAATTTTGGACAGCATTAGAAGACACCTACTTATTTTAGCCGGTTCCGAACGGCAGAACTCTTGTGACATCACTCTTTCTGAGCTTTGTCACAGAGTTCTTTTAGAAGCTTTTCCATGGGAAATTGTTACTGCCGGAAGAATTACCAATTGCTTGCCGACAGGTGAGTACCGTTCAAAAGAAAAATCTTTTCAATTTTAAATTTGTTATGCTTCAGTCGGGGATAGAACCCAGAACCTACAGATCAGAAGGCCAACACTTTAAACACTGAGGTACGGCACAAACAATCTATGGGGTTGGTTTCCAATGTAAATGAGGTGTGTCCACCTGCGGCGCAACCCAATGGATCTTAAGTGAGTCGATCTAAACTAATGTAGCCACTTAAAAAATCACTCTATATAAGCATTATTTTCGAAATTTTCACGTTCGTGTTTCCCGCGATTTTCATGACAACTTTTAAGGCTAGAATATATTTTCATGTCAAGTTGCATCAAGTGTTGTTTTTGCTTGTGTTGTGTTGCAATTGTTGTCAGATACATATTTTCTCAGTCGGAGACGCTTATTAAAGCAACAACAATAGCATCTACAGAGCATACGTAAGCACGCGTTAGCCTCTCTTCAATTCCATCTTCATCTATGTACACATAGTATTGTACATGATATGTAGTCGTACATAAAGGCATATATATGAACGCCTGCATGTTGTAATCATCGCGTTGCGAACACCATGAAGACTTGTCGTTCAAAGTTGTTGATGTTTATGTTGTTCTGGTGTTTAGTATGCTTTATGTAGGTGCATACAAACTTATATGTAGATGATGTTGTTAAATTTGATACAAATCTCATTGGATTCACTTAATTCACTGCGTCTGTTGCGTTTGCTGTACAACATTTGCTGGCTGGTTGCGAAGTAACTGTGTATTGTAACTATTCTGTTAACGTGTACGTCTATATAAATTATATAAATAAGTATGTAGATGAGTAAATGCACTTGTATACCTCATCGGCTGATTGGTTGAGTTCCGTTCGTTCGGTTGTTCGTTAAACATCATGCGATTGAGACATTCGATTATGTACATTTTCCCTACTTTCACCATTGTTGTTGTTCTTCTGTTGCAGTCATGTAACTACGAATGATATAATATAAGCGCTTTGTTGGTACAAAGTATCAACCATATTTGAAATAGTTTTTTAATAATGTATTTTTGATATACTATTCTCTTTGGGGGAAATTGTTTTGTGTCAAAAAAAATACTTTTCAAATTGGTATAAGAAAACAATATTTATTATAATATTCAATCAATTAACTGAATTTAAAAATTTGTCGGTGTTTGATTCTATTGGTCTTGTAATTTGCACTTGACGTTATCTCTCACCTGCTTCGCTTTGATGACGACGGTGGTGAGTATATGTATGTATGTTAGCTGACTGATTAATAGTCTGCTTGGCAACACCAGTTTACTTTTCCGTTGTTTCATTTGTACACTTACACACATATGTATATGTGTACTATATGCAATATGTACATTATTTCTTTGAGTTAAGCGCTCTCTGTCGCTATATTGTTGCATCGGGTATGCAACTTTAAAGTTGTAGTCAGCCTCCTTTTGTTGCTTACGCTGTTTGATGCATGTGTGTTTGTGTATGCTATGGTCTCTCTCTCTCTCTCTCACACACACACATATTTTTGCTCTTTCTCTGTTTCCTTTTCTCTGATTCTCTGATTCTCTTATCAAATGTTCCCGAAAGTTAGCACAAAACAAGAATTTGCTTTCAACTTTATCAATTGCATTCATCCCAGTTTCGTTGCACAATCTTCGTATGGCATCCTTCTCTTATTGCTGCTTTAACATCATTTTGGCTCTGCTAGTTTGACGCCATTTGATGATGTCGCTTTGTGTATTGAACTCGTTGAAAAATCATACCTCAACTCTACATTTGGCACATTGGAATTTCGACAGTCCATGGAATAGGCATCGGGTACTAGATTTTTATTTTGCAAATTCTGTTTTGTTCTCTGAATCGATTTACGATCATAGCATACCTAAGCACAACCAAATAGAAAGCAGCTGCCTAAGTCTGAGCATTAAAATCATTCGTTTGAATCCTAAAGCGGATAACCAATTTGCAACATTATAGTGTAAATGAGCTGCTCATCACATACCTGACCTTCCAGTCAATTGCTTTCGTATCTGAGTCATTATTTTATAGTACTCATACGCTATGGTAGCTAGAATTGTATTTGATCGATTTGATTTGATATTTTATGACTTTCAGTTTTTTACAGTCAATTTGTCACTATTTTATTTTATCCATAAGTATTGAAATTGAAAAAAAAATGTTTTTAATAGTCAAATACGTTCGAAGTAGACCTTACTACGTTTATTTTGAAATTTATGGCTTCTTATCATTTCTACTGAAAACCATGATAATTTTCGTAAAAAGTACAATATTTTCATTGCCATCAATTCACAGATTTTTCTTAATATTTAAAGAAATTAACCAAAATTATAAAAACAATGAGATAATTGTTTTAAAAATAGATTCTGATTGTTAGGGCTGACTGTTGAAGAGCAATCTACTATAGTGTGACTAATTAGGGTTAAATAATGAATAAATATGTGAACCATATTGGTAAAACTTTGTGGCTATTGTAGGTGAAAATAAAACCACTGCATACAGTTGAAAAAGTACACAATTTATACATACGTATAATAGCGGTAGTTGACTGTCAGCAACGATGACGACAACAACTCGGCAAAAGCAATACTCTTCGTCATAATATCGCCTTTTCAGTTGTTGTATGCATACATTTGAAATCACAAACACACACACACACACACACACACCCACGTAATATTGTATATTCGTGAGGACGTAGTGACATTGCCGACGTCGTTGGTGGCTGTTGCCACTTTTGATTCTCCTTTATCATTATCATCAGCAGTATCTCGTTTACTCACATTGCACCTTTTTTTCTATATGAATGTCTATTATTGTACATATACGTGTGTAGTGGCCCTGTAGTCAAAAACAAATAACTCAAATATCTCACATTACAAAAGACATTACATTTAATAATTTTATTAGTACACATATATGTGTTTATTATTTTTCACCCTGTATTGCATTAATTATCTGATACTTGGAATCGTTTTTCATACACAATATACAATTTTTTTGTTTTTATTAAACTCCATAGCGTCATCGACTACATCATCCCATAGGCAATCGAATGTAAAATTTTCTACACGTTGTTTTATTTAATTTTTGTTCTACATGTGTGTGTGTGTGTGTATGTTATTGTATTTGTTTAATATTTGAGTATTTTTTTTTTCTGTTTTGCCTTATTCTCTTCTTCAGTATTCGAAGCGCCTCCAGAAGTGATGGTGTTGTACTGTTTATCGTGAGCAGTAAGTGTATTTGTGCGAGACAGCAGCACCCAAAAACATTGCCATTTTATTGAGAGAACATATAGTCTGGCAGTCTTGTATACTGTTGTTGTCGTTTGCAATGTTTTGTATAATAGGTACATATTTATATTGATATTGCTTCGCTGCTAAATGGATTTAAAAATGTGAGAAAAATAAACAACAACAAATACGTAAAAAATTGTGTACCATATGAAAGGAGCAGTACTCGAAGTGATTTTGATTATAATACATCATTTACTAATAGTAATTGTGGAAAAAAAAATGCTAGTACATACAGATTTGAGCTTAATTGCCTAATTTTGTAGTGATAATGTAGTGACTCCTATTGTAGACCACTAATAAGGAAATGCAGAAAAAGAAGAATTTATATTAGTAATATAATTTAATATATAAAATTCAAAAAAAAAAAAAAATTATAAATAAATAAATAAATAGATCCCAACTTAAATAGCTACACAATATTATTTCAAATGTAGCAAGTGAACAAATGAGTAAATTATTTGCTAAATCAAAACTGTAGGGTAAGTCCGAAGGGTTCCGAACGGCAGACCCCTTGTGACATCACTTTTTCTGAGCTTTGTTACAGAGATCTTTTTGAAGCTTTTTCATGGCAAGTTGTTACTGTCGGAAGAATTGACAATTGCTTGCCGACAGGTGGGTACCGTTCGAAAGAAAAATATTTTTGATATTAAATTTGTTATGCATCAGCCGGGGATTGAACCACGACCTACAGATCAGATGGCCAACACACTAACCACTGAGCTACGACATCTACCGTATTCCGCAAAAAAAGAAAATATTTTACTTGTCAAGAATCACTTTCCAAAAGAATGCACCCAAATTTTTAGACAGATTTGTCAAACAGTTTAGTTGTGACAGGCTTTGAAATAGACGCCTACGGCGCATTTTCATAAAATTAGAAAAAGGTGAATTTTGTGTGCTCATGAAACACTATTTTTTGCGAGAAAAACTCATCACAAAAACCAAAAAATGGATGTTATGGGAAATCGTCATCATCTATTGATCCATTCACCATGGTGTACCCATTTTCGGTGCGGTCGTACTAGAACAAATGGCGCTCAAAGAAGACGATGTTCAATCGTAATCCGAGCTTTTCCGCAATTTTGCAGCCTTTTCGTAATTGTGGAAGAAACATGGATTCATCGCAACACACCAGAGATCAACGAACGGTCGAAATATATTTTTAAATACCTGAATTTAAGAGACACCCTGGCGACCGGTAGCAGCGAATTTTATGAAAACGTAAATTTTGTAGGGAAAGAAGAAAAGCATATTCAGAAAAATATATTCTGGATAAAAAAATTAATGATGTTCGGTCATACAGTTTACCCCTCTACGGCGATTTCTAGGATGTTGTGGCGTTATATACTAGATTTGCTTCGATTTGTGAAACTTTGGCCCCCCTTTGGCGCCATTTACTCCACCCCATCTTACCATATTTTGTGTAACTCGTGTTTTTATAAAAGTTCGTAGAACAACTAATAAAATAAGTTTTTGGCAAAATTCGGCTTTATTCATCAATATAGTTTCCTTCAAGAGCGATACTATCGCCACAACACTTCTCTAACATTTCGATGCCTTTGTGGTAGAATGATTCATCTTTGGCCTCAAAATAGACGATCACCTCTTTATTCGAGCCAAATCTCTTTCTGCCAAATATTTTTTGGACGTCTGCAAACAGCGAAAAGTTGCTGGGAGCCATACTTACGTTGGGTGTGGAAGCAATTCAAACTCTAATTTGTGCAATTGTCCATCGTAGCCAAGAACTTGTGATACGGTGCATTGCCTTGATGAAACACAACACATTCTTCTTCTTCATATAGGGTAGTTTTTTCGCGATTTCCTCTTTCAAACGCACCAGTTGGACCATGTAGTTATCGCTACATATGATCTAACCTCTTTCAATGTAATCGATGGACAAAGATGAACGCCATAACTCTGTCAGCAGACTGTTACACTTTGAGCGAGGTTCGCCGGCTGTTGTCCACTCAACGGACTTCCGATTTGACTCTAGAGCGTAGTTTCGTCCATTGTTATATACTGGCACAAAATTTCTTTCCATCTCGCCGAAATATGTTAGCTCCAAATACCTTTCAGAATCATCGGCACGTTGAAATTTGTGTTCTACTGTGAGCAAACGTGAGTGGCCAAGCAAGGTTAGTCATTTCGATGACTCAATATGGGCATGGTAGTTGACCGCTCATGTCCATTATCAATACCAGTGCTACACAGAATCGAGGAACCGGAACTGGAAAAACGTGTCCTTTAACGAACTGGCCGGTCCGGGCCTAACGAGAATCGAAAACTGGTTCCTACAAAACCGAAAACCGGTTTATTACAAAAGCATAAAAATAAATTGAATTTTTGTAAAACCTTTTTATAATCTTTAGCTATTTCGATAGGGCCTATTTCCGTTACTACTTTTTTGAGAACCGAAATCGGTCGGAATACCCGGTTCTCCTTGGAAGCAGACTCGACAGAACCGGTTCTTTAAATACTCGGAACCGGACATCACTATCGTTCATACTCTTCGACATTGGTCACTCATGCCAATTTCGTTGAAATATCTCAACATTACATTACAATTAAGGGTATACATATGTCCGGAACTCCTTTCAAAATAACTATAAACATCTAACTAAAACGAATATACCCTTTCGCTCATGCAGGTAATAAAAATACCAACTGTTTTCCTGTCTACCTAGCATTTATAGCTTTAACATTGAACGAACAAATATTTCGGTTTTCTCTGTACTGACTGCTGAATAGTCAATGTGATGTGCTGCTTGTCCATTGAACCTAATACCACCAAACAATTATTATTATGATCGTCATACATCTGCCGTCTTTGTTCTTGTACTAAAGAGCTTTGTCACCACAAACTACTCTTATTACTTTTAAAACTGCCAGTGACAGCACTATCGCTATCTTCATGGACAATTTTCTATCCACCACTCACCCGTTGTGTTCATCGTGTGTATGTGGATAAATATGTGCGTGTAGCTATATTTTTCGCACATTCTTTTAATATGTATGTACATACACATATATGTATGTATATACAGAGGCAGGGTTGCATTAGACAATTACAATGGTTGTTCGTTTTTTATATTCAGGTCCTAACATACATGCCACTGCTACTGTTATTGTTGTTCGAATATTGTTCACTTAATTCTGTGTGCCTAATACATTTTGTAGACTGTGCATCGTCACTGCACACACTGACTGTATTTAATAAAAATACTTGTTACATTTTGGTTACATTTTCTCTAGCAGCATTTGTTGAAATAATCAAACAACCTCAGCTCGCTTAGCTCAACTTACAATGTTTGGGTACTTTTGCTTGTTTAACAAAATTCAAATCTGATTCAAATTATTATTGTGTTTATATTGTTATTTTCTTTTTCACCTTTTTTCTTCAATTTTGTTTTCCTTGCTGCTTTCATATAGATTTTTTCTGAATGAGAATGTGTACGCATATTGTATGAAGAAAGTTAATTTCATATGAAATACTTTTCTTCATACCTAATTCGGTGCTATCACATTTCTCTTTTGTTATTTGTATTCTAGTATGTATTTGTTTTCCCTTGTCTATTTTAATATTCTTAATCATTAGATTATAAGTACCTACATATATTATTGTTTTGATACATATTTTTATAATATGGTGACGCAAATATGCAGATACAATACGTACAAGGTAATACAACAAACAAGAGAATACCTTTTAAAATATGTATTGTATTTCTAGTGACCATCCACATGCGTCAGAAAGGTAGATCTTTCGCTGATGTACTGTCAAAATTCATAACATTTGAACAAATAGAAGCTAAATTGTTGCGTCTGAAGTGACAGAAAGTTTGTGTCATCGGCACAGAAATGACTAAATATTGCTCAGAATTCAACATTCGAAGAACATGATCAAGGACAGAAGTTTCACTCAGAATAATGTGACTGATGATGAAATATGGTGAAATATGGAGGAATAGAAGTTGAGTTATTGCGTCTGAAATGACAGAATTCAATATTCGAAGGACATGATCAGGAACGAAAGTTTCCTATACAATGTTGTGACGTGATGACACATGGTGGAAGCCACCAAACCAATCAAAACCCAAAATATTGAGTATGCTAAAAAGTTCTCGACATGGTTTGTTCACTTTAGTTCTGGAAATTCCGACCCAAAAAGTTGATGAAATCCTTCATAAAATTTCGGAAAGCAGACACTTAAGCAGCCTGGATATTACTGGAGAGTTAAACACGAACAAGTTTGAAGCCCTTTGAGAAAGGCTGGATACAAAAAGAAGCTAGATATTTAGATTGCACTTGAGTTAACAGTGAAAATTTAATAGATCGAATTTCCACATGCGAAACTATGCTAAAATGGAACCAAATTGAAACGAGGCGAAGCTTTCGCAACTGTGACAAAGCCAGGATTGATCCCAATGAAGGTAATGTCGTGTGTTTGTTGAGATTACAAAGGAATAGTGCATTATCGCCTTGAGAAACGGTTAATTCTGATCTTCAAGGTCAGCAACAAATGCGTTTGAGACAGACAATTCAGCTAAAGTGTCCAGAATTAACCAACAGAAATTGCGTTATGTTTCACAACGCGCTAACTTTTCCGAACGTTAGGTTGAGTTAGGATATTGTGACAGCCCTCGGAGAGGACACACTTAGACAAAAAATACCCTTAGTGATACCACGGAGCTTCTCTTCCGGTATTGTTAAATTTGGATAGGCAACAAGGGTTCCCTTTTATATTTTTTTAGAAAGTATAAAAATACATTTGGTTATCATCAAAAATGGTTTTATTATTTTTCAAAGTATTCGCCACTTTTGCATGCGCTCAATTCAATTGTCGAAGCACTTTGCCACTCCGACTGAGACACCTTCAAAATGTGGTTCTTGTTGTGTTTGGCTCGTCTTGGAAGACCCACACTGTCGATTACAGTTTAGTTTCGAGCTCATACACATATATCCATGATTCCTCACCTGTCTCGATCTTATAAACGTATTTCGAAGCACCTCTATCGAATTTTTTCATCATTCCTTTACATCAATTGACCCGAGCTTTTTTTTGAGCGATTGTTAAATTATGCGGGATCGAACGAGAAAAAAATCTTTCTGACAGCTAAGTGTTCATGCAATATCGAATGCACGGCGGTAGAACTAATGGTCGAGGATGCCTCTATCTCACTGTATGTCACAGCACAGCATTGATTTCTAACACAACATCCTTCACGAAATTCCTCCTCGGTCGAGCGAACGGCGACCACGCTTGAATTCGTTAAACTAGTTATGAATTGTCTGGAGGGTTGGTGATCCATCAGCAAATGCCGGATGAAAATCCTAAAAAATCATAGCTCGAAAATGTTTACTTGTTAAAACCATTTTTGACCAAGATGAATTTTTCAAGTCACTGTAAACAACACAAATAGCGCTTGTATATCAAAACGTTCTGAATACGTTTATGCTAAAAAATGTCAAACTTTCCAATGGAAATGTCAGATTTGTCGAAATTGTGGTAGTAGGCAGAACCCTTGTGACATCACTTCTTTGAGCTTTGTCAGATAGCTCTTGAAGAAGCTTTTCATGACAAAGTGTTACTGCCGAAAGAATTGCCAATCGCTTGCCGAGAGGTGGGCACCATTCAAATGAATAATCTTTTCGATATTAAATTTGTCAGAGTCAGGGATTGAATGACCTGCAGAATAGAAGGCCAATTGTAGTAATTGTAGTTTAAATCTTTAAACTTGCCGACACGGACATCTAATGACACATTTTTCAAATTGCTATGTTAAAGTAAAATAATTTATTTTTTGTATTTTTTTTGTTTGCCCCGATGGTACTCGAAGTTCCCTGTATATTAAGGAATAGTCCATAGATTGGCAACGCTAACACTAACGCACAACAAGAAATGGCGTTTATTTTGCTTGTGGAAAAACAAGAAAAAAACAAACAACAGAATCACGGAAACCTAAAATAACAACGAGAACAATGATAGCAACCATGTACTTATATTGTATACCTATAACAACAACAACAACAATAACAATTGTATATTTTCACAAACAACCTTCGTGCACACACAATAACAAGGAATAACAATAATAACAAGCAGCAACGAATAATAATAATCAACCACCTTCTATTTTTTTCTCATATCCAAGTATCTGACATTCGCATTGCACAACAAAAATGCTCATAATTAAAGTGTAGGTAAACGGAACGACAACACATTAATTAGGCTGTTTAGTATAATCTCTTGCTCTCTTGTTGTTAAAATAAATAAAATATAAACACACACACACACACACACACACACACACACACACACACACACACACACCGGCAATGTTTAACAATCGTTATTATGCTGTAGAAATACACATAATAAAAATAATATGAGACCAATCGTTTTACCCCTTTAAACCTAATGTCTCATAAAACTACTCTAGGCACCATCTGCAGCAGCATTTATAACAAACTAAATAAGTACCATAGTCTCTCTTGGAATACAAATGAATGGAACAGTGTAGTACGTTCCTATGAGCTGTTTTTTTTATTATGGGCGCGACATATGTATGTACTTCTGTCGCCTACTCGGTATGCAAGTAACTACTTGGAACGAACGATATAAAGATGAACAACAACCACAGCTATCACTGTGATATCAATAACGAGTTGAATAATACTACACGGTACATATGTATATGTCCCATACACATACGTATGCATGTGTTCACTTTCCGGCAATTGTCGTGCTCTCTCTTTTCGTTCTCGGTTTTGCTATTACTTTAAGATAAAGCGATCGACAAGTATATAAAATATGTATATAATATGTATATTCCATTTTTTTTTCTTTGCTATCGCGTCTTCTCCTTTTCATTGTAGTCAACAAAAAGTTTATATTTATAAATCTTATAAATGCTATATATCTGTCATTTCCTCTTTCTTTCTATATGCCGCTCTCTTTTTCTATCTTTTTGTCTCCACTTATGGAACAATATAAGTACGTATGTGTATTGTACTGGAACTTGTGCTGTGTGTGTGTGTGTGTGTGTGTGTAATATGCCCTACTGTGTACGTAACACACAAATAATGCACCACAAACGTTGCGCCACATAACGAGCTGATTGCTTAGTTCGTTCAATTTTACTCGTTAGGAGGTGGTAGTACATGCAAAAGTATCTGAATTCAAATGATACCGTGTGCTGTGGCGTCGTCAAAACGACTTGCTACATTTATGTGACCTCTTATGTTTGCCTATTACATTGGCGGTTACACGCTGTCAGCTGGCTCGTCATCATGTTCAACGAACGAACAACGGACACCCATTAGCATAGCAGCCAAACAAACAAGCGAACAGACGAACGAACGAACGAACAAGCAGTAATAACAAATTTTGTTTAGAGTACGTTTCGTTTTATCATCCACCACCGAGCATGCTGATGTGCTGCACGTTTTGTGCGCTTACTAAAATACTCAACTTATTTTATCTGTTGCTATTTTTACACTATTAATTCCATCAAAATAATCGTACTCGTGCTGTTTCCTTCTTCTTTCTGGTCACGGTGGTTATCACTTCATATTTGTTGTTGTTGGTGTGGTTGTTTTTTGATAGCAGAATGTTGTGTTCCGGTATACGCTCTCTTTTTGCCAATTTCTTTGTTTTTATTTCGTTATTCGTTGAAAATGTCGATGCACGAGTGAACTAACACATGCATATGGCTGCTGAGCGACAAAAATTGAGAACGAAAATGGAATAAATGAACGAATGAACGAGTAGCGAGTCCAACCAACACTACATATGTATGATGGACTGTTGTTGTTGTTTGTATTCATAAGCAATGTTATTTTTGGCTTGACTAGTCTCATTCGTTCGTTCATTGCTGTTGGAGTTGCTTGATGCAGGTCCGGTGTTAATTTTGTGTTGTGTTGTGTTGTGCTCGCATTCGCTTGCTATGACAGCTGCTACCTTATTCTTTCCCTCGAATATCGAATCTCGATTTCGATGAGATTTTTCAACCGAACCGATGCAAGAAAACATCAACATCGATATCGTCTGTTATTGGTTGTGCGTCTTTAGCGTTGTTATCATCACAATTATTATCTTGAATATATTTTTCTTAATTCTTGCATTTAAATCGTTGGTACATACATATATAAAAAAAAGTATCAAGAACCCCACCATCCCGCATGGGAATCATAATTGCAAGCTCGTTCGTTCGTTCGTTGGTTCGTTCGTCTGCCAGCCACTCGATGAATTTATTGTAAATATCGGTTGATTGTCAGTACATTGTGCAGCTTTTTTCAGCCATGTGTATTATATGTACCCCAAATGCCCTTGCCACTTTTCACATTCTTTCAATTCACCTCTACGAAAACTCAACACCAATACACACGATTTCATAGCACAGCGGACACAACACCTACTATTTAATTCTGTGCGCCGGTTGCAAGCGACTTGTTCGTTTGTTCGTATGCCTGTTTGGTAATGCGCTTTATTTATTATTATTATTTCTGATTAGTCAGTAGTAGCTATTTATTATACGACTAGTAAGTAGTGAGTTGTGGTCGAATCGTCCGTCCCAACTGTCTATAGTCACATATGGTGGATTATTTATTTATTTAACCATTCTGCAATTTTTAATTCTATTAAAAATGGAAATGAACCAAACCCGATTTGCGAGCTGTGTAACCATTAAACAGCTGAGGGCACGCCACGACAAACACACACACACACACACACACACAAACACACAGCAACATATCCAAGCAGCTGATACAACGTATCCATCAAACATAGCACAATACACTGCCATACTCTCTATCAACCACACCATACCAGCCATTCAGCAAGGGAACAACAACTGACTGAGAATGACATTAACACGCTATCGTTGACATGTAGTCATCGCTAATATTCCACTACTAGCATTCCCACAATCAGAGACGGCGCAAACATACATACATGCTATGAACTACGGCATGTTCCATACGAATCGAACTACTTCAACCACCCCATAACCAAAATGCTAACAATTCCCCAACACTAATATTACAACGTGTTTCACACACACACACACACACACACACACAGACAAAGTACCGTGTGAAATTTTCGTTGATAGATCCGAATTACTATCTCAACATCGTCGTCGTTGCTATTGGTACGTGTATACCCTGATATGTAAACAAATTGAAATCTCGCACAGAGTGTATATATACTATGCGCAAGGTAGTACATTGTACTGTTGAATGAATCAGCAATGAAAACCAAAACATATGATTAGCCTAGTAAAGCAATCGGCAACGATAATACCCCCTCTGTCGAAGTGGCAGCGGGCGTTCGTCGTTTCAGTCGACTGATATTTGCTTTTTCGTTTCTTCATGTTGGCTGATATAAATATAAATGTACGTACTTGTTTTGCTTGCTTCAGTCTAGTCAATGCTCTCTTTATGTTTTGTCGTGTGCAGTGTTGCCGTATTGATTCCAATGGATAAAAAATCATTGACTTTTCCCCCTACTTTCGCTACACTGGCAAAAAAAAAGAGAATGAATTTGACTATATTGCCTTAGGCAAATGACTTTGTCAGATTATAATATTTCTTTGATCGCTAATGTGAATCCGCATCAATTTAAAATTGTGTAATATCGGCCTAATTTGTGCCCATTCTCGGATGGAAGAAAATGTGAAATGGCAACGGAATAATACTCGCATATTCTTTGAGAATATTTAGCGGCCGAACCCAAAATCTGCTTAGGAATAGAGAGAGAGTACTGAGTCTATTGAGAGAACTCTTCTCTGAGGTACTGAATGGTGACACCAGTGGAGAAGATTGTCCGAACACTTCAATTACCAATGTTGATGTTCCATGGCTCGACCATGCCCACGTAAAAACTGTCGACTTAGTTCTCCATTATAAAACCGCTTTCGACACAACAACGTCCGTGTTCAGTATTCCTGCAAAACTTTCACTGCTAAACTCCCATTCTGCAGTGACAATTGAGAAGTACCTCTCCTCGCTGTTTAATAATCGGTTTGACGCAGCTGTTGATTTACGACGCAATGGAAGCATCTTCAATTAAATGCCCTGCTGCTGTCGTCAGTGTTGCTGCAGTCAGTGCTACATTCCTTGAATTGAAACGAGAGTAACGTCGACAAAAATGTGGCAGCCCTGGAATCGCAAGGTCGTTATTTTGTCACGTCATTTACGCTTTTTCGCGTCTGTCCAAAAAGTAGTTTCAGTGTAGTTGTATTGGGCGAATTGCATATCGCAAAGCCTTAAACACATAGAATGCGAAAACTGAAATGCGCTGATGCAAAAATGCGTCGTCTGGACTTTTAACATTTCAACATTATTGCATTTGAACTCTATTTTATAGGCAAAATTCATTTTTACATGATAATTGAAGAAGTTGCCTAAAGTCAATGCCAAATGTCAACATTTTATATCATTTGTACTGAATACAACTCTTTTTTTACATCTGGTATTTTTTTTTTCTTTGACGTTTGAAATATATTTCGAAGATTTTTTGTTTTTATATTTTCTTAAATTGCTAAGTAAATCGGTTTAATTTTCTTTAAAGAAATATGTGTTTCTTTTCTTTGCTGGTTTTGTTATTATGTTGTTTTTCATCGAAAAAAATATTAATCAGTTGTTTTGAATTCTCTTTGAACATCTTTTGCATGTAAAGTCGAACTTTGTGCAAAAAAAAGTCATTTTATATTGTACCTAAACGTACCATTATGCAAAATCTAGTAATCAGTGTTGTATCATGAGCATTTTAATATGGTTTGTCCGTATGTATGACATACAACGTCTATTTAATTTTGTTTTGACTATTTTTAGCCAAACTTGCTCTTTTTCATGGTTGGTTGGTTCATTGAGACTGGCTGGCTGTCTGGTTGACTAGTTGACTAGCCGACTGGTTGGTTACCAGACACAGTGTTTTATCCAGTTGCTATCGCAATTGTTATTTTTGGTTGTTCTCACTTGTATTCTCCAACATGTATGATGACTTTTTGTTTGTTTGTAAAAATGTATGCAGGATGTTTTGCTGGATAGTAGGACTAGATTGTAACAAGTTGTAGTTGCAGAATGCTATTATTACTCATCGTTTTGGTTGAGTTGTATTACGGTTCTTTATACACACTCCTGTATTACAAAATCGTATCGTGTGTACAAACAAGCAAGCATCAAATTAAATAACCTTGTTTGTTGTTGCTGTGGCTGCTGATAATGTTGGTTTTGAACAAATATTATCAGGTATGATATGTCATTTGTGATTTAAAGGCGTTGGCTGGTTTGAGTGGTGTATCATTTATATTGAAGGTTTATTCATATTAGGGCGGAAAATTGAAATTGTGCAATTTTGTCTTAAATATACTAAAAAATGCCTTAATTTTTCCTATGCTCAAATATTCAATCAAGTCTTTTGACCAATATTCATGTTTTTGAAAATTAGTTAAACGACAACCTGTATTTAAATACAAAATATATGTATACAAATAATTCGTGCCTCATCTACATTTGACAAGAAATAGAGAAATCGAAATTTTCCAAACATTCTTATAATTTAGATAAGCATTTTCACACCACCATTTGTTTTATCGATTGAAAAAGAAAAGAAACTTTGATGGAATGGAATAATTACTGAAAAAAAAAACAAACAAAAAAAAACAGAAACAAACGAACAATATCTTGAGCAGCCAACTTCGCTACTACCGTAAGTAATACCACATAAAAACGCCATAATCAAGAATAGTCTTTCCGGTTTAATGCACTTATGGTACTCATGTGCCAACACTCGCCACCATTTCACACATGTTGTAGGTATATGTACCAACAAGCGAGGAAAGAATTTGGGATACAAAGAGACGTAACGTCATTTCTGCTCCCTCCTACTGTTTCTCTTCATACACTGGTTAGTTAGCCTTTTTTCCAATCGCTCTCTTCAGCAATAGGTATGCGCAATATTTCAACCAAGTGATTTTTCTTTTTACTTTCATTTCGTATACCTACATAAATACAAACATATGAATACCAACCAGTGTATGTAAGCTCCTACTATTGTTCTTTTTATACTCTTGGTACTGGTACTTAAATTTGCTCCCGCTATTTAGCAACCCTGTTGTATCACATTATTGTGTATTTATGCTGTTACAAGAGTACAAACAGAGTTGTTACTTTCATTTGTTGTTACTGTTTCCATTGCGTTCTTTTTTTTTGTACCCTTTCTCATTTTGTTTTCTGTAAATTTAAATAAACACCATAATGGTTAAGGTGAATTTGACACGATTTGACAGTGTTGAAATTGTAGGGTTGTTTTAGATGAGAAATATTAAAACAGATAATATTTCGCCCTCAGTGTTACTTACTTGCACATAAATACATATGTAACAAGGAGAGCGCCCAAAAATTGCTTTCTCTTCTTTTTTTTTGCATTTTGAGTACAAACAGATTGACGACAAATTTTCACCATCAGTATTATCATAATCGCCCTTCATAATTATTTAATTGGCTTTGTGGTTTTTTATTCGTTGGTTCAAATGGTGGCAGCATATTCCGTTTCCTAGTGCTGAATTTAAACGACTCAAATCAGTTATTAGTCTTGCACTTCTTCCAACTAATTGTATAGCGAAATTCTACAAACTACTGGTAACATCCTTAAGGAAAGGTAAACATTTATACATTCAATTGAGAAGTTATATACACTGGGCTCACTTTTATTAAAATTGCATTTTGATAGATTCACGTTTTTGTTTTTACTCATATATTCTCAATTCGAATTGTCGATGACGGCCGTAGAAATAAGCTGTTTTGATTTAAATGTGTAAAGGTAACTCTCAGGCTAAGTTGGGATCAACTCTTTTGCAAAGCTCTGAATTACGTACTACCTAAGAATCTGTAATATGTCATCGATGATCACTAACTATAGAAACGACGATAGAACGCCTCCCTAGAGCTATCCTTTAGTTGACTTAAGAGTTAATATTTATTTCGGATGCCTCAAGTAAAAATAAATATTAAAAACGAATTGCTCGTATGAAAAAAGGGGATGAGTAAGAAATTACATCGAAAAAACTACCTTACAGTCCATCGGTGCCGACCGATATGGCTCGCATATCCATCTTTTTTTCATTTCCACTACTTCGTATGGGAGCTATATTAAGTAGTAGGCGGGATTCGCTGATTTCGCGCAAGTTTATTACAAACGACAATATTAAACTTCGTGCTGAATACGGTTGTTTTAAGCCGAAAACTGCTGAAGTTATCGAGGTTTAAACATGAAAGGCCTTCCGAGGCTTTGCATGTCCTACGCCGTATAGTTCCTAAGTTAGGGCGGTTTTAATTTCTTTTCTATTACCTCGACTTAGTATGGAAACCACATAAAGAAGTGGGCGCGGCTTGATGATTTCATGCCAACTTATTTCCGAATACAGTATTAATCCAAGTGTCAAATACGGATGTTCTAGGTAGAAGACTGTCGACGTTACAGTGGTTTAAATGTAAAAGAAATCTAGGAACTTTGTGTGGGAGCTACTATAAACAGTGGGAGTGGCACGCCTATTTCTTGCAAATCCAATTATTCCTGAAATATTAATTTATAACTTAAATATGGTTGTTCTACGCTGAATTGTTCATAAGTTATGGCGATTAAAATTTTTTTTTAATTTGCTCGACTTTGTATTGGAGCCACATAAAGAAGTGGGAGTGGCTTGCTAATTTTATAGCGTTTAAGCGTTTTAAATTCTGGATATTCTGGATGGTATATTAGTTGAGTTATAGCAAGCTCAATATTTGCGGACGAACATTATTAAATCAATTATTTAGGCGACTCTGAACAGGAATATATATACTTTTCTATATCTCCGGAATTCCTTCAAGTGTTTACAACCATCTGACCGAAATGAATATACCTTACAAAAATTCCAAGTGCCTTGAAAGTTCTATATAAACTAAAAATTTCTCATAAAAATCCAATACCGGACCGTTGAAATTCATTTTAGATCTGCATATGTCGCAGAAGAACTTCTTGTTCGTAATGGCAAGAGGAATTATAATTTCGACCGCATAGTATCGAATAATTGTATTTCGTTCAAATTGCACCGGCCTAATGTACTTACTAGTATTTTCGATTGTAAGAAACTTTTTTTTTTATAAAGTTATAAATACATTTTCGATATACATATCTAAATTAAATCTCGAACATACATAAGTACACATCGCATCTTTGTGACATTCATGTTTGTGGTGACTGAATAATTTATAAAAAGAAGAAGAAGAAGAAGAAGAAGAGGAGGAAACGAAAATAAATGTGAAGAAATGAAGTAATGAAAATGAAATCGAAATAAAAAAAATATTTGCGGAATATTGTAGCTCATGCTTACGTACATACATATGTAGTTGTCGTCATCAAAAAAGTGCTACGAAGTATATTCATATAACTTTGTATCTATCAGACATACATATGTACATATAATTATATCATTCTGTACACATCCAATATAATGTAGAAAAGTAGGTACACACATACCTATAGATGCATATATACATTAGAGCAGCTTACGATCCATACAAAATACGACTTTGTTACAATTATCAACTAAAAATGAATCTTGCTATACAGGGTGTACTATCTTGTGTTTTTTTTTTAATCATATGCTATTTTTACAGAGACAGCTCATTCCCACTGGAAATCTTGATAGAAAGTCAGTTTTATATTTCCGTGGGACAAAATTAATCGTTTTTCACTAGAACAACGTTTGAAAGTAATGCAAACGTATTTCTATAGTCAATGTTGCGCAATGTTAAAAGGACCTACTTATATTAGCTGCTTCCGAACGGCAGAACACTTGTGACATCACTTTTCTGACCTTTGTCATAGAGCGTTTTAATAGCAGATTGTTACTGCAGGAAAAATTGCCACTTGCTTGTCGATAGGTTGGTACGTACCGTCTTTTCGATATTAAAATTCTGCTGCAGCCGTGGATTGCACCTACCGCCGAATATGTTAGAAACATCCTCATGGTGGAAGTTGCTAAAAATCTTGACTTTGTGCTCTCCCAAGAAAGATTCAAGTATTAAAATGGTTGGATCGATTTGGGAGAGAGCATCTTTACCAACTATAACATTAAAGGTCACTGATTACTTGTATTCAAAACCTTACAAAGTCGCAAAAAAGAAGAAATTGTATATCCAAAGCTTAAAATTTTAAGAAAACAATAAAATGTCAACTTATGGACCAAAGAGCTCCTCGAAAAATTATAATCTGTGAAGTCGATATAATAATGACCAGAAATACATCATCACGTTCGATATCAGCTAAATAGAATTTTTCTGAAACCTTTTCTAACTCTGATTCTAAACCTTTTCTAAAGCTTCTCACACGTCAGTTCGTACATTTTCATGGAGTTTAGTCAATTTTACAATTTTGGGAAAGCAATAGGAGAGGTGTTTCATATTCTTAGATCTGATGTGAATAATTGTGAATTCGACTGTCCAAGATTTGCGGCTGATTTCGGGAAAAGGTCAACAAATCAATGGGTGTGCATTATTTTCGGGACAGTGAAGTATATAGTTAGATATGGCGAAATAGCTCTCTTTTAATGGAAAATGGCTGACGGCTTTTATATATGTATGTACATATAAAATATTTTTTCTTTACTCATAGATCATGTGCTCCCTTTGTGCTTGCTTATGTACCAATTGTGCTCTCTTTGTCTCTCGTTGGGTATATTCAGCTATTGTCTATACTTACATACATACATATGTATATGTATATTCGTAAGTATCTATGTACATATATTGTATATAGAATTTACTTTACACCAACAAGCATACGTTCATGTTATGCTACGAGTATTCAATACAAACTAAACTAAATTATTTACATGCATATTCGGCGTTGCCGTAATCGTCGACTTTGTACGGAAGAATATTCTGTTTCTCGCGCACACGAACTTTCCAGATATAGCGTAGTATTGGTAAATCTACCAATAACAACAGCTGTTATTACAAACACGTATGTATGTATATCTTCTCGAGCAAACACAGCAACATACATACGAACAATAGTTGTGTGCATTCAGTAGTGCAATGTCAGCTTGAGCAGCAGATTTCCAGTTAGAAAAAACATGTCTTCTCTTGCTATTGTTAATTCTGGTTGTTGTTTTCTTTTTGTGAATGCATTAGTAACTGAACAGCTGATACCTATGATAATCAATATACATATGTATGTACATAAAATATCGAATAAAAAATTCGTCGATTAATATTGCAATCTAGAATATGCTATATATGTAGAATAAATCAAATTTTTGCAATTTTATTTATCGCCATCTTATTGTTATATCAAAATACGGCATGCAAGAACTACAAATAGCGTTGCTGTAGTCCACCCAGTGTATAAAAAAAAGTATATATATATATATATATATATATATATATTGTCCATTCATATATATATAAATATGTGTATATACATATATGATATATTTATATATATATATATATATATATATATATATATATATATATATATATATAATATTATATATATATATATATATATATACAGTGGCTCACAGCTTATTTCGTACAGTGTATATATTTTTATGTACATGGCTGTAACATCGAAACTAAAAAACTTATCAATAAGTTTTGAATGTAGATGTCTATGTATGTGTTTAGTAAACCTAATAAGAAAACGGGGAACCCCAAAAATTGTTCTTTTTGTCATGCAAGAGAGAAAAACTATTGATCAGCTGATTTTCAGCTCACATCTTATTTCGTACACAAACTTCAATGTAAGTAAGTTTCATTCTGCCGCGCAGTTACAAAGTTTTTTTGAATTGTATGAGTTTTTGGACCTTTTTAACTATTATAACAATTTTTATTATTATTATTTTAAATAGTTAAAGTGCTGTAAATTAAACATTTAGCTTTATGGGTCATCGTACAACGATGGAACAGCGTAAACTGGTAATTAACCATTTTAGGAAAGGTCAGAGTGTGCGAAAAATTGCTGAAATGACAAATTTAAGTGTCTCAACTGTCCAATACATCATTCAACGCTTCGTTCGCGAAAATCGGTTGGAGAACAAGGGCAGAGAAGCACCTAATAAGATTTTCAACGCTTCAGACGAGCGTTATATTGTACGAAAAATTAAGAAAAATCCAAAGTTATCCGCTCCGAAGTTGGCTGCAGAGGTTCAGCGTGAAATAGGAAAATCATCCAGTGCTGAAACTGTCCGACGTGTGCTGCGCAATCATGACTTGAACGGTCGAGTAGCCCGAAAGAAACCATTCATTTCGAAAATGAATATACAACGCCGACTTGACTTCGCCAAAGAGCATATTATTAATACTCCTGCGTTCTGGAATACCGTTATTTTCGCGGATGAGTCTAAGTTTAATATTTTTGGCTCGGACGGAATGTCATATGTTTGGCGTAAAGCGAATACCGAGCTAAACAAGGAGAACCTTAAGCCCACAGTGAAGCATGGTGGCGGTAGCGTGATGGTTTGGGCCTGTATGTCAGCAGCCGGAGTAGGTGAATTGGTTTTTATTGAGGAAACAATGGACAAAATGAAGTACCTCGAGATTCTGAAAAACAATTTACTTCAAAGTGCAGACAAACTGGGTTTGCGGGAAGAATTTCGGTACTACCAAGATAATGACCCAAAACATAAATCTGGGATTGTGCAATCTTGGCTTATTTGGAACTGCCCACACTTGATGTCTCCACCACCACAGTCACCTGACATGAATGTGATTGAAAATCTTTGGTCTATTTTGGACAATAAAATAAGAACACACAAGATTTCTAATAAGCAAGACCTAAAGAAGGTACTGATGGAAGAATGGAAAAAAATCACACCAGACATCACTCAAAAATTGGTGGATTCAATGCCAAATAGACTCCAGGCTGTCATTAACGCTAAGGGATGTCAACTAAATATTAAAATCAACTTACTTTGTTTTTAGTTTGAACTTAAAGAGACTGTACGAAATAAGCTGTGACATGAATTTTCCTATTTTTTTCTTATTTTATTTTTTTATAGTGTCAAACACTAAAATTTTGAAAAAGTAAATTTTGGAAAATAAAAAACAAACCTTCCTTTCTAAAATGGCATTTATATTTTGTTCAAATTTTTGCTATATTAGGAATTACGACTGCAGCAATTTTTAAACTGTCACTGTACGAAATAAGCTGGGAGCCACTGTATATATAATATTATATATATATATATATATATATATATATATATAATATTATATATATATATATATATATATATATATATAATATTATATATATATATATATATATATATATATATAATATTATATATATATATATATAATATTATATTTACATACACATATATATGTATATATATATATACATATATATATATATATATGTATAAATATATATATATATATATGTATAAATATATATATATATATATATATATTTATACATATATATATGTATATACATATATATGTGTATGTATATATAATATTACATATATATATAATATTTACATACATTCATATATGTTCATACCTTAGAGAGAGAAGGGAACGTGAGTGAATTGCGTGTTAAAAAGTTTAAGAAGCTCAACGAAATGTGTGTATACATAAAAATATTGAAATATAGTACAACCATGTTTTGAATACTCAAATGTTTGCGCGATATTTGTTATAGTCTTATTAATTTTTATTATTGTAATTTAAATGTTAATGCCATACAAAATTTTCAACCCCAAAGATATGTAAATGAACACCTTTAGCAGCAAGAACAATTTGTGACATTAATAAAACGACCACGATTGTGTAACATCGGCAATAATAGTTTTGCTGTGACAGCAAAAATTCTACAACAACTCTACATGATAATGAAATAATATAAATATTATTAACTACAATAAAATACTACGACAACACTACAACAATAGCGGCTATAGCAACGGTCTAATAGTATTGGCAGGAGTAACGATGTTTCTTGTTTATTTTATAAAGATTTTTCTGTAAGTTGCAAAAGAAAATGAAAACAAATTGCCTACTTAACTTTTCATTATATACATACATATATCTACGCATTAAAATATTTATTATTAATGTTACGAGCACGAAAAGAAGCTCAACCAAAGGGCTCTTCAGGGCCTATAAGTGCCACATATTTATTTCAATTTTCGGAAATGAAAGCGCGTGAATTTGCAGAAATAGATTGAGACTATTCCCCTTCTGTACCACGACCACTAAGGTCTATTGTACACCTAACATATTAGCAGAGATATCAAAGTGATTTGAATTTTGCATAACGATTTGAATCTGAATTTCAACTATTTACAGGATATTGTATTTGTACATATAAAAAAAAAAAGAATAGATCATGCTTAAAATAAAGTCCAAATTTGATTGATTGCATCATCGTTATGATCTTCATTAATATCCATATCACCATCTAATTGAACTTTGTCCGTGTTGGCAAATAAAAGAAGCAGCAACAATAAATAAATTAATTTAAACGTCAAATGTGTATGTACTCGTTATTCGACTACATAACGAATTGAATAATAATATAAAAGAAACAAAAAGACACGAATACTTGCAAAACAAAATTACGATTATAAATAATATCTAACAAGTATGTATGTTAGGGCGGGTCAAACTACTTTACTGAATAAAAACTTTGCATAAATATTAATGGCACTAACCACCACTGAGTTATGGCACCCAGTAGTTTAAGTATTATTAATTTTTGCATATATGTACAATTTGAAAATCCGAAAAAAATATGAACAAATCGTTGAGTAACTTATTTATGACTAAAACTTTAGGAACATTCTAGATGAATTATTTAAAATAATGATATGGATACTATTAGGAATGTGATATGAAGTCTAAAAGGTTTCAACTTAATGTCATATCTGCATATGCTTGAGCCCAACAGACCATTTATAAAAATTTAAGATAAAATATTGTATGGATAGCAATACTTATATGTCGAAATGCGAGTCTCCCTAATGTAGGTACTTATTCATGTACTTAAATAAGTATATTATAATACGGAAGATACATATGCCGATGTGTATGTGTGCAAATATTGTATATAAATATGACGCAGATCATTATTAAATTAAGCCATATTGCTTCGATTTGATATTCTTCTTATTTTGCTAATTTTTCTGTTTTTCCCCCCCCATTACCCACATTTTCGATCAACATTTTGTAATGTATCATACTTTTCAACCAAACTAAACTAATACGGTAGGTAACAATAACAATATGTATATATATATATGTACGCGTACAACTATAATAATAATAATAATATTATATTATATACTTATCAAGGACAGAATAATTATACTGCACCAAACAATAACGACATCAGCATTAACAATAAATATAGAGAAATAATTTTATAGAAATTGTATCTACGACAATATTTATACCACTTAGAAATACTATACTCTACATATTTATGTATAGCATATAGTCGTATATAATACTGGTACTTGTGTGTGTGTGTGTGTGTGTTGCATAAAGAAGGAAGCAGGAAGTTGAAGAAACAGAAAATAAAAACTAGAAAGAAAACAGAGAAACTGGTGGATGTAGTGAAAACATATATAACGTATTTACATACATATGTATGTATATGTATGTACTTATGTATGTGCGACATTTGGAAAATTCAACTTCACCACACATTGGGTTCAATAGTCGGCTGCTGGCGTATAAAATCAAACCAAATATGAATTTGCCCGGAGATGAACGTAGCAGATGTATTTAGATTTGTATGCATACATAACATATTTGGCCGAAAAAGACGAACTTCTATTTCCATATTCCATATTATACATATTTATTTTTGTTTGCTCTTTCTAATAACGCCATAATATACTGAAAAATTTTATTTTCATTTGATTATATTTTTCATAAGGAACTTGTTTTTGGACAAGCCCTTTGGAACACTCGCAGATATATACATACATATTCATACATAATTATATTTTATTGCACTAGATACTTATTGCTCGTATGTACAAATTAATATAGAAATTAACTTTTAAAACAAAAGCACAAAATCTTACTAAGCGGAAGAAAACGAGGTGCATAGAAAACATAAGCAACCAATCAACCGACTACTTATGTATGTATTTACTACAAAACATCACGAAATTAGCAAAATATCAAATAGAAAAACTGAAATAAAACTTGCCAATATTGTCGTTGTTGTTTTTAGTTGTTTTCTTCTATCTTAATTCTTATATACACAACTATATAACATACTACATTAGCGCATAGTTGGAAGATTTGTTTCTTCAAATATTTCTCAATTTTCTTGCATTTTAACCCAGGTATGTATGTGTGTCTCTTCGTTTGTTCGATCTTACTTGATTACTTGTAAATTATATACATAGGTGATGCGACGTATATACACTAGGGTGAATCACGGAAAGAGTTCGAAAATTTCACCCCTATGTTGCAAGGTTCTCGGAATAAAAAAAAAATTTTTTTCTTAACCCTTTCAGAACCGCCAAAATTATTTTTTTTTGTCATAGTTCAGTTGTTAATTGTCCGATTTTAAAAAAATGGTAGCTCCCCAAAAAATCATATTCAGTTCCTCTGATTCCATCACCCAAATAAAAATTGTTCCCATCATAAAGTTAATGCCCTTTAAAAACCATAACACTTTCTCTTTTGAAGTGCGAAGATAACTCTAAAAGAAGGAGGAAGCATAGAAAGATGGAAAAACCATCGAGAGCCTTTAAGTAGTTTCGGATTTCAAACCACTGAAACCGCCTCTTTGTGCGATGGTTTAACTAGTTTAACAACTGAGCTACAATATCACAAAAGAAAACATATCGATGATTCTAAAAGGGTTAAGAAAAATAAAAATTTGTTTATCACGAGAACCTTTCAACATAATCTTTTCAATTAGAGTTGCAATTTTGAAATTTTTTTTTTTTGGATGAGAAACGATGCACCTTAATATACACGTGTACATACTTATATATAGTATAATTGTAAATAACTAAAGATAGCGAACCAACAATATATTTTATAAAGTGACACGTTTGCTGTGTTGCATATGAAATTGTAGGTACTTAGTTATCTACGTGTAGTAACAAGGGGGTGAAGCGTGATTAGGGGCCGATGGCCTAATTAAAAAAATTTATTATTCTCTTTAGGCATTTAAGAATTCTCACAGAACCTGTAAGTGTTGGATCATACAAGAAATTAAAAATTTTCTCAGAGCCTTCCGCTTTTGCGGCCTAACTCTGGACATTCTCGGAGTATTATAATTAGAATAGCGGACTGAATCATTCGAATAGACATCTACTCACGGGGAATTCATTTTCTTTCAAAAATCCACTTTTCAAAGCTATAGTAAAGGCTGAACGTTTGAACTACACTGACGAAACGGCAACAATTCATTTAGTTGAGAACAAATCAAACAAATAGCTTGAAAGATATCTATGATCGCAATTGTTGGGTTAAGGGGGGAGTAAGGGATAATTTGAAATAAAAAGCACTTTTTTCGCTGATTTTTTATGGAGATACAGCTTAAGCAAATTTATTTAAACTTTTTTTTAATTATGAAGCATCATCTAGAGAATATTTAGTCAAATTTCCCAAAACGTCTTTTGAAAAATACGTTGTTCGGTGAACACGATAACTCGGCGTAGAATTATCTGAAATCACAAATGTTGTTAAATTTATTTAAAGTATGAGTTAAGTCTCCCCCCTCAGTCGTTGTTGCGTTATCATTTTCGTTTTTCAACAGTTCGTGGCCTACTTAAGCAAAAAACGCGATTTCACGCTAAATTTTCCGCTATTTTTTAGGTGACAAACTACCTTAATATGAAAATGGAAAATGGAAATAACGGGGGGTGGGGGGAGTCATTTTATACCAAGAAAGTATGTTTCAAGTTTGAAAAAAATCGGTCGAGTAGATTTTGCAGGATTGTGTTCACGGACTTCGAAAAATTAGTTTTCAAAAAAATACGTTTGAAGTTTTTTTTTTCTCAAAACGTGAGAAAAAAAATTTTTTTTTTGTAATTTACGCTCAATTATCAATCCCAGGTCCATAAAGTACGTTCCCGCCAGCAATCTTGTTGTCTTGGAAAATGAAAAAGAAAAAAATCGATTTTCCGAATCTGCTTATCCCTTATCAGGATAAGCAGATATATTTCTACATTTTTGCAAATATTTTGTAAAAAATTGTAATTTTGCAATTTTATTTTCGACATGCGCGTACATTATTTTAATGCAAAAGGGCTATAGATCATGTAACCAGTGGATTGACATATAGGATGATGTGATTCTCTGCGGAAATTGTGGAAATTTATTTCCAAAATCAGTGTTCAGCTAGATGATGTTTTACTGCCAAATTGTGTTCACTAATAAGACTGACTTCTGGCTCAGTGACTTTCTTAATAACCAAAATTTTCGAATTTGGAGCGATAATAATCTGTAGGTGACTCATCAACTATTGATATATCCGAAAAAAATTGTTTTTGTTTTTTTGTTAGTCTCCGGGATGCATAATGCTTTGTTGTTGTTTGACCTTATATTTATCAGTGGTAGCTAAGTACGAATGTCGAATAAAACATGCCTATTATCGATTAACCATTAGCATACATACATCTGAAGTTGGTTTTTGTTTCGGATTTCTTATTATATACATATATTTTTTTTTTCACTTCACTTCTAACATCTCACCCCATAGATGCAACATGCTTGAGTTTGAGCATCGTGGTAGAATTTGTAATTTTGTCAAAAGAATATTCTTGAAGATGCTGCAGAAAAAGTAACACAAGAAAATATAATTAATGAAATAAGCAATGGCAGAAGATTGCTATGTAACATATGTATAAATATATTCGAATCAATTTAAAAAAATAATGAAAAACATACTCCACACATACAAGTGACACAATAAGGTGGTTCAGTATATAAATAATATTTAGTGTTTATGTCAGCATCTATTCTACATAAAAGCATACATATTTTATATATATATATGTAGTGTCTGTGTGTGTTTGTTGTTGGTTGTAAGTTAATCGATGGTTTGTGTTGATAAAGCATTATATTGTCATTATCTTTATTTCGTTTTTATTGTGGTGGGTAGAAATTTACTGCTAATATTTAGTGGAACTTAAATCAAAACTTGCTTAGAAATCAACATTTATCTTAATTTTAAAAATAACATAACCTTGTATGTTCTTAATCTGTTACAATTCCAAACGGCTGGTAAATGTTGATCTGTTTTTTTGAAAAACCCATTTTCAAATTTGGAGAGTTTAAAAAATGTTGATTTTCAATTTTAGAGAAAAAACATCTCAACATTTGTTTCAGTTATCGTGCGCCAAGCCAAGCCAAGAACAGGCAGGCATCTTTAAATCGACTATGGAGGTGACGGTTAATTTCCTTAAACTACCATTTTTCATAAGTCAATAAGTGAAGAACATCTGAAATTTTGAACATTTGACTAATCAGAATTTCATGTAATGATCGCACATTTTTTTTACAAAATAAGAATACCGCACAAACCGATAGTTGGCTTGGTTTCCCAAGAATGGGCAGGTCTACGTACCGGAAGCACTAGACCACGTGATTGACCAAGGTCCATTCATCTCATCAGAATACGAAAATGCTTTGTACTGGAACAAAACAAAATAAGTCCGTATTCTTGTTGCTACAACAACAACAACAACAACATAATTGGCTTGGTAAATGCTAAGAGGTATTTTCTTTATCGATGGGGGATGGTTGAAAAATGTGATTACCAATTAATTGATGGAACACGTTCCAAAATAAATACACAGATTACTGCAAAATTGTTTTCGTGTTTGCTAAAAAACGCAATCGTTTGCGCACTTCTGGGGCAGCATGTTGAACCACAATCCAAAAAATTTTTTACACTTTCTGTTGATTGACCATTGATGTAACTATGCACTAGAATCGAAATGGGCCAAGGGTGGTGAAAAATACCTAATACCCAGAAATCGATCGAGAAGGTTTTGTGGTCAGTTTCACGGATTAATAATAAATAAATATGTGGCACTTAAAACCCCAAAGGGGTCTTTGGCCGAGCTTCTCTTCCATTACTGTTGAGAGTGTTTATTTTTTTTTTTTTATTAGAAGGAACCTACTTATTTTAGCGGGTTCCGAACGGCAGAACTCTTGCGATATCACTTTTTCTGAGCTTAATCACCGAGTTATTTTAGAAGCTTTAGAAGAAAAAACAATAGCAGCTTAATATTATGCGTTGTTATCGAATTATTGCAATGAAATAATTAAAAAATCATTTCGCGAAAAAATTATTCTGTTTTTGCACCAGCGTACATTAGTTGTGATGGCAAAAATCAATGCAATAACGCACGAATTGGTTTCTTATCCACCGTATTCACCACATTTGTCTTTTTTATGTTTCTTTATTTACCTACATCCTCACTGAACCATCTAGAATGTATAATTTTCTATATGTGCAAAGGTTACCTCAAGTGGTTAAAAACATCTGTTGTTCATCTAAATCAAATGATGATACAACGAAGAATTTTTAATGTGGTTTGCTTTGCGGTTCGGTTCGTTTGATTGGTATATTTAGATCCCAAAAGGTGCCGAGACTATACCTCTAAGATTTGTGGTTATATAAGCTTATATTTCTTACATTAAGTATTTAACAAATTAAAATATTCGCCACTCAAATGCGTAGGCATTGGTGTTGCTTCGACGTCCCAAGGACGACTTTATATCTGAATTGCAAACTTCTCTTTATTCATTTATTCATCTCTCTCTCTCTCTCTTTCTTACTCTGTCTTTTAGTAGTTTAAAAAGTTTAAATACATTTTTTACGCGTATGCAAGTAAACAAATGTATAAAGGATGCGAATTTGTCGCTACACTTTTACTACTTTATATACCTACAGATACATACACTTACATATATATCATTGGCTGTATCTCCAATATTCTTGAAGTTTATTAAAGTGATTGCGAAGAACGGTGATGGAATGAAATGAATGGAATAAACGAAATGAACAACTGAACACTGTACGTTAAGAGAAAAAATAAAAATATGCTTTTTGAGAAAATCGATAAATCGTATGTACCATTATGCACATATACGATTATGGTGGTTATGTCGCAATGGTAAGGGTATAATGGTGATCTATGTAGATATGTACATATGTGTACACAAAAATGTATGTACAGTATGAATGTAGCTTACTATACCATATTAAATTACGTGAGCATCATTTCACCAATTCCCAGGTAAAGTGTTACACATGTTAAGCTATATACCGGATGTTGTGGATCTGATTGTTTGTAGATATATTCTTGTTAGCCATAAATATATAAGAACATGTATATATCTTATTGAATATTTTAAGGCGTGGGTGTAATGATGGAATAATTAGTGGCCTTATTGTTGGTAATTATTGATGTTTTTGTCGTTGTCGTAAACAACAATTAATTGAATTTATTGTCGAAAATATACCTGAATACTTGCATGCTGCCTTCGTCTGTGTTTCTACGTATACCAAAACGTATTTTGGGCAACATAAACATGGCAGGTGAATATAGTAGGTCTAAAAATGTGAGAGTCTTTTATATTTGGCAAAGAAATTATGGATCTAAAATCAATTTTAAAATATTTCACATGGTATTTCTACTTTTTTGTTGGTATACGATTTGTGTGGAAAATTTCGACCCGTTCGAACGCATAATAATATTATGAATTTAACATTACAATATTATAAATACGTATGAATGGTTAGCAGCCTGCATATTTTTCCTCTCTTGATGCATTCCCATGGTATACTGAACTATTCGTACTCACATCCATCCCCAATTGCATTATTTCATCTCAATATCGAAGGTAAGCATCCAGGTCAGCCAAAACGAATTCGTAGCTGCCGTGTACACTATTGTTACATACATAGCACCAGGTACCTACCTTGAGCCATGGGCCATAAAATGCAATCCATCCACCCGAATATTTTGTGGTAATCTTTTGCTAAATATGGATGCTGATGGTGATGTGGTAGAGGTGAATTGTATATTTTGCGGTGAAAACTCAGTACACAGCATACATTCAATTCAAATTCCCATGCACCTACCTCATATCGACATCTGCATGCTTGAACGCAGATATATGGCCAAACGTATAACGCTTCATCCGCAGTATGTAGATACGTGTACACGTATGTATGCAAACACATGAACCTGTATGTGTGTATATGGAATCCTTGCTACATGAACGTTTTCACTCGTGGCGGCGGTTGTGTTACATTCAACATTGATGTTAGTGGACTAATTATTTATACAGCCGTATTTGCAAATTTTAGAGTTGTTGTTGATTGAAATGGATGGTTGTTGGGATTTGATTATGAGCCTATACATACATCTTTATGAGAGTAGCATACAATTTTAGACACAAAACATGGAAGACAACTAACTACATTATATATATGCAGCTTAAAGTTCTATCTCTCCCTCTCTCAATCTATTTGTTATCACACTCTCCTGATTTGCTCTCTATCTCTCTCTCCCTCTCTGTCTCACTTATGTCGATTATTATCTTAGACCTGCTGCACTTCTGGTTATGCATCATGCATCAGCATTGTGCTGTTGCAATTTTAGCAATAACAACATCAGCAGAACATATCAGCTCATGCGCCTTTAAGCATCCCACAAGTATATGCAACTACAATATACAATATACAACATACAATAAACTCCTTTCCCTCACTAGCATATAAACGCACTAAACAGCATCGTCGTCCTTGTCCTTCCATTGCGCGCAACATCAGCTTTTATTATGTTTTCAGTCAAAAATGCGTTTACAATTTATTCACATACAAATGTGTGAGTGTACGTATTGGTATTTGAAATTTCTTTCCTGTAGCTTCCACAGCGTTACTATTTTGCTGCCTCCATTTGTATATAGTCCATCACTTACCATCTTTATAGTGCGTCGCATTACTTACTTATACATATGTGTGACGAAGAATATGTGAATGCCTTAGCTCAGTGGTTAGTGCGTTGGCCTTTTGATCTGCAGGTCGTTGATTGAATCTACGACTGAAGCACAACCTTAATATCGAGAATGTTTTCTTTCGAACGGTACCCATCTGTCGGTAAGCGATTGGCAATTCTCGATCGGCAGTAACAATTTGCCATGAAAATGCTTCTGAAAGAGCTCTGTGACAAAGCTCACAGGCCTCTTCCAATACTGTCTAAGAAATTCAACACATTTTACGCTATAAAATCTAAAATAATGAATATTTTTACACCAATTTTCTTCAATTTTATTGATAGATATTGTATACAAAAAGCGAGTATTCATTCGAAATGTCCACCTTTGGCCGCACGTCTTTAGTCGGATCGACCAATCATCAACACCCGCACGCACCTCGTTCTTTGAAAAATTGGTCACAGCACAAATCAGAGCTCTCGTAAGAAAATCGATGTTGGGCTGTCTTTTGCGCCAAACCATGTACTCTAATATCTTCACAAATTGTAATCCAACTTATTCAAATAGACCTGCCAAGGCGCCATTCTTCAGAGGATATGAATGCTGGTAAATTGTTTTGGAGCCAGTTTTGGGTACTTTTAGCTTAGAAGGCCCTTTTCGACCCATGAAATCAGTTCCGATGCTTCCTTAGATAACCGTGCATACAGCCTATCATTTTGCTTGCTAAGTTTTTCCTGCACGGTAAATAAGATTTTTCTGTAGAATTTATCAACCAAGAGATGTTTGCGTTATTCCTATCCTAATATTTTTTAATGCTGAAGTCAACAAATGTCCAGTACAGCGTTTAAAACCCCAAGTCCCAAGTCTTTTTTATTAATTTCACCAATGGACTTTTGTGAGACATTCATCTCCCGGGCTATGATTTCTGTTTTCGGAGCTTTGATTGCTAACGGCGTTCGAACTGTGAATGGACGGCCCGACCGGTGGCGGTCTTTAACATATCCAGCCTCCTCAAACAGTTTTATGCACTGGTAGATGAATACGTGACTAATCTTGAGTAGACATTTTGAAAATATCACCTTTTTTCATTTCACAATTAAATATAGCTATAACAGCGATACGGTTCTGGTTATCTGACTCAGTGAAAGCTGAAAGAATTTAGAATTTCCGATACAGGCTAACGCTTTTAACAACCTTTGATAATATTTTTTCTCCCATAGAGAACATTTAAGCCACCGCAATAGATGATAATCTAAAGGTGCAACGCCAGGCTGTATGACGGATAGACAAAAACTTCCCAACCAATCTCCTTTAGTTTTCGCAGGGTCACCAAAGATATGTGTGATCTTGTGTTGTCCTGCTGAGAGATAACTCCTCGAGATTTTGTCAATTTTGATCTCTTTTGCTTGATAACTTTTGCTCAATCTCATTAGATGTTCACGATAGAGCTCCAAGTAGATTGTTTGACGGAAGTAGAGTAGCCACTTATCGAGCTTCTTGACAAATCTAGCCGCCTGCAAATGATTTGAAACAGTTTTCGAGGAAATCTTGGCCATAATCATCAGCAAAGGGGGTATCTCTAATCCATCTAACTTCCCCTGGCTACGCCACTGGCCGACCATTGATAAACTTTACATTTTTGTTTGTATGAGAAAATTATTTTTTATCTAAAACAATGTCTTTTCTTCGTAAATTCCTTGTTTTCAAAAGCCCGTAAAATTCGTAATACTAATCGAATGCAATCGAATTTGAGCCATCAGACTGGGCGCTGTCATTTTTATCGACTTTTCATTTTTATAAATACATCTGAATGTTGTAGTCATGTTATTAAACGTTATTATTCTTCTTTTTCACTTTTATATTTTATTTTTCCTATTTCTTTAAACATCGGCATCGTTATAGCTACCCCAATTGAGGGAGCAAAAGCATATGCATGTGCCGCCTATCAAACCTATAGTCTCTATCACCATCTTATTCGCTGTACAAGTGTGCTTACCCACTACTTGTACTTAAAAATATTCGCTTTAACGCATGCGACACTCTCTCCAGTACAGTACCCTTTCACAAAATACTGATGGACCGTGGACAGCAAAAAAAAAAAAAACTGTTCGTGTCCATACAAACTATGTACGCATAGTACAAGGGTAGTCTGAAAAGTGTGTGCTATCGACAACAGAATGTCCTGCTACTACAATAGCCAAATTTTTTATGTTGATACAGCCTTCAAAAGAACGTCTGTCAAGTCATTCTTTTCAATCCAATAGTGTAGACGTTCTATAGTTCTATATTTTGGAGGGTTTAGAAGCAAATGAAATTTGTGAACGATTATTAGAAGTATATAAGGATATTTCACCATGAAAATTCACAAAACTTGCAGATGATCCACGTAGTAGCCCTCCAGAAACTGTAACAACAGAAATCATTCAGCAAGTCGACGATATTATATAAAATGCTCGTCAGGTGAAAGTGCGTGAAATAGCTGATGCTAAAGACATTTCTTTGATGCCAGGAAAAGGTTGTGGGTGACGTAGCTCTGTGGTTAGTACGTTGGCCTTCTGACCTGTAGAAGAATTGGCAATATTTCCGGCAGTAACAATTTGCCAAAAATGCTTTTTAAAAGAGCTGTATTACAAAACTAAGTTAAAGTGATGTCACAAGGGTTCTGCCGTTCGGAACCGGCTAATATAAGTAGGTCCCTTCTAATGCTGTCCAAATTTAACCCTTGCCATGTAACGTCGTTTTTCGCACCTCTTCTGTGTAACGTCGGGTCACTTGTGTCCGGCTCTTAAAAATGTACGTAAAAGTGCTAAAAAAAAATTAGAAAAAATTCACGAAACTTTATTGAGGATTCTATTTTAAGAATCAATCGCTATATTACCGATGTTTAAATTTGTTTAAACAATATAACTGTTTAAACGAACAAAAACGTGGAAATGGACATTTTTTTTTCAAAAAATCATAACTTTGGTAAAAACCAATATTTTTAAAATTTTCAAACGGGAAATTAAAGCTTAAGAACAGTACGTTGAAGAAACAAATATTGGAAATATGTACAATTAAACAGAATACTTAAGTTTTGAACATCAAAATCGCATTTTTTCGAAGATACGTAAATATGTCAAATTCACAATAAAACAAACAATGTATTTATTTTATTCAATTTTATTCATACAAATGACATCAAATATAAAATTATTGTGCACATTCCAAACATAACTCATATCTGTGATCTTCACACGCAGGATAACGGCATTTGGCACAGCATAGAAATGTCTTTTTATCTGTCTTAGAACTACAAAAATGACAACTAAAAATTTGTTAATTCCACATGAAAACCATGAATTTCTAGTAAAAAGCCATCAAAATAAAGGAAAAACCAATTTACTCACCTCCGGCGTTTGATCAACGTACTGTGTAACGTCGGGTCACTTGTGCACTTTTCCCACAACGGCTGTTTACGCACTAAACTGTCGGTCCTTGGGGACAATTTTGTCCAGCCTAGTTTGGCCCCGCCCCTTCTGCCCCCCTTCAAGATACAAGGTATAGTCAGTTTCGGCAGGGCACAAGTGACCCGACGTTACACGTTAGGGGTTAACACGCACAACAGTATTGGAAGAGAAGCTCAGTGGTATCACAATTGGCCTTTCTGGCCTAAGTGCGTCCTTTCAGAGAGGGCGCTGTGCAAGATGGAAGTGTGCTAGCTTCAATTTTCTGTGCAAAGGAGGTAAAGACAGATCCAGTTTTTTGGGATTACAAAGGTGTATTGTTGGTGGATTGTCTCCACTAAGGTAAAATAATCAGCTCGGAATATTATTCAAGCCTTCTCGATCAATTGGATGCAAAAATTCATGAAGTGAGTTTTTTATGATGGCTAAATTCAACGAATTAAAGTACGAATTGCTTGAACATCCATCATATTCACCAAATTTGGTTTTTAGCGATTATTATTTGTTTCCAAACCTGAAAGTAGTCGTCGCTAATGACGAGCTATTGCAGCTGTAAATGGATATTTTGCAAACCTCTCGGAATCATACTTTAATGATGGTACTGAATTATTGGAGAAACATTGTAATAAGTGTTCTGAAATTCTGGGAACGCAAACACTTTTCAGCCTAACCTCGTACATACTTGTGTACAATATATTCAAGCATGTCATTAATTTCCGCTATATATATATTTTTTTTCACAAATTGTATGCTTTTTCCATTTCATTTTTTGGCGTTCATTTTTGGTTTTTTGTTTCTAGTCGCTAAAACTGTTGCCTACTGCTGTTGCTGTTGTACATATTTTATTCTGATATCAGTGGCTGAGATGGCGGTGCTGGTAATACCAATGAGAATATACCATATGCAAGGATGTGTGTTCGTTTCTTCGGTCGAACATTTGTGTCGTTATTACGTGTGCTGCTGCTGCTGCTGCTGTTGTCGTTGTTGTTGTTGTAACAGTTATTGATGCTGCTGCCACCGTTGTCGCAATTATTTTAGTTGTTGCTACTTTTACTTGTACTGTTATATTTTGCCAAGTTTTGCTTGCAATTGCTTATGTTCGAAGGACATTCAGCAGTCGATTCGGGACTTTTGAGTTGGGGACTTCGCACAATTTGTGTGTTCGTTTGTGTTGTGTGTGTGTGTGTGTACGTACGTTCGTTTATTCGCTCAAAACCAACCATTGCAGCAACAACAAAAGCAGCAGTGTAGTAAGCCGCGTCGCATATTTATCTCTACTGTTGTTGTTGTTGTTATTGTTGATGCTCACTCGTGTGTATGTGCATTTCCAGCATGCATTGCCGTTTTGCTTTGTCTTACGTTGCACTGCGTTACGTAGAAGTAAATAAATATGAACAGAATGAAGATGTACAATGTCGCAAAAAGCAGTAAATTCATGAATATAAAATATTGTATGTATATATTTGTTCGTTTTATGATTATAAAGATTCTCTTGATTGATTTAAAATTCAAAAGTGCCCTTTTGCTCTTAAAAAATATATTCTTTTTATCTATATTTGCTGTATTCTTACCTTTTTACTACCCTCGTATAGACTCATGTGTGGTTTTAGTCGAGAAACAACGATTACAAAAGGAACCGTATACATATCTACATACATACATACATACTTGATTATAAGGAGAGAACCATAGTTATTGGAATATTAAAAAAAGCAACAAAAAAAAAAAAAATAAGCAAATGTGGCAGCAACAGTAGCAATAGCAGCGAAAAAAATTATAATAATGTTTGGGTGTGGCAGCTTTGTTTCGCACTCGTCGTATGCGTGTGAGTGTACACACTACCACCCTCTCCCTTCCATCAACCATTCAGAACTCCACGGTTGCTACTACATATCATTTTGTGTAGGTATGTTGAATATGACTACAGAGTCGTCCGGTTAATAAAACTTTAATATGGAATTCAGTGGTTAATTCTGCATAAAAAGGATATATTTTCAATTTTCATTTAGAACATTGAGCAAAACTTTAGGTTACATAGAGGATATATGGACATTATTTTGACGGTACATTTACAGACAATAACTTTTTTTGAATTGATAACATTTAGTCGTGATATATATTTTTCCAAACGGCCTGTGACAGAGATTGAAATAGTTGGGTGAACGGTGCCCATCCGTTGACATTCAATTGGCAATGATTCTGGCAATTACAATTTGCATAAAAGCACTTCTGAGAGAGCTCTGTGACAAATCTCCGAAAAAGCGATGACACAAGGCTTTTGCCGTCCGGAACCAACTAATATATGTAAATAGTTCGCTCCCAATAAAAAAAAAAATAATAAATATGTGGCACTTAAAGCTCCAAAGGGCTCATTGGCCGAACTTCTCTTCCATTACTGTTGTGCGTCTTAAATTTGGACAGTATTAGAAGGGACCTACTTATTTTAGCCGGTTCCGAACGGCAGAACACTTGTGACATCACTTTTTCTGAGCTTTTTCACAGAGTTCTTTTAGAAGTTTTTTCATGGCAAGTTGCTACTGTCGGAAGAATTGCCAATTGCTTGCCGACAGGTGGGTACCATTCGAAAGAAAAATCTTATCGATATTAAATTTGTTATGCATCAGCCGGGGATTGAACCACGACCTACAGATCAGAAGGCGAACACACTAACCACTGAGCTACGACACCCATCGATTCCAATACTGTCCAAAATTTAGCACTGGATGTGAATCTTGGTCAAAGGGTTCTTCGGAGGACTCACGATAATTATGCTATCAGAAGTGACTATATATAGAGCAGTGGCGCATACTATGTGGCGCATATACTATGTTTTTAAGTAAATTAACCATTTTTTTTTTGTTATATAGAATTGATTTATTTAAAATTAAGTAGAAAATTCTCTAGATTTCTAAATACATAAAAAATATATATAACAATATAACAAAAAGAAATGACTTTTAACCATTTTGTTAATGTTTAATTATTTCAACGTAATTTTTGAAAAATTGAAATTATTAATTTTCCTAAATTTTCTTAAGACTTATTGGCTTGGTGCAAATTTTCACATCTTTAGCCTCTTGAAAATATACTAAGAACACTAGTATTGACTTTAGATGTATTCTGAATTAATTCAATATCGAATCTTGAACTTCAATATTACTTTTCGCCTGCCTGGTCACTGCAATGTATTACAGGTAGAAATTAAAACTATTCATACTGCCACTTGCAATAGGCAGTTGCCTTTTAAACTGCATCAAAAGTTCGGCTGTTTCGAAGAGTATATATAGTAGTAGGAATATACGCGTGGTATGACAATTAGCCTAGGTCTAGCCTATGTGCGACCTCTTCTGTAAGGAAGCGGCCACATGTACGAATCGACCTAACCGAATTTACAAAATTAATTTGAAAAATAGGTGTTGTTTAAAAAATAGTTACTTACTGCTTAAGAGCCTTAAAAAAATTTAAGCAATTATAAATAATAAGAAAATGAAGGCTTATATAGATTTATGTGATTTAAAAGTAAAAGGTAAAATGTGGGATACTCAAAATTTTTGTATATAATCGAGGAGCATTTCCAAGAAATGGCTAATGAAAGCCAAATAGCAAAGGCATAATGGGCGCAATGGCAAAGCCTGCTCTTGCAATATGGATGTCTACACCGAGCACGGGAAAGTGAAAATGGAAAAAATCATACATAGTAGGTGCTCCCTTTGATCGAATTACGGTCTTCCACTTCCTTTGTAAATGCCCTGCCCTGTCGGAAATAAACATCAACAACCTCCTGAGGTTTCTAAACAGCACGAACTGGATCTAACCGTGCTGTCCACACAAATAATCTAACGAATAGTTGGAAACGAGGATGTGGTAACAAAACGGTGCGTAAGCGCTATTTGGACTCATGGATGAGTCACCACTTCAACCAACCAACCAACTATGGATACTGCTGGACCATTTTGTACAAACAACAACTTACTTCAGTAAAAGACCTGAAGTATACCCCGGATTAACCGTACCTTCTAGGAATGCTTAAGAAAATTCGTTCCCATATTCCAATCTTTCTTATGGCATAACGATGCGTACAATATGATGCAACGGCCAGCACACCAGCAATGGTCTTTTTGAGAAACGAGTTTAGACTGCCAGCTGATTTAAAACTTGGAGTCGCATCTCTAACGAGAACAACCAAAGGTTACTACACTAGCGAAACGCGGAAACAGTTGGACGAAATATATCAGCTCCCCAGAGAGCAATCATAAATAATAAACGATAAGGTGAAGGCCGGGTATAATTTGAGGGCAAATTTCAAAGGGCCCTATGAAGGAGAGCTTATAATGCTTTATAATCCCCAACGGAAGAAAGTTCTTTTCTCTAAACTATAATCTCATCGGGGAGGGCCATGTGGAATAATAAAAAAAATTAATGACGTTGTATATCGTAGCCAACGAACCAGGAATAGAAGGTCAAAATTTAAAGTAGCTTACTTGGAGCAACTTGCACCTTATCAGAGGGCAGCATAAAAAGTTGTTGCGGTCAAACAAGGTTAAAATGAGTACAGTGCCACAAAAATCGATGGTGTACACGAAAAGTAACGAACACACTAAAGTGAAAAAGAAGTATCGTAACGAATGTCAACTAAAAGGAAATATGCAATAATTAGAACGATTAAAGGAACGATTTCGATACGATAAACAAAGATTTTAGAGTGCTGCCACAGAGTAAAAATATCCCGTATTTGTGCAAGTTTCGCACAATGGTAAAATTGTATAGCAAAAAAAAAACGAATCTGTGGATAATTCTAAGTAAATTCGCTAAAGAAATTATATGTCTAAAATAAATTTGGACAAGAAAGAATTGCAACCAACAAAATATTCTATTTTTTATTTTAATAAATAGCCGATCAGACTAACGAATGGGGATGTGAAGTGATGTGATATTTCTGGTGTGCAAAAATGGTCGAAAAGCTAAGGGAATCCTGTGGACGAAAAAATCAAAACCTCATTTCCCTTCACTTGCATTTATGGGGGGTTGGAGTAGTTTTAAAAATGTGTTGATAAAAATGCCAAATTATAGTTTTCACAGAGTAGATTCTGAAAATTTGTCAAAATTAATTTCAGACATATTATTTTTAAGCGAATTTACTTAAAATTATTCGTAGTATCGTATTTTTCTATACGTTTTGGTGGCAACAAAATTGACCCACCCTAATGTATATACTTATTCGTTCCTTTTTTATTTATTTATTCTTTCGTTCTTTTGCCACTGTCTACACACGTTCATACATATGTACAATCTCACTCTACTCCACTACTGTTATACGACCAACCACGTACAGGATAATGATAAATCCTTTTCTACAACATTTCATTTAAATTCGCTTTAAATATTTATTTTTCTTCTCACGAGCACAAACGCAAGCACATAGAAATATGGCGAAAACAGTTACAGACATACATACATTTTTACTTTCTCCCACAACATCAGCCACACAATCACCATACAAAGAACTACAGAACGAAATACAACAACGCTGATGCAGTAAATAAGTTCTGAAGTTTTATTAGAAATTTACTTTCCGGTAGCAATTCGCTTACACAGTTACACAGTGGTAGCATTTCATACAAACGTTACTCAGAAGTGATAAAACATGGAAGGAGACATCTGAAATGTGTCACAGGTCAAAATGTCTCATCAGAGTGAAATGAGTGAAATTTAAGTGTATTGGCAAAATCCATCTTTGGACTCGCCTACCTTCCATACTAATGAATATCGTGTAGCTTTTTTTAATTTACACGGATTGCGTCATACATACACAGATATCAATTCGCACTGATTCAGTCAAGGGCAAATGAATTTTGAAAAAATAAAATCCAAAATGAATGCTGTGATGTTATACCGGTGTAATGCCAGTAATTGTCGAAAAAATTGTTGTCTCTTTTTCAACATTATTGCAAATTAAATTGAAATAAAATGTTTTCAACATTAATTCATTCGTAACGGATTCGAAATTGACGGATTTTCATGTAATAGCAAGTTTGTAAAATCAATCACGCATTCATTCATTTATTTTCTCGCACATTCTATTCATCAGAAAGTGCAGAACAAGCCTGCAATGTCGAACAATCCGACACCTAGCCACTTAGTCATATATACTCAGAGTAACACAGTGTAAAACAGCCAATCGTTTAGATAATTACTTGAGCATCTATTAACCTTTACAGTGGCCAGATAGAAAACAAATACCATTTATCCATAACTATCTATGTAATTGACCATCATCAGTCCATCACTATGTAGGGTAAATAGTATGTCATGCAGTCAGACAGTTAGTCTACTTTACAATTTCATATTGCTGTCTTTCTAGTATTAGTACATATCTTTAGTCGTCTACAAAGTTTCGAGCAAACCCAAACTGAAATACCAGAGCACTCGAAAGAAAGAGGTCACAATAATGTATCTCATGCATACAGGATGGTGGCAAGACTTTGTCTTTATAGATGGTTATTGAATTTTGTTTGCCAAAACACACCCACCCACCCATCTACATATAAGAGCTTCCAGTCGACAGTCGACAATATGTTGTAAAATTTTTCCATACATACACATACATACATACATATATAGGTGGGTACATACATATCTGGCTATGAAGTGAACAAAAATTCTGTTCTATTACATTCTTATTTTGAGAATAGGTTTGGTAGACCAAAGAAATTATGTGTGTGTGTGGGTGTGTATGATGTGATCTCTATAGGACAACAAAATTGATAATGTTAAAAAATCTTGTTAGAGGCAAAGACAAGTGTGTACTCCTGTGTATGATGAATATGAATATATGGATGAGTAGAAGCAATGTATTGGCAAAAGGTGGTTTGGATTATTGCTGAGAGAGAGATGCATAACGAGAATGTTGATGTAGTATAACTTAACGGAACATTATGGATTTTCTTTCTTTTCTATGCATTCGTTTTCAGCCGACGACAACGACGACGACGACGACGACAACGACATATGACGACGTCAGCGACAGTCTGGAAGTGTGAAAATGAAAATATTCTATCCGTAGATAGTGGATGGGTGGATAAATAGCGAGAGTGGATTTGTTAGTTCCAACGCGTTGCATGCTTGACGCAAGGCCAAATGGATGGATGGTTATTCTTTGTGTTTATTTGTTGCTATACAGTACTCTATTCCCCGAAGTGCTGCTGCAGTGCCAGCAACGATGACAGCCATCGATTTCGCTACTTACGTATTTCGCATTGTAAATTGTTTTATGCATTTGCATGTACCTTCAAAGATATGTATATACTATGTTTATATACATACTATGTATATAAACATCGTACTACTTACATCAAACCATAGTGCTGGTGGTGGTGGTGGTGGTGGAATGAAAACTTAATGGCTGGGCATACATGCATACATACATCGTTGAGAGTTGAAAGTCTCCGAAGAACCCTTTGGCCAAGTTTTGGATACCTCTATTTATCCATCATAAATATTCTTGGCAAATGTGTTGTGGTGCAGTTTACTTGCTGCGTAATGAATGATGGTTGTGTACTCGTATGTTTCGCCGATTCGTTTTCAAGTAGGCGTTAGCATGGTTGACTAGATTCTGACGACAAGAGAAGTGGTGGTCGACGGTGGCCGATGGAAGTCAAATGACGATGGTGGCGACATTCGTATTTGTTACTCGTTAATTTTTTGCCATTATTTCGTGTCGATTTCCGTGAAACACCATCAATTTTAGACGGGCACTGAAACGTATCGTGTGTGTGTTTTGGGATATTCGTCGATTTTATATTTTTGCATTTTCTCTCTCTCTCTCTCTCTCTCTCGTTCTCTGTTTTGTTTTTATTTACGTTGTATGTCTACTTCCTTCCGTTATGCTGTGGCGAAAAAGTGCTATCATTATTATTTTATACTACTTACCAATTCACCACTAGTGTCATTTGCCGATGGGTGGTTCGGTTGGGCTAGGACATTATTTGACATTACATACAGATACATACTTACATATGTATATATGGGTGTATATATGACCGTACTTACATGCTTAGTCGGTTGGTTGATGGTTGCTATGTTTTTTGCTGTCACTCTTTGCTCCAAATCCTGTATTCGTGTGACGAGCGAATGTGCGACGAAGTCAAAATGAACTTTAAGATGGTGTGCTGCAAAAAAAAAATCAAAAAAAATTCTGTTGCAACCGAGTGTTTGATGTGTATTTACTATATGTATATAATAGTATCTTTCCGCTTTCGGGTGAAAATATTTGGTTTTATTTTGCTTCTCATTTCTTTCTTACATGCTGTATGTAAATGTGGTGTGTTTTTTTTCAGTGAATATATGTAATTCAAGATTTTATAATAAATTTCATGTAGATATTTGCTTGTGTTGTAATTGAATTTAAATGAAAATTATATGTTTTTAAAGATTTTTTAATTGACATTCTCTCATATTTCTCTCTCTCTCTTTCTCTTCCTCTCCCTTTCTTTGCAGGTAAGGATATGAATATTTCAAATTTTAATACTTATGTGGATACAGCCAAACAATGTATCTCTATTGTGTGAGTATTTAAAAAGTACCTAGTTAATTAGTTTAACATTTTCAAAATTAATTTCATTACATACATATACATACAAAAAAAGGTTAATGCGAAACATTAAATTTTAGTGTTCCGTTACCCTTTTTTTTTTTTTGTTTTTTTTTTTTTGGTAAGGCGTCTTAATCCTTTCAATATATTTGTCCTTTGTAATGGACACGATAGTCAAATGCATAAAAATAACTGTACTTGGTTTGTTTTTGTTATTGATTTCCGAAAACAGTTTTCTAATGGTAGTCTGCTTATCTTCATCCCATTGAGTTTTGCAAGAAATGCTCAGTTGTGTGAGATTTAACGCAAAAAACACATGCTTTGGAATCATTTATATGAATTCTATTTTGTGAAATTTCAGAAAACAGTTGTACAGTTTGGTTTAGTTTGCAAGAAAAGCATTTGAAATGCACAAACCCGTTACCAAAATACGAATTAAACCATTTAAGCTTCATTCCAATGGACTTTTTACTTGGTTGTAATCATTGAATGTAAAATTCTCCGAAATACTTTCAAAATCTTTGAAAATGTTCTACTGTCCCATCTTGTCTGTCTACTGTTTTACTGTCACTTTAAAAAAAAAAAAAAAAATATGTGCCATTTATAAGCCCCGATAGGCTCTTTAGCCCAGCTTCTCTTCCATTACTATTGTGCGTGTTAAATTTTGGACAGTAATAGAAGGGACCTACTTATTTTAGCCGGTTCCGAACGACAGAACTCTTGCGACATCGCTCTTTTCGAGCTTTGTCATAGAGTTCTTTTAGAAGCTTTCCATGGCAAATTGTTACTGCCGGAAGAATTGCAAATTGCTTCCCGATAGGTGGGTACCGTTCGAAAGAAATTTATTATGCTCCAGCCGGCGGTTGAACCCACGACCTACAGATTAGACACACATTAAATACTGAGCTACGGCTCCCCCATCGTATACTTCATCATATCAAATTAATGTTCATAAATATTGTGGGTCGTAGGTCGTGGGGTTACCAGGGTTCTGCCGTTTGGAACCGCCTAATACAACTAGGTTCCTTCTAATACTGTCTAAATATATATAAAGTTCGTTGGTATCACAACGGGTCTCTTTGGCCTAACTGTATCCTCTCATATGGAACAGCCACAATAACATAACTTAACTTCAGCTAGGTTAGCATTTTGCATCCGCTGGATATTTTGCTGTACCTTATATCTGAAAAAATCGAAACTCCTCTTCGGGTCTAAAGTGTGTGCTCGTCATATCTACGCTTTTTAATCTATTTTACTATATCATTATCACACGATTTGAGTTGTCGGTCTCCCATCGGACGAGTCCCCAAGTGGCGGATAGGGGAAAGCTCAGTAGATTACAGGGTAGGTGGGCAATAAAATGCCACCTGCAGACCAATATTGGAAACAAAACAGCGTCATAGTGAGTGACTGTATAGGGTCTGTCTTATATCAAGCGGTTATATTATGAAATGATGATAGCTAGTCACTGAAACTACAACAAAAGACAAGAAAAGGAATAATTTCCTGCTGGCTCCTTTTACAATTATAAACGAAGCCTATATTGTACGGAAGAAAATAATATCACTGAGCTATTTAGCAACTTTCGATTCGTTTTTGTAAAACATGAATTCAAAAGTGGGAACGAACAATGCCGCCTTGGAAGGAACCATAGGAATACGTGACTTGGGTGAAATTAACTCTAATGGTGAGTTATTCACTGAATTCTGCAGCAGTTTCAACTTAGTTCTTGGATCAAAAAGAGGAGTCAGTAGGAGTCGCCAATATTTTGATTGACCATATAGCTACCTTAGGCATTATAAGTATCCGAACAAGTAAACGAATTACAGGAACTCTTGCATATGACTTTTGTTGACTTTGAAAAGGCATTTGAGCGATTACGGCATCAGAATATCTGAAATGTAACGGAGTGCCAGATAAACTATGTAAACTTATGCAGGCGGTATTTCAATGCGAAGTCCTACGGTGACGGCCCATTATCAAATACAATACATCCCACTGTAGGAGTACGACAAGAGCGCATTCTGTCACCATTATGATTTCTTATTGTAATCAATATGCTCTAAGCCCAGCTGCAGACATGAAGCCTGGTAGGGGTATCATGGCAGCCCATTCATATGCAGCATCTTGAAGATCTAGTTTCCGCTGATGACATCGTACTTTTCACCAGGCAAAAGAAGTCACAACAAATGTTGGTCTCAAAATTAATGTTGATAAAATAAGAGCCATGAATATCAACACTTCTACATCGTCTAAATGCAGCATAATAGCACCGGATGAAGGAGTTAAAAGTGATATTAATTCGAGGATATGGAATGCTCAATACAAATGCCCCCACAGAAGGCATACCACAACTGAATTCCCACCAATCACAATATCTTTGGAAAAACCTATTTGCTTCTGGCGATCACGTTGATCTTATGGATCAAAGGGACCAAGAAGGTGTGACATAACTAAAAGCGGTGGAAAACGTATACGTAAAGGAAAATTCCCACGTAAAGGTCAACTTCTATAGAACCTGTCCACGCATTGAATTTCTAAGTAGCGTCAGCGATTGAAAATACTAGATAAATGTGGAAAAGGTCTACGCACGGCCAAAATTAGTTGTCGCTTATAAAGGCCAATTAAGTAAGTAGGCACGTAAGTAATTGACCAATTGCTCTACCGCCGCCTTACTCATTTAATAATATAGACTCATATATTATTAAATATATTGTATAAAAATTTCTCTTCTAATATTTATTCATTTTATGTACAGACAAGTACACAAGTAAATATGTGTAGAGAAACTCGCATATATAAGTATGTACCTACCATATACATATGTATGATATTTTTGGTGGTGGTGGTGGTGATGATAGTGAATATTTGTAATGCCATTGTTGTTGTTGTTGTTGTTGTTGTTGTAGCCGCTTTTGTATCTTTGCAGCCAAATTGTGTTGTCGATGCATAAATATTTAGCATCAGTAGCAGTAACAACATCGCTACAAAACAACATTATGTTAGATGATTCGTAATAGAAATAGAAAATGGAGGTGGGGGGGGGGGGGCATAAAATTAACAACGAAATGGCTTACACATACGTATACTCATATGCATATGTAACTACATTACGAGTGCATAGGTATGTACATATATATGTAAGTGAGCTTTATAACAAGTCAAATACAACGGAATATCCACCAAAAAGTTTTAGCACAAACAACAACAATCATATGTAGCATCGGGGAAGCTGCAAATAGCAAGAACAACGACAAAAGCACCTTCTAAACTAGAAATATATGTAGAAAATAAACAAATAAGCGTGATGCATGCACAGAAGCATTCCAGCTTACACACGCACACACACGTACTTGAATACGCACAAAAAGCCATACAAGAGCACACACCCACACTTGCAGAATTGGGTTGGCAACACTGAAAATTGTGCAAACTGGAAATGGAATTGGAACTGTTGTGAAAGATTATTATTGGGAAACAACAACTATGACTATGACAATATAAGGGGAGTAGGAGAATAAATCAAAGCAGCAAGAATGATCCTGTATGATGCGAATATATTTTAGACTTGCGATATAATGAATTGGCACTAACATTATTATATATGTATATTTGCGGGGAAATATCCAAGCCACCAATCTTCATTTTTATCGCATTTCTTGGGGTTTCCAATCGTCGACAGCCCTTGTTAAGTCTTTACGCTGTCTACACGATTTGTGGCCCATTCAACCCTATTGCTTTTTTCGAATCTCAAAAGGTATGGAATTTTACAGATTTACAGTGTTTGGCTAAACTATTATTTAAATTTACGTATGCAGCGATTTTTGAAAACTTGCAACGTACATTTCGCAGGCACAGAGAATAGACACTTTAATATTTGAGCTCAATATTTTCCGTTACAGGGCCTAATCTTCCGCATATTTGCTTTTATTTTCCTAAGTTTGGACTCAGATTGTCCTTCATTTAAAATACATGTGCTCAGATATAATGCTATCCCTAAAACTTCTATAATTCCCAAAATGACAAAACTAAAATGCGATTCTTTCACATCACTAAAATTCGATTTAGTGCACTTCGTCGATGAAAATTGAAATAAGGCGTAAAGTTAGGCGTTGTGCCCAAATCTCTTACCGCCGGACCATTCCTTCATGTTAGGAAGCATGAAATAGCCGTAGGTGGCTAAATCTGGAGAATATATTGAGTGTGGGAGTAAGTTGTAACCAACTTGATGGAATTTTGCCATTGCTACTGGGGAATGGAAATATATATTGTGGACAGATGAGGCAAAGGTAAATCGCATTGGCCCCGGTGGCAGACTATACGTCCGGCACACATTGGGGCATCGAACCTCAATGGCAAAAGTCCAAATTTGAAAATGGTTATTTATGGTTTCGTTTTCCCCAATATACCGGTAAAAAGAAATCAATCGCTTTTGAATATAATTTCCACCTCCTCTCTTATCACACTCCTTCAAACGCACAGTATTTCTTTCGCAAGAAGTGTAAGTTTAGCCAAAAATAATGGGTATTTTTTGCTTTGTTATGTGGGTGCCGTAGCTCAGTGGTTAGTGTGTTCGTCTTCTGATCTGTAGGTCATGGTTCAATCCCCGGCTGATGCATAACAAATTTAATATCGATAAGATTTTTCTTTCGAACGGTACTCACCTGTCGGCAAGCAATTGACAATTCTTCTGACAGTAACAACTTGCCATGAAAAAGCTTCTTAAAGAACTCTGTGACAAAGCTCAGAAAAAGTGATGTCACAAGTGTTCTGCCGTTCGGAACCGGCTAAAATAAGTAGGTCCCTTCTAATATTGTCCAAAAATTTAAGACGCACAACAGTAATGGAAGAGAAGCTCGGCCAATGAGTCCTTTGGGGCTTTATGTGCCACATATTTATTTATTTATTTTATTTTTTATGATTTCATGTTTTGTTAATTGTCAAGTATATATTGTAGTATTTATTATACTGTGCCGTAGCTCAGTGGTTAGTGTGTTGGCCTTCTAATCTGTAGGTTGTGAGTTCAATCCCCAGCTGAAGCATAACAAACTTAATATGGAAAGATTTTTCTTTCGAACGGTACCCACTTGTCGGCAAGCAATTGGTAATTTTTCCGGCAGTAACAATTTGTCATGGAAAAGCTTACAAAAGAACTCTATGATAAAGCTCAGAAAAAGTGATGTCGTAAGAGTTCTGCCGTTCGAAACCGGCTAAAATATGTAGGTCCCTTCTAATACTGTCCGAAATTTAACACACACAACAATGATGGAAGAGAAGCTGAACCAAAAAGCCCTTCGGGGCTTATAAGTGCCACATATTTATTTTTTTTATTGTGCCAATAGCTCAGTGGTTGGTGCGTTGGCCTCCTGATATGTAGATCGTGTGTTCAATCCCCTGCTGAAGCACAACGTTAATATCGAATATTTTTCTTTCGAACCGTACCCACTTGTCGGCAAGCAATTGGCAATTCTTCCGGCGGTAGCAACTTGCCATGAAAACGCTTCTAAAAGAGCTTTGTAACAAAATTCTGAAAAGGTGGAGCCAGAAGTGCTCTGCCATTCGGAACCGCCTAATATAAGCAAGCCCCTTCCAACACTGTCAAAAATTTAACACGCACAACTGTACTGGAAGAGCAGCATGATGGTACCACAAAGGACCTTTCTGGCCTATGTGTGTGCTGTAAATGCTCGAACCATACCTCAGCAACCAAGCGCACCATCTATGTGTGAGCACATGCGTTTTGAAGCTTTAACCTTCCTTTACTAACTGTCAAAATTTCATGGCATTTGGTTGACATTTAATGTTTATTGACATTAATTTTACAAAACATGTGTTCGTTTGATGTTGAAATTTTAACATGGAGCAAAGAGCGGTCATTAAATTCCACGCAAAAATTGGTAAAATTGCATCAGAAACATTCGGAATGATGCAGCAAGCGTATGGCGATGCTTGTTTATCAAGATCAAATGTATTTATATGGCATAAACGGTTTGTGGATGGCAGAGAGTCGCTGAAAGATGAAATAAAAAAGAAAGGCTAATTTCAGTGCGGACGCCGGAAGCGATCCAGAAAGTTCGTGATTTTATTACAGAAGACCGCAATGCTTCAGTGAAAATTATGGAAGAGGCCTTAAACATCAACAGAGAAACTATCCGATTTGGCAAACCAAAGGTCTGCGCGAGATTTTTTCCACACACATTGACCGAGGACCAAAAATTAATGAGAGTCAGTCATTCTAGAGACATGGTTGCGGCTGCAGAAAATGATCTAAACTTCCTGAAAACAATTGTTACGGGTGATGAAACATGGTGTTTCCAATACCATCCAGAAACCAAGCGTCAAAGTGAGGAATGGAAATCAAAAAACTCACCACAAGCCAAAAAAACACGAAAAGTTCCATCAAAAATCAAAACAATGCTCATCACATTCTTCGATAGCAAAGGAATTATCCACAAAGAATTTGTTCCAACTGGTCAAACAGTTACTTCCGCATGTTGGTCTCTGTTGCACGATAATGCACCGAGTCGCACAGCACTCATTGTTCGTCAATTTTTGGCTCGGATCAGGCCTGTGTGTTGAATCAACCGCCGTATTCACCTGATTTGGCACCGTGCGACTTCTTTTTGTTCCCAAAACTGAAATTGAAGTTGAAAGGATGCTTTTTTTATGACATTCAGACCATACAACGGGCTTCGACGAGGTCACTGGAGGCAATTCCGAAAAATGAGCTGGAATACGCGTTTTAATCACTATTTAATCGATGTAACAAGTGTATTGAATCAGTAGGAGAATATTTCGAATAAATATACCGAAAAATTAGCATATATCGTGTTTTAATTGTGTTTTCTAGAGGCAGTCTTAATACATAATTGTCGCTCCTTGTACATAAAAATAGTAATCAACAGTATTTCAATTTATTACAATTAATTGTGGTGCACATTTTATTATATCCCGTTCGATCATTTTCTTCTATTTGCCTATATTTTTGTAACAAATGACAATTTACACTGTGGGAAAACTGCCGTTTATCTTTTATCTACAACTAACAGCTAAGAAGGGGTAGATTAGGTTATGTTGAGGCAGGTGCTGCTTAACTCTCCCTACAAATCTATAGCTAATTGTGTATAAGCTTCAAATAAAACACGGCTACTATTAGACAATATAATTTCAACATGAGTTATAGCAAGTTAAACACTTTTATAATTTTGAGTTTAGTCTCTTTGATTGCTCCATGTGGGCATGGCATTTGACCGATCATGCCCATTATTCATTCACGCCAAATTTCAATATTTGTTAAAGAAATCAGACGAACCCGCTATATATGTGACATATAGATCGACTAAGGGTCGTTTACTAATTTTAACGACAAAGTCGCTTTTACTAGCTGGGCGGATAGATTGTGTCTCACTTTAAAGCGCGTTTTAAGAATTTTCAGTTTCTCATTTCGCCGGTAAAGATAAATTTGTTATTCCGAAATTATGGCAAGGCCAAAGTAAAAATCCACAACTTTGGCTATAAAGAAGAAGAAGGAAAAACAAATTAAATAAATTTATGTAATTTGAAAGAGCACATCAAGTGCCCTATTAATTTATTGGCTCAATAAACTAATGAGAGCTTGAGCAAACTAAAATACGATAAAGTGACCTTTGAAGTTAGAGATTAGTTCAAAAAACTGCCCTAAATCGATTATTTAGCCGACACTGATCGAAAATGTATATATTTTTCCATATCTCCGGAGATTCCATGAACTCAAGCACGTCGTAAAAATGTGAACTGTGAAAGAAATCGCTAAAAAGGAAAATATATCATACCTCTATTAGGTACAATGGTACCTAAAAAGGCACAATTTTCACGGAAATTAAGTACTTTCAATAATATGCAATGTAAACACTGAGGTACTACTGAGTCGATACAGTAGTTGTGCGCCGCGCTGAATAATGACACAACAGAATCATCTTAAATTACCGAACTGACACACCTAAATCTATTGCATCATTCTATGGTAAAACAAAAAACATAACCAATGCAACCCTTACGAACATGTGCCCAGTGAGTATGGCTGTTTGCCAAGCAAGTTGCAAAGGGAGTTCAGCATATCTCCAACTTGCTGATTGCCTGGTATCAACCAAACACAAATCAATCAGTCAGCGAGTTGTACGGAATTTTACCTCATTCAACTAACTACATATTTTGTGTGAGTGTGTTTCCAATGCCAAACAACCATCATAATGTTCATTTTTGTTGCTCTTGGCGATTACAAGAATCATCAACAATAAAAATAACATGAAGCAAAATGTGCGGTGTGATACGCGAGATTATAAAGAATGTAGTATAATAACGGCATGTGTATACAACAATTGTTGTAAGAGAAGAAAACTCTTTAGTCCAGTTGATGTGAGGGATGAGTACAGATAGTAGGTATTCATTCGGTCGCTTATTCGGTTTACGTTCGTTCGCCTCACAATTATAATTACGATATTTGTACATTTGAGATGATTGATTTTACGAGCGAATTATTTACTTATACAATCGTACATATGTATATAGATGACTATAGTTGGAATATGTTCACTATTGTCACTATTAATTAGTTCATACGAACGCATATGTTTGAAGATGTGTGAGCTTATGAACCGGTTGAAGTATACCTCACACTCGTTACATTTTATTTGCTGTTAACAACAATAACGATTTATTTTGACAATAGCAAATTTAACTGAATATCATATCAATCTTATTCTGTTTATGTAGTGTCGTGTGTTATTTACTCTGTGCAAGTACATACTTACGTACGGGAAACGTTTATATCATAATACATATATATGTTCATGTGTAATTTCTTTTACAATCCCAAATAATGTGTAGTAACTGATAGCTGTTCTCCGACGCGAAAAAATCAATTATTATTCGCAATGTAGCAAATGTTATAAAGTGATGACATTTTCGCGATTGTAAAAAAATGTGTATTGGTCGGAGCATGGTGGCGAAACAATAACACCGCTTCACAATATTGATATTTTTGCTCATAAATGCAACAACAAACTAACTAATTCAGCAAACTTTCAAAGATGACGCTTGATAATGACACGACCAATAATACGCAGTAAAAAATACTTTATATCCGATACACTCAATCATTGTGTCGTATAATCCATTGCGAACATATTCATCGCCATGGCCGTAAATGTTTAATCAAACCACCAAACCGACCGGGAGATAAACAGACAGCCAGACACATAGTTTAAGTAGGAAAGCAAATCAAATCGCTTCAAACGCGACACTCACATAATACTACAATATATTGTATGTATGTGCGAGTATATTTGAAATTTGAGTTTTCTCGCATTGCTTTTTGTGGTATGGTATCTCTACAAAAAGAAATTTCAGCTCAGTCGGTTAGTCGCATTGCTTGGACATTTGCAAATTTTCGTCTACCTTGCTATTGTTTTTGTTTGTGTGCTCCGTTCACGGTTCTGTAATAAACGCTACAACTACAAAAGAAGATGTTATTTTAACGTCAGTGTTAAGAACAGCGAGTAACGAGTAACGACGTAACGTATCATCGGTGCTACTGAAGAAATTGTAAATGTATAAATACAACAAAGATATATGTATGGTGTATATGTAGAAAATGAGTGAGCTGAATGTTCGACAAAATAAACGAGTAAACAATGTGAATTTACGAACCAATTAAAAATGTATGTACGAGAAAAATTAAACTATTCTGAATCTCATTGTTATGCTGCTAACACTGAACAAAAAAAACAAGGTATATATATTAAAGAATATTTTAAGGTATCTATATATCATCAAATGTATAATATGTACTTGGTTACAACAAATAAAATGCCAAGTGCTAAAACATAAACGAAAATATTGGCCGTGAGGGCAACAACAGTCATAACTTTACAATTTACTACCGCGACAAAATGAAAATATTCGCCGCAATTTATTCATTGAAAACTAAAAAATTCGCCTCCAATTAAATAGATGCATATGCATATGTGCGTTAGGGTGGAGTTATTTTGTACATACACTTTTTTTTCCAATGGCGTAGCAATAAAAAGTTGCGTTTGTGCGAGATAATGTGCGAGATGTTAGATGCGCCTAATCTAATATAAAAAAAAAATAACCATACAGCCGGCCTGTTTCGACCGCATTATACCCTGTATATGTGCATATGTATAATACGTTGGGTCGCATATCTATTTTTTTATTTTCTCTATATGGAAGCTACATAAAGTTGTAGGCGTGACTTGCTGGTTTTCCGCAAGTTTATTTCAAAGGACAATATTAAACTGTGTAAATATGGTTCTCCTACGCTAAATAGTTTGTAAGTTATAGCGGATTAGGTTTTGTTTCTTAATTCCGTCATTTTGTATAGGAACCACATTAAGAAGTGGGCGTATCTTGCTGATTTCATGTCTCCTCCTTTCCGATTGCAATAATTATCTACGAGTAGGTGCCAAATATGGTTATTTTAGATAGAAGAGTGCCGAAGTTACAGCGATTTAAATTTAAAAGAAATTCAGACACTTTGTATGGGAGCTACTAATAAAAGTTGGCGTCGCTCGCCCATTTCCCGTATTGTTTGCTCCATTTGGGCGTGGCAGTTGATAGATCATGTCCATTATCAATTCCATCCATACCCTTGGATCATGGGTTACTACCAAATTTCGTCAAAATAGCTTAATAATCAGATGACAGACAGACGGACGAAGATCGCTAGGCGACGCTGATCAGAAATATATATACTTTTCTAGATCTTCCGAGATTGCTTCAAGGGGTTACAAACATCTGACTGAAATGAATATACCTTGCACTCATGCAAAAATGGGATCAATTGTATATTGATGTTAAATTTCTTATACATGAACACATTTATCTGGCTTCGCTAACATTATGTTTTCGTATATTATTTTTTTTTTAACCTGTTTTGACGAAAATTACAGTTCTAATGATGATTACAAGAAATGATATACACACAAATTCGTCTTAAACATCAACTCTTTCGATCCAAATGGGGCACATAAGTCTCGGTGGAAGGTTTATTATATCTAAAATAGTGCAATTGGTTTAACTGTATTCCGCTTAGTATTTTAAACTTCAAATAATGGTTTCAAATAACTTGCAAGCCGTTCAGTTCTCCTCTGAAAGCGGCAGTATTCACATCTCCTGGTTTTTTCTAAAAACTTTGTGATAAACAGTGTTTTGAAAATATTATGTTCTTATATTTGGTTGCATTCTGTAGAGACCCGTCGGTACATATACGTTCCGTTCAAAAACCGAACGACACATATGTGTCCTATCCCCCAAGTCCCCCTGAAAGGGGTGGAGTGATATCTTATAATTTCGTATTTCTATTGTCTATCTTAAAATTAAAAAAAAAAAAAAAAACAAGACCTGGGTACGACTGTTGATTGCTTTCCGGTTCGAAAGGGATAACTATAGTAAAATAAAGAATTCATGCGGTTTATTTTGATTTAACATAAATGTGAAAACGATGACTTGGTGCATTTGTTCTAAACGACAAACCGTTGCAAAAAAAAAAAAGTGGTTTCACTCCACCCTTATGTATATATTCTGTTGTTCTAACATGTTCGAACATACATGCATGATAAGTATGTTTTGTCTACTTGTATTGATCAATGGCTTTAAAAAAAGTATCACAAAAAAGGGGAAATGCATAATTTTCAGAGGAAAAATCGATCAGATCCAATAAGAATTCAGTTAAAAATACTTTTAATTTTTTCAAATTTTTTTGAGTACTTTTGCATCCTTTTTTTAAGTTCCCGACACAAGTGACCCGACGTTACATGACAATGGTTAAAGGCGCATTTGCTAGCTGTTAAAGAGTATTACAACAAATGCAAAACTAACTTTTATCGGTTCGATAACGCCTGCTAGCGTAAGAAGTAGGTACTCTGTTTTATATTGAAATCAAATAATGGCCGATTCGATAACAAAACACGAAGTATCACCAAGTTTTTTTTAGCTTAACATCACTTATAAAATGATTACATTTATAATCGTTTTTAAGCATACTTTGGATATTATTACGTTTGCATTGTGTATACGCAATATACTACAAGCAATATTCTTTATGGTTACTCAATTATTTATTAGGAAAAGTCGTGAGAGTGTTGAATATATACATTTGTATCAAAATCGCTACTATCTCGTTATTGTAAAATTCAACAAGCATTAACTCACAAATAAGCAGTTTACTTAATAAAGAGATTGAAATATTAAGAGATAAATTTAGCGTTATATTGACTCTTCCTCTGTGAGAGACCCGAAAAGCTTTCTCACACTTACTTTTGTTGTTATTGTGGGCTTTGTGTGCGTGTGTGTGTGTGTGTCCAATTGTAATTTAAATTATTTATCAACTACACGTGTTTACTTCAAACTGGTGTAGTTTTAATGGTGTTTTTATCTGAACATTCGTATAAGGTTCAAAAAGATAATAAGAGCGATACAACAAGATGTTTGGTATTGGATAAATAATTTTTGGATTTTCTCGAAATGGTCTGTATTTTTTTATAGCTAAAATTACAACAACAACATTTAGATTATTATTATCTTAAGGGTTTTTCGTACGAGGAAACCATTTTGTGTGCTGATTTATATATAAACTAAGCACTTGATGTCGTGTCAGTAAATTTTTATATTTTTTTTTTTTTATTTGCAGCGAAAAAGATTTTTCAGCACATCTAGCGATCGGTTTAGATAAAAATTTAAAAAAACGTACACACTAATGCCAATGTGTTAGTATTCGTGTGGCCGGCATTGCTTTATGTGATCTTATGAATAAATAATTGGTAAACACCATTCCCAGAAAATTAAAAATATTTATTTTTCTTGTTCTCTTTCGAGCATTCCAGTAAGCCATCATCTAGTGTAAAAGTAGAAAAGTTGAGCTTTGTCACACTGTGGTGTAATTTTATGCGTTTATGCACGCTACTGTGTTTTTCATTTACTACATTTATATATACGCGCATGGCTACGTGGGACTCCATGTGATTTTATATACAAACGGTATATAAATACAAGAAGAAATTACTTTAATTAGTTCAATTCAATTGGGTTAATTATGATATTAAAGAAATCACGAAAATAGAAATCTATATTATGCTATGAGTTAATTAAGGGAGTAAAACACAAATTTGACCAAAAATTAAATACTTTTTTCTTATATTTGAAACGAGGTTTATTAAACCAAAATGTGCCGTTTTAATCTATAACCTTTGGCCATTTTTGGGGTAAAGCCATTATTCCATCTGAGTAGAACTTCTGGGTTTTCTGAGCGAAAAACTGATCCAAGTGTGTTTTGCAGGCTTCTAAAGAATTTAAATTAACACCATGAAGAGAGCTCGGCAGAGATCGAAACAAATGATAATCTGAAGGTGCAAAGTCCAGGCTATATGGTGGATGCATCGAAACTTCCCAGCCAAGCTCTCTCAGTTTCTGCCGGGTCATCAAAGATGTGTGTGGTGTGCCGTTGTCATGATGAAACACAATACCTTTTCTGTTGATCAATTCTGGCCGTTTTAATTATAATTGAACTTATTTATTGAAATTAGATCAGGCTGGAGCACCTCAATACTTCATCAGAAGAAGATAAGGGAATAAAAAATTGCCTTGGATAGTTCTTATTGTTGTAAATATAACAAAACAAAAGTTGTTTGTCACAACGCCTATATAAGGCGTGGCTCAAGGTCAAAATTAAAATTTCCGATCGAAATTACTCAAAGGAAATTGCAATTTTTTTACAATTTGACTATCAAGAAAGCTCTTTTTAATACTTTTTCACTGACATATAACATTTTATATATATTTTTACATTTTAAAAGTTATTATCAAAAATATAAAATAGAAAATTTGTTTGTTCAAAAACCGATCAGCACCGTACAGTGGTGTATAAAATATGTTTTTATTTTTACGTATTTTTTATATTTTTCTTAAGTTTATACTTCATATCAAGTTTTTCAACATGGACGGCTTTCAATACAATTACCTGTATATCTTCAAATTCAGTTTCGCGACCAACAGTGTTTTTGAAAGCCTGCCTTCGGCCGAGCACAACAAAAAAATAGCTCCTATAGACCGGAAGCACAGTGATGCGTCTCCATACATAGCGTGGACAAAAATAGTAATCATGAAATTTTATACATGTCAATATTTTATCCTAATTTAGAAAAATTACCTACAACGCCCACTTTAAAAATTATATTTTTTTCTCGGAATAATTTCACCCGATAGTGAAATTTAGTCTTTTATTTTCAAAATATTTTTCATACGATGGCATTTTTTCCCATGTGTTTCAAAATTAACACAAATATTTTGAGATTCCTTAAGCTCTTCATTACTCACTTCTCCGCATAATTTGTTTTCCGCAAATATTTGGATCACTGCTTCCGTAAGCATCGAAAATTTCGCCAAATTGTATTGAAGACTCCACTACAAAAATCAACGTAAAAAATTAGATTGCAAAAATTTTGCAGGAAAATATTCTTGAATGGAATTATAGTATTTTATATTATTTTTCTTTAATTAATTTCTCAACGTCTACCACAATGATTACTCCTATGTCTCACTACTCTTTCTCTACGCACTTATATGCATACTTAAAAGTATGACCATAAAAAATGTTTTTAATTATCGTGGAAAATGTAGTTCTGCCTTTTAAATAATGCATAATTTTTAAAAGGTTAATAATAGATTTTTTCGAAAAAAACAAAAACCGGTTGTGATAATATGTTTAAAACATAACATTCATAACATTAAAAAAATTAAAATTTGTGTAAAGTGCTATATATCCATAAAAAGGTAGTGTTTTTTAATATCCATAACGTAGGATAAAATTGCCAGTCTATCGAGTAATCTCGACCCCAATTTTAAACGTTGACCTTGAGTCACGCCTTATGTGGGTGTCGCCGACAAAAAATTTTTATTTTCCTATAATCACAAGAATAACCGGTATCAGGCAATTTATTATTATTTTTTTTCCTGAGGGGTCCGTATTCTACACTTTGTCGAAGATAATACTTTGTAAAGTCTAAGGTTTCTCTTCCATTACAAAAATATAAAAATTTAAAAATCTCCATAAATCCATAAATCTGTGGCTTTAATTAACGACGTAGTGTGATTTGTTGCTGCTCTTGGTTATTTGTAGTCTCCAACTTTAGTTCTTAATTCACTTTACTCCACATACGTACATATGTATATGCTGCGACACACGTTACTCTTTAAATCTACAAACCTTAAGTAATTATTCAATTGAATATGAATTGAAAAATGAAGCAAAATATACGACGAGATACATTTAAATTATGGTATAAAAGCACTGAAAGCAAGCAACCACAGCACACACAACAACGAAACACAAAGTTGAAAACAAAATCACCAAGTATGAAATGTACTCATTTTAATAACATAAAATACACTCGCTCGTCGTTCATTTGTGACCAGCTAAAAATTTCTTTGTATTAAGTATATACATATCTCTGTGTATGTACATCATAAGTACGTATGAGTTAAGTTCCCACTGCCACTGTCGCTACTGCTATTGTTTTGTGTGCTAAAAATACGTGTGTAGAAAAGAATGAAAATGAAAATTTGCGTGACGTTACGTGACGTCTGTCGACCTTGACTCATCGGTATGAACTGTAAAATTGCTGCAATGCGATACGATGGGATGTGATACATTCACCACGGCGAACGTAGCAGCGAATGAACGAACATAACGTAATGTACCGAATAAACGATGAAACTGCACAACCGAAATGTGTTAGCTTTTATTAATTGGTGTGATTGTTTGTTTGTGTTGTAAAGTGGCATTTATTCGTTTGTTCGTATCTTGTTCTTCGTATGCATATCTATGTACATGTTTTTCTCTCCTTTTTTGTTTGTTTTCTTCGCTGTCGTTTTGTGTATTGTATGATGGCGAGTGCTATTCTTGGTCGTGCCTGTGTGTTTATGTAGTATGGCTATGTGTTCGTTAGTAGTTATTTGTTGTGTTATCATCGCATCGCATAGAGTACATTCCCCTTCACAACTGGTTGGGGTCTGGTTTTGTATTATTGTTATTATTTTGTTGGCAATGCAGTTCGTCGACGATTTTGTTGTCGCTTTGTATAATTAATGTGGCCGTACATCGGAAGCATAATGCTGTTCGTAAATTACGAAGGGAAATATATTCATTAGGGTTGTCAATTCGTTCATATTTTCAAAAACAAATGGCGAAATCGATTATGATCAATTCGATAAATTTTTAATATAATTTATTTAATTAATTAATATTAACAAATTTTTAAAATCTAAAATTAAAGTAAATCAATCAATTTGTCATGAAAAAGCATCTAACAGAGTCGAGAACTGGCCAGTATAAGTATGAATGTCCCTTCCATCATAATGTTGTCCAAAATTTAACGCCCACAACGGTACATAACATGAAGCTCGGCAAGAGGCAATTGTATTGACCTTCCTTCCTTAATAAATTCATCTTATTTATATTCTGTAACAACACTGTCGAATCTTTCATTGTCCAATAAAAATAGCCAACGTCAGTTAATTAATTGCAAGTCGTGTTAGACGCAAATTTTTTCTTATTCATTCAGTTTGACCGTTTTTCGATGGCAATAGCAAACTGCACTGTGGCAACACTCTTTCTTATCCACACCTAACAGCTAAGCACTTAACTCTCCATACAATTCTATAGCTAATTGTGTATAAACGTCAAATAAAACACATCTAATATTTAGGGTATTCATAAGGTGTCATAACACGTCATATTGTGATATTCTCATAAGTTTATACAATAGTGTAAAAAGCTATGTTGTTGGTGTCTATACAAAAGCGACTTAGGAAAATAGAACTTTGTATCCTATTTTTTTTTTGTGTATTGTAACTCCACAGCTATTTTTCATTACTTGTTTTTCTTTGTCGCTTGAAAATTGAACATGTACATACATATAATAGCTTCTCATACTAACAATTTATAAACATTTACATGATACAACATGAGTAAATCTAATGCTTGCTTTTTGCACAAATCAATTATTATTTTCGTTTTTTCACTTTCCCTTTAATTTAAGTTTTGGTCAAAATTGATACTCGGTTGTGATGGCCAAATAAAAAGAAGATGAAAATCAGCTGACGAAGTATTGAAATATCGCATGCAATTAAGACAGCAGTATATGAGGTGTTCACATGTTCAATATTTTCGTTCAACTTGAGGTTATGACATATGACTTTATGGGATCTTATGAAGCACCTAATTCTGGTCCGTATCATGGTAAAATTACACATGTCACAAAATAAAGAAAATTTTAATAACTTAGCACGCCACATAGTATGTGTTGAAGGCTTACTTAAGCAATAAAAATGCAAACCACAAAATCTACACTTAGGACCAAAAATTCGTTTTTCAGAGCTCTTATTATAATTTTACCTATGTATAACTTAAAAATTATACTCTCTCCATCTTTTTTTTTGTAATTAAAATAAAGTAGGATCTTTATCTAAAATACATTATAATCATTATTTAATAATTTAATTTCTAATCTTATTTACTATACATGATGCATATATGACGTAAATGTCTAGAATTATTTGGTTCAATCCTTTTACTTCTGAATATAATTGTTGCGAGTAAAAACATTCAGTCGCATATGATTTCGACTAATTAAACCAACGAACATTTTTCCAATTTGACAAATTACGACCTATTTGTTTGCCTATTGCAAATTGGTACGTATTATTTTATTGCATCTATGTTCTGTTAATACATACATACATATATATATATATATATATATATATATATATATATATATATATATATATATATATATATATATATATATGTACATATATAATTTGAACGAAGCAGACACTGTCGGTGTGTCGTAGTCGCCGTCACCGTCATCCATTGTCGTAGGTAGGTAGAAAAGAAACATCGAAATTATTTTATTAATGAAGGAGAGATACGACATATTTGCAATATTCGATGGCAATCGTTTATTATGTACGTGAGAGGAAGAGAGATGCCGAGAGCGAGCGCACGCCACTAAAAACATGAAATAAATGTAATTGGGGTTGCCAACCGCATGCTATAATTTTGGTGTGTTGTTAATAATTAAGCGTATCAAACGAATTAAAAGTTGTCAATCATATTGAATTTAATTTTTCTAACACCAATTACTAAGGGTGCTGTAGCTCTGTGGTGAGTGCGTTGGTTTTATGATCTTTAGGTTGTAGGTTCAATCCCCAGCTAAAGTTCAACTTTGATATCCATATGACTAATTAGGACACTAGTTATTAATACTTATCTGCAAAACTTGACATTTCGACTATCTAGATCATCATCACTTACTTGTTGGCACAAGTGTATGAAAGTTTTAATCTTAATTCTTAAAAAGGAAACAAATTTTCCTTTCATCGTAAATTATATGAGTATCGTTATGAGGTCCAAAATGATGAATATTGAAATGAATATTCGAATATATAATATTCTGTCTTCTGGCAACTCTGATTGTAATGGGTATTTCTTTTACCCTCTTGTGGCGATACTGAATCCATATTGAAGATATTGTGGTATGTGTGAATTCAATTGAATACCCTACTTATCTCGGTCTTGCACAGACAAACTGAGAGCAACGATTGAGAGTGTGAGCATCGCAATATTTATTTTCGAAGTATAAATCCCAAGGGGAATTTTTTCTGGCCCTCTTAATGCTTGGAAAGAATTATAATATGGTGGGTAAGGTTTCTATGATAGTGAAGCACTTTGGGGTATTGTTTAAAGCACGACCGACTATTCGGCTTCTGGGCAAATATTTAGTCGAATTAGTTATAAATAAATAAGTTTTTGTTGAAAAAGGTAACATACTTTAAAAGTGGGTGCCGTAGCTAAGTGCTTAGTGATCCGTTGGTCGTGGGTTCAATCCCCGGCTGAAGCATAACGAATTTGATATCGAAAAGAATTTTCTTTCAAACCGAACCCACCTGTCGGCAAGCAATTGGCAATTCTTCCGGCAGTAACAATTTTTCATGGAAAAGCTTCTAAAAGAACTCTGTGACAAAGCTCAGAAAAAGTGATGTCACAAGTGTTCTGCCGCTCTAATAATAATCCGCTTCTAATAATGTTCAAAATTTAACACGCACAAGTGTAGTGGAAGGGAAGCTTGGCTAAAGAGGCCATTGGGGCTTTAGGTGCCATATATATATTTTTTTTACAAAGATTTGTGTAAGAACTGTAAAGGAACAAATAAAAAATCTTATTAAAAAGTAAACTGAAGATTAATGTCTGCAAAAAAATTTGAATGGTTTGTGGCCAACGATTAATTTGCATAGGCAGTATAGCATGAGAGGTGTATTTTCGCCTGTAGTGTAATGGGGAATCAAGCAAATGCTAAATAAAAGAAGCTACACTTATTTTCGACACGTATTTACGAAAGATACATACACATAAACATAAGAGAGAACAAAACACTCACACATACTTGTACTTATATACTACTTGCACGACTTATTGGTATATGTATAAAATATTTCTTCCTTCCTTTTATAGTGTAAAAGCCAGTTTCGAACAAAGTGAACTAATAAGACGATGATTACAATTAAATCAACCTCTAATGCAATTCATAAGACATAATTACATACGATAATATTAATAGAATTTATAAAAATTGTTAAATAGTGAAAATTATTGTTTTTTGTTGATTTGTTGTGAAAAAAAAAGTTGTAAGAGTATGTGTCCGATTGATATGCAAAAACTTTGAAAAATTTAAAGATTTTCGTCGTTTTGTCAGTTCTTCATTTTCTCTTCGTCCATATAATTTATATACACATATATATATATACATATGTACATAATTTTTTCGACAATGGCTGCTGGCTGAACGATGACGAAGTGAAAAACGAGAATTGCCGTATCGTCTTCGACTTCGTTGGTCGAGTATATACATATGTACATAGAGTGTGCATACACACAAAAAATGTATATATGTGAAATGAGACAAGACGATTAGTAGAAATTTATAGTAATCACGGGAGTACAATAAGAAGAAATAATGAAGTCAAAAGAGGAAAAAAAACGAAAAAGAAAAGAAAATAGTTAAACGCGTACGTGAATAGAAAAAATTGCAAATCGCGGAATGTGTAAAATAAAGTAGCGTAATATTTTCCCCCCGTCATTGTAGATGATCAAGAATTAAATTATCGTAATTTTTGGATCATATACGAAAAAATTGATAAAAGGCAATCGAGAAAAATGTGCTAAATTAAATACAGATATTAACCAATTTTTTGCAAAGTATATAATGCGGCATTTAAAAAAGGTGAAATAAGTGATTTGTAGTTTTGGTGAATATATTTTCTAGTTGAAAATAGATAACTTTTTTTTTTGAACAGACGAACATTTTTGTAGCTTTTAGAGCGAATACTTTAAAAAACATTTAGCCACGGAGCAGACAGACATAATTTGCCGACGACGGTAGCCATTTTTATTTTATTTTATTCTATTATTTTTTAAATTTTGCTTTGACAGTTCTGTTTCTGCTCTCGTTCAGTCTTTGTCTTTTTTTTTTTTGTAGGCGAATTTGTGTTTTTTTCGTGATACATATTTGTAGTGTGGTGTATATTATGTATGTATGTATCTCTGTGTCTCAGCATTCGAAATTTGTTTCGTTTTCTCTTGTTGCTTTGGCTGGATTTACACTAGCGTCAAAAATATTGTATATCGGCGACAAACTATTTGAGCGAAATTCGTCAGTGTTGTCAACTTCGCGAATAGAGAAAACTACAAAGATCTGGTTTTGCAGAATGAAAAAAAAAGTGCATTTTGTAATCTTATCAAATTAAAAACTAGTGATGTATTGCTAACAACAATTTTGCTAACAATTTTGAAGATTTAATAATTAAAGTGATGTTTCAGTAAAGTGTCATTTGAATATTGAAGCGTTTGAAAACACGGCGCACCAGTATTATCACGTGTTGTGTTTGGACATACATACAAGAATTTTATATTAATATGATTTTTTTGTTTTCAACAAAAATTTGGTTTATTTTGAGAATATCGAAATTTATATGATTTTCAATAGTTTGTATACGATCTCTAACTTTGAGCAATCACGTACATTTATATACATACATATACAATATTAGACGGAAGGAAAATGGTTTAAAACAATTGTGAGTTATTTTAATAATTAAATAATTTTTGTGTTTCGTTAACTTTTTTTCCGATCGAATTTTGACTTCTGATTTATAAGCAGTGTGGTGGTTTCTTATTAGTCTTACTTTCATGTATACAACATTGTTCAATGTGCATTCAATCATAAATAAATATATGTAAATAATATTTTGTATTACCTTTTTTTCCCTCGTTTTGTAGATGTCAGCCGGCGCACAATTGCAAATGGCACCACAGACGACATCGAGCATAAGTCAAGTACAGCAACAACATCATCATCATCAACAAGCACAGCAGCAGCAGCAGCAACAGCAGCAGCAACCACATCACTTTGCAACGCATCATAATATTAGTCATCATCATCACCAACAACAGCAACAACCGCAGCATCACTTTGTCACTCATCCGCAACAGCAGCAACAGGCGCAACAAGCGCAGCAGCCTCCTTTACATTCACTTGCCGTTAATCACCACCAGCATCAACTGCAATCACATCAACAGCAGCAGCCACATAGTGGCAATCACAGTAGTAATCAGGATTCGAATATGAGCACTGGTTCCTCGCATAGCGAGAAGGATGTTAACGATATGTTAGTTGGTGCTACAGTCATTCCCAGCCAAATTGGACTACTTTCGAATAATATAGCCTCAGTTGGAGGCATGATGACTAGCGCAGGCGGTGGTATTGGAGGTCTTGGCCAGCAACCGGATGCCGTTGCATCAGCCATGATGGGTACCGGTTCTGGACTGAGTAATCAGCAGCAGCAGCAACAACAACAACACAATAGCGGAAGCGGTGGTAGTGGACGCATGGAAAAAATACCCCGCACCCCAACGGAAAGGAAACGAAAGCGAAAAATGGCTCCACCGCACACTGACGATAGTGGTGGCGCTGGCGGAGGAGCAAACGGAGGTAATAATCCGAGTGTCATGTCAAAGGCGTCTAAAAATACAAATATGGGCTTTGGTCCTACAAGTGGATCTGCGCAGTCACTAAACAAAGCTAATTTATCATTAAATTTAGGTAATCAGACGGACCGATGTGGTGGCATCGTGGGTGCCGGCAAGAATGCCCGCCTCTTGCCACCTGGCAGCGGTAGTGATAGTAAAAAGATCAATGATTACTTCAACAAGCACACTGTGGCCGCCGGCACCACAAATAGCCCAATGCGGCAGCACACAGGCGGCTCAAAGAGCCCCTCATCGGCTGCAGTGGTGGTGACACAACAGCAGGCGCAGCAAGTTCCATCAGTCGGTGGAACGACCGGCACCAATCCATATCCCATGTATCCTCCTAGTCCACAACAAATGAATGCAGGTGTTGTACAGACGCCCACTTCACAAGCCCCGCCCGAGTTCCACTATAGCAGCGTTGCGAACAACACTGTATCAAAGCAACGTCAGCAACAGCAGCAAGCTTCCAATGCAATGGTTCCTCCGCAGTCACCAATAGTGGGTGTGCTCACATCCAATTGTTTGGGTGGCGGCGTCAATCCGTCTGGTATGATGGGCAGTACAGTTTCGGTTGGACCTCCACCGCCACCGATGCCACAACCTCAGCAGCAGTTACCCGCAACTTCAGTGGCGACATCAGCGCAACAGACGCTCACCAGTGTAGGGGTATCCTCGCAGCAGTTGGCAGTGGCACAGATGAATTCGTTGCAGCAGCAGCAACAGCAACAACAGCATCCCAGTCTGATGGGTACCGCGCCTCCGCCGCCTATGCCAGCAAGTACCATAGCGAAATCGACGCAGACGGATCTATCGTACGTGGAGATACAGGAGCGTGATTCCGAAATTGAGTCGAGCAAGTCGAAACTCGACGAATTGACAAGACTGTCTGATGATCAAAAATGTCAGATCATCGCCCACCAGAAGTTGATTGACCAGCACAAGTCGCACATTGCCAAGTGTATTGATGTTGTTAAAAAGCTCCTCAAGGAGAAGAGCAGCATTGAGAAGAAGGAGGCACGTCAGAAGTGTATGCAGAATCGTCTGCGGTTGGGTCAGTTTGTGACGCAGCGTGTGGGCGCCACATTCCAGGAGAATTGGACTGACGGCTATGCCTTCCAGGAGCTCAGTCGGAGACAGGAAGAAATATCGGCCGAACGCGAAGAGATCGACCGACAGAAGAAACAACTGATGAAGAAGCGACCCGCTGAATCGGGTCGCAAGCGCAACAACAACAGCAGTAATAATCAGAACTCGAATTCCAATGACTCAACAAATTTAACTGGTTGTGATCGTTTGGCGGGTGGTGATAGCGGCATTGGTGGATCAACTGTGGGCGGTGGTGGCGCGAGTGGACGTGGTTTGTCGCGATCGAATTCTACGCAGGCAGGGCAAGCGCAATTGCTTCATAACGGCGGCTCGGGAGTGAGTGGAGCTGGCGGTGTTGGCAGTGGCGTTGGTGATCGCCTATCGGATCGTGGAGGCGGAGGTGCTAACCCTGTACGTGGAGATAATAGTGGCAGCTCCGATTCGGCAACGTTCCTTAAGCCAGATCCTGTGTCGGGAGCATACACCGCCCAAGAATATTATGAATACGACGAGATATTGAAACTGCGACAGAATGCGCTTAAGAAGGAAGATGCCGATTTACAGCTCGAAATGGAAAAACTTGAGCGTGAGCGCAATCTGCATATTCGCGAACTGAAGAGAATACTCAACGAGGATCAGGTTTGTGGTATTTAGTAGTTTTTGCACTTATAAATTTGCTTCAATGTGTGTTTATCAAATTTTTCAGTCCCGTTTCAATAATCACCCAGTGTTGAATGAGCGATATCTGTTGTTAATGCTTCTGGGCAAAGGCGGCTTTTCGGAAGTACATAAGGCGTTCGACTTGAAGGAACAACGCTATGTGGCATGTAAAGTGCATCAACTGAATAAGGATTGGAAAGAGGATAAGAAAGCAAATTATATCAAGTGAGTGTGGTGGAAATCAGAAGAGAAATCCTCATATTGCGTTCCTCTACTAAAATTCTGGCACAATTAATATTCATTACAGGCACGCCTTAAGAGAATACAATATACACAAGGCGTTGGATCATCCACGTGTGGTAAAATTGTATGATGTGTTCGAAATTGATGCAAATTCCTTTTGCACAGTGCTAGAATATTGCGATGGTCACGATTTGGACTTTTATTTGAAACAACATAAAACGATACCAGAGCGTGAAGCACGCTCTATAATCATGCAGGTAAATTCCATTAAATGTCCTCTCTGTATTGCAATATTTTATTGTTCACCTTTACTTAACGCCTAGGTTGTTTCTGCATTGAAATACTTGAATGAGATTAAACCACCAGTTATACATTACGATCTGAAGCCCGGCAATATATTGCTGACAGAGGGTAATGTTTGTGGTGAAATTAAAATTACCGACTTTGGTCTGTCCAAAGTGATGGATGACGAAAATTATAATCCAGATCATGGTATGGATTTAACATCTCAAGGCGCTGGAACCTATTGGTGAGTATGTGTGGGCAACACAAGAGTAATAATGTGAAAGGAGAGTGTTTTGGGTGGGAATGGAAGTGTTTTCTTTGGTGTGTTCTATTCTTCTTTTCATTATTATTATTCATTATTTTTTTTTTCTTTTAGGTATTTGCCACCAGAATGTTTTGTTGTTGGTAAGAATCCACCAAAAATTTCATCAAAAGTTGATGTGTGGAGTGTTGGTGTAATTTTCTATCAATGCCTTTATGGCAAGAAACCATTCGGCCATAATCAATCACAGGCAACCATACTCGAAGAAAATACCATTTTAAAAGCTACCGAGGTACAATTTTCCAACAAACCCACTGTTTCCAATGAAGCTAAGGTAAGCGTTAAACAAACAATATCGCTTTAACAAAGATTGAATGTAATTGATTTAATTTCAATTTTAGAGCTTCATACGTGGCTGTCTTGCGTATCGTAAGGAAGATCGTATGGACGTGTTTTCCTTGGCGCGACACGAATACATACAACCGCCCATACCGAAACATGGGCGCGGTCAATCATTAACGGCACAACAGCAACAGCAGCAGCAACAACAGCAGCAACAACAACAACAACAACAATCGTCAACATCACAAGCGAATTCTGCCGGTCAGACGACATTTTCAGCAGGCATGTTTGGAAATCTAAATCAATCGAGTTCGTCCTAGCTGCAAACGAAACGTAACTCCAATTCCTAATTGCGTATGTTAATTGCAACAACGACCCAAACAACAAAAACATTGAATCAGCAACTAGATAATGTCAATAGTAAATTTGATGGAATCGGGAGGGCAGCACCAGCAAAATATTCCAGAAAGAACAACAACAACAACAACCATGATGATAATAATAACAATAATGGCATGCGTAATATTGGAGGCAATGACGGCAGTGCAAAGAGAAAGCAACAGCAACGACGTTATGTTGGCAATGCTGATAATAATGGAACAGTAACACCGGCTAATATAACTGTTGCCAAGACTCGGACAAAACAGCATAAAAACGTTGCCACAAATAAACGTGCCAATCGAAATGGTCGTGGTGGTGGCTCTACTGCAAGCATTAAAAAACGACAACAGCATTCGCAACCAGTATTGGACGGTACTCCCGGGAACGCGCGATCACATAATAATCATCATCATAATGTATTCTTCGGTAAACATTATTTTGATAATAAGAACAACAATACATACACCATAATGAATAATGGCCGTGTTGTGGTTAATGGTGATAGCAACAATAACAACACTGGCAAAATTATAATTGCACTGCCGAAAATCAACTAGAAAACCACGAGGAGATTGAGCGTCGCTATAAATATCATCAACAACAAGATGAGCATATATATCATAAGTTAGTTGTGTGATTGCCTGTCATCATTTCTCCACTTGCTTCTATCGATAGCTGGTTGGCGATGTTATTAAAGAGGAAATTAAGAGAACAAATGTGATATAATATGTTTGAATGACTATTTCAACATATATGAGAGACAGAGAGAGAGAGAGAGAGAGATAGAGAAAGGAATATTTAGATGGTTGACGACAGTAGTTGGACGACAGCATTATTGTTATTTGGTTGTGTATATTTTGTTGTTACTGATGATCACGGCGAAGGCTAAATCGTAACAGCAATAACAAATTGCATTTGGCTTTGCACTGTTCATAGATAAGATTTCGAATTTTTATTTTTGGTTTTTAAGTACTTATAATTTACATATTTTCCCACTTTTCACTTTAAATGAAATGAATTTCGGTTTATGTTTATATTTTAAATTGAAAAGGTAATTTTGTCTTTGGCTATACTCGAAACAGCTACAATAAACAAGTTTTTTATTTTTTATTAAAAATGTATTGATTAAAATGTAAATTTTGTTGAAGAAGCGAGAATATGCTTGAAAGTGCAAGGCATTGCTTAAAATCGCAAAAAATGTAAAATGTTTCGTTTTTTTTCTTGGTTTATCAATGCAAGCCAATGAATGCCACATAACACAGTGACTGCTATGATGTTACACAATGTATGGTGGAGAAATGCAAAC